>JAQQTP010000076.1:9072500-9475000 GCA_029884605.1 Ormosia emarginata
AAGGCGTTTATGTCATAGTTGAAGAGAAGAAATAGTAGAAGCCACACAAATAGTTGACACATGAGGTGGAGGAACATGTAGGTTAATGAGCTCAAACAATCATTCAACTTTACGAGCATTCCTAATGATCTGTCCCGTCCGTGGATCCTGCACAGAATAACCAGTAGAAGAAAAAGTAAGCATATAACTAAGGTCACAGAATTGGCCAACAGAGATAAGATTAACGTTTAATTTTGGAATAAGGTAAGTGCCTGATAGGGTAGGGGTAGGTATGGAGATAAGACCCTTATGACTTACTTCTATAAGAGACTCATCAACAGTATGAATAGAATGAATGCTATCTTTAGAAAAATGGGTAGATAATGCATGGGATGAGGAAGTCATATGATTACAACATGCAGAATCAAAATATCAATGATTATTACTTGGGGTGGTGGCTAAGGAAGTAGGAGTATTACCATAATGAGAAATGACTTGCTTAAGAAGAGACTCAAGATTAATAGTGAAAGAGAAATATGGGAATCTGAGGCATCGTTGACAACTGAAGCTGCAATTACAAGCTTAGAGAAGGAACTAGTACGTGGTTGAAACTTTCTTTGATAAGACCTTTGTGGACGAGTAGAGTTTTGTGAACAACTAGGGCAGTTAAGAGTAATATGACTCTTCTTCTTACAAATATGACACTCTATGATATGACATTCAGGAGCAATATAACCATTTTTCTTATAAATATGACACTTTCTGGTGGGATATTCAGCAAAAATATGACCTGGTTTGTGACAGCAACCACATAATGTGTCTTTATGATGAGTAACTGCAAAAACTAAATCTGCTTTAGATCGAAGAAGACCTAATCTAGTTTCTTTTGATTTAATATGAGGAAGTGTATCCTCGGGTATAGGAAGATGATCCTTATGTAATAGGGAAGTTCGAGTAGAATCATAGTCATCAGTGAGAGCTATTAGTAACTGAATGAGACTGATGCGATCATGGTACTCCTCATATAGTTTAGCATCACTTTTGTGTTTCAAGGTTGGCTTACTCAGAATCAGTTGATCCCAAATAGTTTCCATCCGAGCTAGGAACTCATATACAGCTTGGTCGGGTGCTTGTTTCAAACTGTTGAATTCCGTCAGCAATTAATATTGATGAGATAAATAAAAAATTATATATCTATTTTTAAGATGATCCCATACTTATTTGGCATTATCAAAGCATCCAAACTATAGATGAATGCTATGAATGGAGGTGTTTCAAAACTAAGTGATAATCTAATGATTTTTGTTATCCCGATCTTCTAATTTTTCAACATATTTTTTATCAGTGTCATCTTCAGCTTTGACAGAATAAGTAATATCACCTGTGACATATTGCCAAAGTTTTTGGCCTTTCAGAAAGCCACACATGTCTTCAATCTAATGAGTGTAATTTGAACCATTGAGTAAAACTGGAATGGGTTGAGCAACATCAAACTTTTTCATAGTTGCAGAGAATAATAACAACAAAAATATACACTTTCGGGGCTGAATTGATAAAAAAAACAAATCTAAAAAATAAAAGATCTTACTAAAAAAATCCTAGAAAAGATCTGATATCACGTCAACATTGTCATAATAGCAAAAATATTGCTAAATCAAGTTGAGCAGTACGCGAGCCACACTAAAAACACCAAAACAGTCAACACATCGTATGAAGGAAAAATGCATAAAATAGTGCACAAAATATGCTTGATATTAAGTAGGAACAGTGCGGAGGAGAAAGAATTGAGAATTCAAATTTGTGTGAAATATGATTTCACGCACGCGGCACGAAAAGTGAAAAAGGTGCAACATGTCGTACGAGGTACGTTGTTTGTAAAATCTGAAAATGATGTCTGGATATTTAGAATTTATGATTGCATCGAAAGCCTAGACTATTTTATATACCTGTCAAAAAGGAATTGGGTCGGTCATTTTCGAATCAGGCCAAATCGGGTTATGTGAGTTTCGAGCTGTTATTTTGTTAGCTCAGCTCGCCTTTATGAAATGTAAAAGGGTCGGGTTAGCCCAGCCTGTTGCGAGCCGGCCCATTAGGGCTATTTTTAGTTTTGAATTGGCATTTTATTAGTCTAGCCCCCTCATTTTGTCTGGCTATTTTGTCCAGCCCGTCAGGCTTGACCTATTTTAACGACTTTACTCTCTGATATCAAGTTAGAAACAGAAATAAGAAAATAAATATTGATAATGTGTATATATTTCTGAATGAATAAATATATGATGACTAGTCTCTATTTATACAAAAAACAGTTGTACAAAAAAAATTATACTTATATACTAAGTTAAACTAATTCTATATTACATCAATTATAATTATTTTTAAAATTAATCATGATCAATTATAATTAATCACACTTATATATATATATATATATATTATATATATATATATATATATATATATATATAAAGGAAGGTCAGTCACTTTTCTTTTTTGTTCTCTCTTGTTTCGGCCACGCAAAAATGACTGGAAATTATGGTTTTTTGAACTAAATAAATCAGGGAAAAAATGGTGATGCATTTAATGAGAAATTGACAGTGATGGATTTGTTGATATATATCAGGACAACAGGAGATGACCAGCGAGATGATACCAGTAGGGGTGTCAAAACGGCCCAGCCTGACCCATCTGGGGTCGGACTGACCCATTCGGGTCATATAAATTTAGGTTAGCATTTTGCTAGCTCAGCCCAGCCCATGTAGCCTTATATCATGTTAAAAGAATGGGTTGACCCGACCCATTCGTGCCATGTAAGTTTCGAGCTGGCACTTTGCTAACTCAACCCGTCCATTTTATCGGGCTATTCGGGCTGGTCCATCGGACTTGACCCATTTTGACACTCCTAGATACCAGACAGCTAGACCCAGTATGAAGTTCATCATCTCTCCTAAGAAGAGTTGGCTGTAGGCCCAAATCCACCCTACCCTACGAAAAAACCTGTCCCCTTGAAATTAGATTTTCCATAGTAAGACATTTTTGTTGCATTATATTATTATTTGTGTATCATTTCAATGATATGAATTATTATTATTTTTATTTTTATTATATTTTTAATGTTATAATTGATGTAGTAATTAGAAAAAGTTTGTGTTTTAAAAATTAGATCCAAGTATAATTTCGAGTTAGGTTCAAGTTATACTTTTGATTGTCCTAACTTGGCTTTGTGTTCCAAATAATTTTAAAATTTATAGTTTTTTTATTTTTAAAATTAATTCTAAATAATAAAATTTCTTAACTTAAATTAAAAACTTTTGCATAACATAATAATATATTTATATTGATATTATTTATTTTAAAATATATATTATAAAGCATATCTTAATTTTAATTTTTTATTTTTATGATTTTATGACTTAACTGTGCATAATATTCAACTTTATACATTATGCTTATATATTGAGTTGGCCTGATTTGGACCCGATCATTATCGAGCCATGGTCGAGTCTGGTTCGAGTCTAGGAAAATGACTTGATTAAAATGTCAGGCAAAGTTCGAGTCAAGTCAAATTCATCCCAACTTGTCTCATGTACATTCTTTTAAGAATTTCAATTTCTTCTTTCACTCCTCTTCTTCAAAAGAAATAGGTTCATTTGGATACATTTATAAAAAATATACTTATTTTGAAATTCTTTTTTTAAAGGAACTTATTTTTAAAGAAAAAATTATTTTGCATTTGGATGTAATATTTGAAAATGGCTTATACTAAAACCATAATGTTTTTAAAATTGTTCAACTGTTACTTAAACCATTAATATTATAGTTATGTAATTTTTTTTATTTTTATTTTTTAAAAATAGTTAAAAGTTTTAAATTAAAAATCAATCAGTTCAACCGGTTAGTTCATTGAAGATTTTCTTAGTTTATTTCTATTTTTTTACAGTTTAATCGCTTATCTGATTTTTGAGTGAATTAGAATCGATAGGATGATCAGTTTATGGTTCAACCAGTCCAATTGAATTGATTTTAAAAATACTAACCATAATATTAAAGACCACTTATCTTAATGCTTGTATTTCAAAAAAAAATTAAGATCATTAACTTCTAAAGTAAGTAGTTGATCCACTTTTTTTTTTTTAAGAAAAAAATAGCATTCAAACATATTTAAAAGCACTTGTAAATGGTTATTTTTAAAATGTAAGTGCTTATTTTATAAATTAAATGTATGCAAATCGGTTAGAAAAAGAAAATACATACACATGAGGGCGAAGAAAACTGAGAATTGGGTGCTAGTCAACGAAGGTCTGCATGTTTGGGCCTGATAGTTTGCATGGGCTTAATAAGAGTGGACACTGTTATGGTGAGCTGTTTTTTTTTTTTTTGTGAGATGTACTGTTTTTCTTTTTGATTTACGGTAAAGAAGTCTAAGTGAGCACATGATTTTTTTAGAAAAAATGTACAATAGGGATATGGTAGGGAAATTTTCAAAATTGTAATTATATGCATCAATAATATTCTTTTTACACTTCAATTTGACACTCACAGAACACCATATATGTAAATGAGTAAGTTGGATATTATTGTATATTATATGTAAAATTAAAATAAATATATTATATGTAGATATAAATAGAATGTGGTGTGAATATGGTATCCTAAATTTTTAAATAACTTAACTCTATATGCATCTGTTACGGCATCCACGAGTGCAGCCTCGGGTGTTCATGTGTTGCGGAGATTACAATTGCAATGGGTGGTGGTTGGGTGTGGGACGCGCGGGAAATGGACCATAAACAGGGAGAGATGGAACTCTAGTGTCGGTGACACTGATAGGACACCTCTTCTTCTATATCCGTTGACAATATGCTCTAACAGGCGTGGTGGCACCATTACCATAAAACATCGAAAGACTAAAATAACCTTGAAACTTTCTTGTTCATACTCTATATTGCCACATTAACCATTTATTAGTCATGGGAGAATAATGGAACTCAACTTGAACCATTGCAATATTTTAAGAGAAGATTTGAATTCAAATTAAATAAATTAAATTGAATTGTCGATCGTAAATTCGTAACGTACATGGTCATCTACTTTTCCTAACTATAAAAAATTGAGAGTTAACAAAAGAACAGGAGTCAAATCTTCTTCTACGTTTTTAATAGGTGCTAATAAAATTATAAATAATATTACCATTTTTTGATAGCGTAGAACTCGTCCGCATCATCTACTGTCATCGCGTAATCCACCGGTGATAAAAGATCATCACACCTTGAAAGCACAGCTCATAATTTATTGTAATTAAGAATTTAAATGTTGGAGGAAATGGCATTTTCATAATTTAAAAACAGGAAAGAAAAAATTGTTAAATAATTAATTAGAATTATAATCTACGTCTCTCTTTGCCTGGCACTCGTTTTTTTCACCTTCACAGACACACAGTTAGTTGGGTTGTATCACACACTGCATTCTTCTTCTATTTACGATCTCAGCCAACATTTTGCGTATAGAAGATTCTCCTCATTCTCATTTGCGCGTATGTAGGGCTCACCCTTGTTCTCCACCAGATCTGTTCGTGGATCAGCACCAAATCGCTCTTTAATTCGATTGCTGCTTCAATTCCTGTAACTTCCGGTGCATCGGAACTGTGCTCTGATTCTTCTCCCTCTTTCGTTCTCCCGAAATGGTTATCTTCAGTCCTGTAACTCCCGGTCAGGTACGTCTACTCTTCGATTCGATCTTCTTCCGCTCTCAGATCTTGTACCGATTCGTGTGTTTCACCGCTAGTTACTGAGTTCTGCTTCGTGCGAAACATCGCAACATTGGAATTCGACGTGTTTGTCTTTGTGCTCGGTGCGGTTAATTGATTTTTCAGTTGGTGTAGTTCGAGTTTTTTTTTTTAACTGTTGGTTCTGTATCTTATGCTTGCAGGTCTCGTTCTTGCTTGGGATCATTCCAGTCATTTTAGCATGGTTATATTCGGAGATATTGGAGTATCGGAAAAATTCTGTCTCCTCCTCCAAAGTGTAAGTTTGATCTATGTTTCTTTTGCAGCGTGAAATTTTAGTTGCGAGTGCTGGTAAAATATTTGCATTTTACAGAATGTAGTTTCTGCCACTTTTGAGATAATCATATAGTTGCTTTATGCGGTGAGGACTGAGGAGTTACGTTAAGTTGTTGGCCCCAGTAGGCTTAACATGCCTATATTTTGCTATAATTGGCTTTATTAATTGTTATGATGACTACCGTTATTCAACTATTTTTTTTTTTAATTTAATAATGTCGAATTGATTTTTTTTTTTTCCATATTCTGATTATGAGCTAAGTAGTAGAGTAAGTCATTTGGGAGAGAAAAATTTTGTTGGACGGTCCTCCCTGAAATGTTACTTTATCAGTTTATCCCAATGTGTAAGAGCGAAGGGAATTAAGGACTTGTTACCAGTATTCCTTATGGAAGTTATTGATTCTTCTAGTAGGCACTCGGACATCAACTTAGTTGAAGTGGGCAGTGATGTTGTTAAAGAAGAAGACAGAGCTGTTTTATTAGAGGGAGGAGCTCTACAGTCGGCTTCCCCAAAAGCTCGAAGCTTAACTGCCTCACCATCAATAATCCGGTTTGTAATTCATGGTCCTCTTTTTCTTGCTTGCTTTTAAACTCTGTTTCAATACATCTGTCTTTGCTTAGACTAAGACTTACGTACTTGGCCTTTTATATATTTCTTCAGATTCCTTTTGATGGATGAATATTTCCTGATTGAAAACCGTTTGACACTTAGAGCAATGTAAGTGAATTATATGATAAGAGAAAAATATTTTTATATGACATCAAACTATTGACTTCCATTTCCTTCACTCTTTCTTGGTTACAGGTCCGAATTTGGTCTCCTTTTGGCTTACTTTTATTTGTGTGACCGCACAGATTTCTTTGGCTCATCAAAAAAGGTTGATAATTTCATCACATTACTTCCTTTTTGTATTATACTTCTTATTCTTATTGCTGGTCACTCTCTAATTTTGTGATTGGATAGTTAGTTCAACAAACACATATTGCAGCATGTTGGCATGGCTTTTTAACTTGATCCCAACTGTTATCTTCATAGTGTTTAACCATAATTGCATCTTTTGTAGCACTAATGTATGTTTGTCGTTAGTGTAGCCATGGTAGACACCCTCATATGGTTTTCCTATCCTAGTTTTTCAAATCGTTATAAGGGAAAAGATTGGAAATCCATTTATTAGTATGCAACACTATGACCATTATAATTCATTATGAATTCATAGCAAAATAGATAGCAGAAAGAAGAAAATAAGAATTTGTTGCTTCATTTTTGCAAGATGAAAATAAAAAAACATTAGGTGAAAAATGGAAGTCAGTAAAATAAGAAGTATTAAAAAGAAACACTCCAATCTTCCTGTATTTTCCCGATTTTTCATGAAGCTCCCCTCTATTTTGAAAACTTACACAGACCTCCCCTGGATTTTCATGATTTTGAAATAGACTGGTGGTCTGTGTGAAATTAGGAAAATCCAAGGAAGGTTGAAGCATTTTTCTTGAAGAATTAACTGACAAACGATTGAACCTAATCATTAAAGGGGGAAAAAAAGAGAAAAAGATAAGAGAGAAAGGAGTGAATTACTTGTTGCATCAATACATGCATGACAATTACTACCTTAGCAACTACCCGACGCCAATGGCCATAGGCTAGCAAAATCTAGCATTCCAAATTGCGTGTGCTTTATCCATGAGCGCATTAGTATATCTTTGAAAAATTTACTTTATCATATGGCTACCGTGCATTACTGATGATTTTTTGTCGACCATCTGTTTTTGCAGAGTTTCAATAGGGATCTCTTCTTATTTCTCTATTTTCTCCTCATCATAGTTTCGGCAATGACTTCCTTTAAGATACATAATGACAAGTCACCATTCTCTGGGAAATCCATACTTTACTTAAATAGGCACCAGACTGAAGAATGGAGAGGCTGGATGCAGGTTGGTCACTTTTTCAATTGATTTTACTGAAGTAGTCTCTTATCATTTATGATGGAAAAACTTTCTGTGGAACTCCTGAATTATACAAGTTCAGATCCAGAATTAATTAATACATTTAGTATAATGGAAGCACAATTTAGTTTTGTTCTAGATTTTTTCATCAGATCTTCTGATTATTCAACTCTTACGGTGCTTAAAATTTAATATAAATTCTTCACATTTTAACATTCACATTTCTACCATTTGACATCTGTCACAGGTTTTGTTTTTAATGTACCATTACTTTGCTGCATCTGAAATCTATAATGCAATCCGTGTGTTCATTGCTGCGTATGTCTGGATGACTGGATTTGGGAACTTCTCGTATTATTATGTTCGAAAAGATTTTAGTCTAGCAAGGTTTGCTCAGGTATGCCATTTCCAGCAACTATAAGCTTGCTTTTTTATATTTGTTCTGTACTAACTGTAATATCTTCCTTACCTTTTCTGGTTGAGCAGATGATGTGGCGGCTTAATTTCTTGGTATTGTTCTGTTGTATTGTCCTTAACAACAGTTACATGTTATACTACATCTGCCCCATGCATACTCTTTTCACTCTTATGGTTTATGGGGCACTTGGTATTCTGAACAAGTACAATGAGATTGGTTCAGTCATTGCTATAAAAATCATTGCTTGCTTCTTGGTTGTTATCTTAGTATGGGAGATACCCGGAGTCTTTGAATGGGTTTGGAGTCCATTTTCTTTCATGCTCGGTTAGTAACCTTTGATGTTTTACTTCACACCTGAAAGCAGTGCAGATCGTGCTGACTGGAATGTTTCTTTACACTTGCAGGTTATAATGACCCTGATCCTTCCAAATCACAATTTTCCCGCTTGCATGAATGGCATTTTCGCTCAGGGCTTGATCGCTACATATGGATAATTGGAATGATTTATGCTTATTATCATCCAACTGTAAGTTTTTTATTTTATGTCTTTGAAATAATTGAAACAAATCTAACAATTACCTCCATCCTCTCTGTGATTGAGTGATAATTCCAAAGCAGGAACATATCTCTGGTTTTTTTTCTCTTTTCCTTTCTTTTTCCTAAACGAGTTGAGTACGTTAGTGACTGTCACAAGGTAATATAGGTTGAACGATGGATGGAGAAATTGGAGGAAGCAGAAATCAAGTGCAGAATATCAATCAAAGCTGCTGTTGTGCTAATATCTTCACTGGTATTATATTTTTTAACGGTATTATTATATTAGTACACCTTCGATTTGTATGATTTTATGGCCCTGACCAATTGAGTTAATTTCTAGATGGGTTATTTATGGTTTGAGCATATATACAAGCTGGACAAGCTTACATACAATAAATACCATCCTTATACCTCATGGATTCCCATAACGTATGTCCGTGTTTCCTTAATGTTCTTTTTTTTGGGGGGCCTTGTTGAGCTATCCAAGACTTTTCTCTAGTTATTAATGTGCCAGTTTTTTATTTAACAGGGTTTACATATGCTTGCGGAATGTTACTCAAAGTTTTCGTAGCTACACATTGACCCTTTTTGCGTAAGTTGTCTTTGTAAAAGTACAATATTTTATTCATCTCTCTCTCTCTCTCTCACACACACGCACACACACTCAAAACACACACGGACATTCATTCATATTTAATGAGCTAATTTATTGATAAATGCTGTCAAGTAATTATGTAATGCATTATGGCAGCTTCCTTTACTTTGTTTAAGGTTAGTAATCTGTGAAGTAATTTTCTAATGCGTTTACTTTCTGCTAGATGGCTTGGAAAGGTTACACTGGAAACTTACATCTCCCAGATCCATATCTGGTTAAGGTACTCAGAAGCTGATATCTTGCTTATAGCATTTACTGATGCTCTACCAGATATCATACACATTCATCCGGATAGGAGTTGAGGTGGTGTTTGGTGCACATCTTAGATGGCCAACAGCCAAGCATCTTAGATTCCTAGGCATGAGATGCCTGGATATAAGATATTTGGGCATATAGGATTCACATGTTTGGCATGGTATCATAGATGCCTGGAGTTGTTGATGTGCTTGTTTGGCATGGTATCATAGATGCCTAGATTTGTTGATGTGCTTGTTTGGTTACACTAGCAATGTTAAACATTTAACTTTGAATTTCTAAAAACACTATTTCCTGATTTGTATACCTAATAATAACTAATAAATAATTTCATTTATATCAATTTACTATACCATAAAATTAATGAATTTTTGCTAACATCATAACAATAAATAATGCTTTGTACTAGAATGGGGTGATGAGGATTTTAAACGGTTGGATGATTACGACAACTGGTGGAAGAGATTTTACTTATCAAAACTCGTAGCTTTTCAGTTAAAAATTTTACTCTTATATCTTAGTGCCTGATGCAACTTGTGGACGTGTGTAATTATTTCTTTGTCATTTATCATAATAAATTACTTCTTTCTTTCTATGTCTTCGGTTGATTTTAGGTCGGGTGTTCCAGATGGTCAACCCAAATTGTTGCTTTCCCTGATCCCAGACTACCCAATGTTGAACTTCCTGCTTACTACTTCAATATATGTTGCAGTACGTAAAGAACACAGATGGATTGAGATTTTTTATGTTGATTTATTCTGATTTTAACATTCTACTTGCCTGCAGATTTCTTATAGGCTCTTTGACCTGACAAATACACTGAAAATGGCATTTGTGCCCAGCAAAGACAACAAGCGTCTTATATACAATTTAATTACAGCAACAACAATCTCAGTTGTTTTATATTCTTTGTCCTTTGTCTTCCTTAGGATACCTCAAATGTTGGTAAGTGTCATTACTCTAACTTGATCTGGTCTGAGCCAGTTAATTATCCTTACATCTAAACCATTTGCTGTCAACTATGTTAAGTTGATAATATGTTCATACTTGCTTCCATACACAATACCTAGGTACATACATGTATATGAATGCACATAACATAGGTATGTGGTTTTTCATATATGTAAGAATATAATTTGGTGGTAAGAAAAGCTGTCTGCATGCATGCCCTATAAATAAATTGTGATGCTTTTGATGTTTTATGGGACAATTTTTTAGTGTCAATAATGTCTAGAAATGTTTCATAGCAAATTGGGAAGCTATGCGTTAATGTGCTTACGAGTATAAATGAGATGCAGCGCACTTATGTAGAACAGTTTAAATTCTGTCGTTTTATATTTGCGTCTTATTGCGTTATACATCTATCTAATGCTCATAAATTCGCAGGTTTGAGAGTTAAAAATGTACAGTATATATTGTTTCAAGCTCCTAGCCAGTTTCCTATTGACACGGAAGAATACTGTGTAACTGCTACGATTGGGTTTTCAAGCCAAATCTTTACCGAAAGATGCTTTCGTCTCTTTTTTCTGAGTTACAAAAGGAAAAGTGAACCATTCTAATAGGCTAATAGCTGCAGTTTTAGGCAATTAGAAGTTGTATAGATGAGAGGGCAGCGGATGGCATGTCTATTTTTAGTTATGCAACCTCATTATTTTTTGCTAGTGTTGTAAAATAATCACGCTTGTAATACCATCTACCATTATGTCAAGTAGTGCCCACGATTTTTCAGAGAAATGATATTTGTATGTTATCTTCTTTACATCATATTTACACTTTGTTTGAAAAATAAAAGGTGGATAGAAAATATTGAAATGTGTATTTTTTATTTATTTTATTACTTAAAAAAATTATGTAAGATTGATGTGAAGAAAATAATGTGTAAATATTATTACTCAATTTTTAACTTCTGTACTTCAGTGAAACTCAATTTTGTCCGAAGGAACTGTAACAGTATAACTTGCTTCTGCTACCATAAAAACTGCCTTTTTATTTGGAAAAACTGCTTCTAAAACTTGGTAAATTCAAATAATACCACAGGTACTTTACATGTTCGTGAAAGTACAGACAAACATGCGTAGGTAATGCCAACGTTTATTTAACTTGATCTCTACTTGCTCGTGCCAATGTCAAGCTCAGATCATTTCGTTAATTATCACGTTGAGATTCTATTATAATATAGCATTTTCTTTAAGTATTGCGGGTTCATGGGATATCTGAAACAGCAACGGTTGAATATTGGTCATTTACTAGTGATATAAGCTTGGGGAAAAAATGGTTTGTAATACCAGTATGATCTTTCCTTGACATTTGCGCAAATCAGATTGCACCACAACTATGTCAACCATAGTTTTATCATAGAAAGCTAAGCTGCAAGTGAAAGATAATATTTCCATTGAGAAGTATATCAAGTTGAATGTCAAAATAAAGTTTGGTAAATTGCAATCTATATTACAAAGCAAGCTTCAAGAATAACCTCCTGGAGACCGATTTGACAGCCACAAAGAAAGACGATAGTGCTTCCCACTTGAGATTCTATTTTTCAGATGATACATAAACTAATGGACGTAGAGCTTACAAAAACCGGGAGCATCATGAAAGCTATATGGTAACTAGATGGAGTAAATGCATTCTGACAAGCAGCAATAGCAGCAACAGAAGCCAAAAATTGCCTTCTTTACAGACATTTGCACACGATTCTCCATCAAAATATATGAAGTATGAAACAATGTCATATGCAAATCTTTATTTTGTCAAAGAAGCACAACATAATAGCAAGAATTCAGGCACGAGATATATTCAATGGAAGTTAAATTTTGATGGGCTATGTTTTAGTAGGATGCCACTAATCTGGGGCAACTAGTGTCCAGACAACATAGCAGTATAGCACAAGTCGAATTGGCAAGTTGGCAATGACTGCTCAAGAGCATCAGAAAATTTTCAACATTTTATTCGGAACATTTGGTTACTACAACTTGAATTTAGGATCTCTACTCGAATCCCCAATTACCCCAAAAATTTTCACATTTATAAGTGAAGTTCCGATGACATTTTGGAAAAGAGAAGGATACGTCCAGAACGGCATGAATGACTGCATAAGTTTAAAGAAGAAAGTTAAAATACTGAACGCAGGCATGCACACACACATATAGATATATCACAAACAGCCACAGAGATAGAGACATTACGATATAAATATAATATATGTTACTCAACCAAAAATATGTATAATTTATGCTGAACCGATCACATAAGGTCTACATGACACAATCACAAGACATCTTGTTTGAAAAATTACACAAATCTTCCTTACTTGACATTTCAACATAACATAAAAAAGGGGGTTATGCTATGTTAAAATATAAATAAGGGAGGTTTGGGAAATTTTGGAAACAAGGGAGGTCCATGTAATTTCATCAAACCACAAGAAGCTCCATGTAATTCAGTACATATTTAAGTAAATTTTGCATAGGATAAACCCCCATTTCTTCATCTTAAATTTATTTTCTCCCTCATTGGCCATAGTAAAGGCCTCCTTTTGGCATTCTGTCTGACATTTAACAAATAGTTTACCAATGTTGATCAAAATTTCCAGTTCCAAACACAGGTAACAGAGAACTATAAATATATGCAGAAGTTGGCATATTTTAAGATATGCAAATGATATGATAAGCAAGTTGATCCCTTTTTTTATGAAAAAGAAAACTGTAATTTTCCAGCGTACAATAGCTGACTGATGAAGTAGACACAAAAACACATTAGGTAATCAAGAAGTACATTCCAAATAAAATCAATACTAATTTTTTTTATTTGACGAGTAATAGCAAAATCAAACAACTGAACAGTTTAGTATAAGCTTGCTAAGATAGAGACCACAGAATCAAACACGTCTAAAGGAGATCGCTCAATTCGCAATAAAATAATAACTGTTCACTAAAAAGATTAAACTTTATTAGAAGGTACCCTCCTTTATTTTTTTTTATAGAAGATGGTCTCCTCCTTTATGTGACGGTTTAAGCTATTATTTGGAATTGGCTAAAAAAAAATTGAAATCAGTGTCTTAATGTAGTGGCTGTAATTCAAGATGACAATGGAAAACAAACTATTGCTTTAGTCAAGGCTGGAAAAGTTGTTATGGTTAGGATCGTTGAATAGGCAGGGGAATCTTTTACTCTGATCTCCTTAAAGATGAGTTAGATTCTGGAAGGATCATAGGCCATAGGGTGGAGGATATTCCCTTTATGGAGGCTGTTCCTAGCATCTTTTGTCTTGGTCCCCTGCATCTGTCTCCATCCTGAATTTCTACAACACTTTTGGAACTTTAATATCTTTTGTACTCTGTTTGTGTGCTTCTCTACTTTTCTTATCTAACAAACTTTCTTCTTTTATCATACAAAAGACGTATGTCATCCACAAACCATGCCCAAAGGGAAAAAAAAATGGAAGGAACAAAAAGAGAACCTACCATTAGACCACCAAGAAAGCCATCAAGCAGCACTCGATTCCAGGAGTCAAAGTATGAGTGGGTTGAAAATCTGGCTTTCACTACGAGCCCAAGTGAAGTAACTGCCATGATGATAACTCTATGAAATGTAGTTATTTATGCTCTGTCCTTGTGTTGTAAAGAATGCTTAGTCCTTGTTTATGACACATATTTAGAAGGTTTTATGCTTATATTTGATATATTCTGATTTGGATATCCTTCTGTATGTTTTAGAGCAAATTGTGCGTATTTGGTAAGAGATTGAGCGAATTTGTATCTATTATTGATTTGGTAATTTCTCTATATTAGGAAGGGTTTTAAACAAGCTCAAATGTGGAGCATGTGGACAAAAAGTGGAAGAGAAAGCCAAATCTGCATCTTAACAGGCAACGCCGCAGCGCAAGCATATCAATGCCGCGGCATGATTCATCCTCTACATCAAAATCAGAGAGCTACGCATTTTGCACGCCGCGACGTGAAGAATGGATGCCGCAGCGTCCCTGACCTAAATTGAAGCGCGCCGCGGCGTGAGAAGTTGAATGTCGCGGCATAACTCTGTTTTCTGAGTCTATAAATAGAAATTTAACAGATTTTTTAA
The DNA here is from genome assembly GCA_029884605.1 of Ormosia emarginata. Lineage (NCBI taxonomy): Eukaryota > Viridiplantae > Streptophyta > Magnoliopsida > Fabales > Fabaceae > Ormosia > Ormosia emarginata. Next base: position 9,087,422 of record JAQQTP010000076.1, read on the forward strand.
AGAGAGCTTGCTGAGTTATAGAGAAGCTGTGCTAGGTTTTCACGTTCTAGGCTGATTGGAGGCCTAGGGAAGCCTGATTGGAGGTCATCTTCTTCATGGAAGGAAATTAAAGCATCAAATCATTATTTATGAGCTTCCTTCCTCTTCTCCCTTTGCTTTTCTCTCTTCCCTCTATTCTGAACATGTATTTTTATTGTATAAATTCGTGTTCAATATTTAGTCAAGCTGTATTTAGAAATTACTTTAAATCTTTGTATGGATATTAATAATTTTGTCTTACTTTGAGTTTATATTGATGTTTGGTTTTATTCTTCCATACTTATGCTTAATGCTTGCTCTTGTTTGGCCAACAATTGCATGATCTTAGTGTTGCAAATGAACTAGACATAAGGATTTGTGGATATGGATATGGTATGGTTGATGCATGTTCGATGAATTCAATTGGTTTGGATAAGTTGATTCGCTAAGTGTATAGAAATATACCTTTTAATCATGCATAGCGTGTGATTGAGAATAGATCGTTCATGAGTTGATTTTGGTTCTATCTAAGAAGTTAGGTAAATGAAACTATGGTTGATTGACCTAGACATAAGTTTTTAACTAAATCAGATTCTCAAGCTAACTTAACAATTCATTAATGTTCCTTATAAGGATTGCATGTCATTAGTTGAAGTAAAAGGTGAAAAAGGATTTCCTAAATCTCTAAACCATTATCTTTATTACTTTGTAGACTTTAGATTTAGTTTCTATACTTGTCACCTATTTTATATATTCTTGAATAGAATTTAGCTAAGCTATTGGTTGTTATTTAGAAATAGAAGCCATTTATCCTCATAAGAATGAACTTATATTCTGTATCTATATTACTTGCATGACCCGTACACTTGCGGCTTAATAAAGGGACAAACACATGAGAAGGAAGTAATAGACAAATCCTTTTAAGCCTGTGAACCCCAAAATTCCAGCAATAACTCCACCAATTACAGACAAAATGTTCGGCTGCAACAGAGACAAAGGAAATATTTGGAACTTGGAAGGAGAACCATATATAAAGTTAAATAGCAGTTTTTTATTATTATTATTATTATTATTATTATTATTATTTTCTCCCCTCCTTTCCCTCCCCTTTTCTAAGAGTTCTTTGGATATACATCTCATACACACTGACACTGGTGACCATTTGCACATAGAACTATACCATGCCATCCAGCCTGAAACCACTATCTTCAAATAATTTTGGATCCCCTGCTGTTCTCACCATTTGCACATGGAATCATACCATGCCATCCATACTGAAACCACTACCTCAAATAATTTTGGATCCCCTTCTATTCTCACCATTTGCACATAGAATCATACCATGCCATATTGCCATCCATACTGAAACCACGACTATCTCAAATAATTTTGGAGCTTTCTCTCTCTCTCTCTCTAACAGAAGCACCCCTGCTGTGTCCATCCCAAATATAATGCTCCTAACTAAATGATTGTATTCAATATAGTATTCAATATACCTGCTGTCACAACAAACCTGTAATAGATAATTTTCATGTTGCTTTGCATATTCTCAGCATTAAAAGTCAGTAAATCATTCACTCCATTGCTTGGTTTCTTATCTGATGAACCTGACTCAAAATGTCCAGCCATAATATCTGCCTTGTCTACTTTGATAGTAAGTTTCTGTAAAAGGGAAATAGAATTCAATGATTTTGGGTAAACAATTAAATAAATCATGCTGTTGAATTTTAATATAAATATCCGTAGTTATTATGCTGCTTTTAATAATAAGTAATTTCAAAGCGAGCACAATCTGATGTGATGGACCATTAAAGTCATGAATTCCAACCTAAGTAGAGTCATTAACAACTAACAAGTAGTAAAGTTCAGACACACAAACACACAACATTAAAAGTTCAGCTGCTGGGGCTTCTATACCCAGTGATGTAGTTAGCTAGTTAGTTTCTTGTTGGGCCCGTGGCGACCACCTTTTACACCCCCCCCCTCCCCACAAAAAAAAAAAGGTTCAGCTAAATGGTTTTCAAGTAAAACTTCTTAACTACGGAAAAATTAACAGAATAAAATGGTAACAGCAGAGAATACCACATATATAAATTGTTAGACCTCTCAAACGGGCAGTTCAGCCCATTCGGACCTTTATGAGGCCAACTCCTCTGACCAGGCCAGGCCGGCCAATTCAGTTTATGGCTAAAATCTGGCCTGGCCAGCAAGCCAATCTGAATACACATGTAAGTTGTGAAAGACAAAATAATTAATTAGATTAGGCCGCCCAATTTCAACCTGATTTCTAATTGGGCCAAATTTGCCCAACCCACTTTGAATTGGAAGTTACGAGGCTTGGCCTAATAATTTTATTGGGTCATACAAGTTGGCTCATCGGTATAAATTGTTCTTGAACAAAATAAAATTAATTGAGTAAAGGGACACTTTGGATCCTTAAAAATGTACCTCACTAACTATTTAGTCTTGATTTAAATTATAGCTTAAATTACTTTTTTGATCCTTACAATTTCACTGAATTTTTAAATAAATTTTTATAGTTTAAAAACTTTTAATGAAGTTCTTATACTTTTAAAAAAAATTAAATAAGTCCTTATTAGACTCTGTTAATAAATATTTACAATCATATGTAAGTTATTTTGTGTTATTATTATAGATTTCAGAGACTTAATTAAAAAAAATTATAAATAGTGCGCATCTAATTGAAAGTTTATTTAAATTATAGAACTTATTTAAATCTAGTAAAATTGTAAGAACCAAAAAAAAGTAATTTAACCTAAGTTATATTATGATATTCACTCCTTTCAAACATTTCATGTTACTCCTTTTGATATATTTGGTAGGTTGGGCTATAGGGACTAACATGAAATGAATTTGAATAATTCAAGGACTGAATCATACACACGAGTTTAAATTAGAGACTAAATTGCGACTGAGGTACATTTCTAAATATCAAAATACCATGTTACTCTAAATAAAGTGCAGTTGCTATTTCAAATACCAAACTATGAATTAAGGTTGGGGTATGGGATTATTTAGTTGTGCAAAACGTGTAATTCAATGCTAAACATTGAGAATCCAGATATAACATCCTGCTATGTACACTTTTGCTATTCACATAAACATCGATGTTCGATGTTCAAACTTCAACATGATGCATGAGACGTAAATTTTGTTGAAAGGTAATAGTCAGTACTTGACTAGAAATTATTAATTTAATTCAACACGGAATTATGCGAAATATAGCGCAATCTCTTAATTTGAAAAATAATCAAATGATAGCTAATTGGTACAGAACTTTTGATGAGCTTATGATAAAATGCCAAAAGCGGTTTAGTTGCTTGAATCGAATCGAAAATTACAAACCGAACAGTCTTACACTTCATAGTTCATACGCACATTTGGAGTAGATTTGAAGTTACAAATTAAAGAAAAAAATATGGGCATCAAATCCCTATAAAGCTAGGAAAATCTTGCTATAAACAAATGTTGCATTTGGTGCACATAAGGCTGTGTTTGGTGGATAGGATAAGGAGGAGTTGATAGTATTAACTAATACTATTAAGTATTATCAAATGTTTGGTGCTTTAATTTGATAAGATAATTAAATCAGGTTAAACTTTTTTATCCTATTCTAACCTGATTATTCTATGCTCTCCCCATCCCTTGATTAGACATGATAAGAGAGGACAAGATATCACCTAATATTTCCCTTCCCACCTTGTCCTCTATAACCCCAATATCATAATATCTATTTGCTCCATCGTTGTTGCTTCGTTGCTCCATCACTGCGCTACTGCTTCGTTGCTCCACTGCTGCTTCGTCTTGCTATCTTTATCTTCATCTTGTTGCTTCAGTAGTGTGTCATCGTCTTGTCTCCGCCAAATGTAAGCACACTTTCCCATTGTCCTCTTGTACTTTATAGTTTCTCTGGGTTTTATGATTTTTTTTGTTCATCCTGCTTCTTATGTTTTCTGTGTGTTGTTTTGAATAACTGGGTATTTGCTAAAAACTCGGTATTGGTAATTGGGAATTGGGAATTTGCTTAGGGGTTTTGGTAATTGGAAATAGTAGACCAAGGTCAGTCCCCGTAGCAATGTATTCATTGTCTTCTACTCCTTCTATCGCTGTCCTCCTTATCATATCCATCATTTCCATTTTCTCTCTTTTGTTGTATATATACTTCTTGTTTTATTTGGGATAGAGGGTACTCTGCGTAGTCTCAATTTGGAGGACTTCAATTAAACTATGTTTATCATGTGGGTACTTCAGTTGTATTTCTCATAACCTCATCAGTTTATGGCTTGTGACCATTTTACTACATTAGTTTTTGTTTGGTAAGTTAAATGTTCTTTAGGATATACCTAGCTATAATCAAATACGAAAAACTGTGTGTCCATAATAGATAGGAGTATGTATCAAGGAAATTTTAAGAAACATGAAATTCCTAGACTTTTGTCGTCAATTAAAATGTTGCATTATTATTGTGAGGAGTTTCCTTTATTTCGCAATTCTCAAGGATTATATTGATTACCGCATGACAGTACTTGAAGATGTAGTTATTATAGTCAACATTAGTTTTAACTTCTTTAGTTTTAACTTTCAAGTAATACCTTGGTTTCTCTTTTGATAACATAAGCAAAATTAAATAAAAGATGACATACACAAGGTAATAAATTAAAGAAGTGAATGACAGTCTTTGGGTTGTTCAGATTTTGGGGTGGAGGGGGGAGGTGCTTTCTAGAAAACAAGCTTAGTTAAGAACTGCTTATCTAAGGAAGTAATTAAGCAATTTATAATTAGCTAAAAGAAAGAACAAAAAAGGATCTATACTCTGCTGGTTGCAGAGGAGCACAAGACTTGCACTAGTGTTTGTTCTATATATGACATGAATCATGATAGTGAATTGAGAGAACCGCCTCACTGAATGCTGCCATTGCCACTATTTGTATGTCATATATCCCAAATCTGAATTACTTTTATTTTCAGTGAAGGAATCCCATTGAAAGAAAATAATAAAGTTAAATCCCCATAATATAACATGTCATTGTAGGGAATCTGGAAAGGGAAAAAATACATTGCTTTAGAAATTAAGATACATAATAAAATTTAGTAAACTGATCAGGAAGTTTGTGATTTACAAAACCGTAAACCATTGCACTTATTATAGCCAGTGCAAGTATTAAAAATCTGGTAAAACTCAAGCAGAATCTTAGTTAGAAACTGTTTATCAAAACTAAGATCTCAAATGGCATTATAGTGGAATGAGGGATTAATTATTGGTTAGTTCACTAGGGAAGATCAATGCATGATCAGACATTACTGAACTTAGTTAAGAAGATAGGATGCATGGAAAGGTTGAGAGAAAAGTGAGGGGGAAGTGATATAGATTCATTGAAGTGGCTATGTGTTGAGAGGCAAATTTTGCCCATTTGGTTTTCCATCTTTTAGTTCACTATTTTGCTATAACCTCTCATCTTGCCATTTAATTATAAAAACATGTTAAACTTGACTCATGAAACTTGTCAATGGTTGATCATGATTTGCTATGTTTTTACATTGTCTGGTCTTTAAAAATGAAGAGTAAAATGGGCAGAAGTTTCTTTTGGTTATGATGTTTAGCAGACAAATAATTAGTGCATAATGCTTAATTTTTGAATTCATTGCTTGCTTTGGTATAGTTATGTTTGGGGGGTTCAAGAGTGTTTGCTATTGCTACCCGAAATTCCATGGCTTTGGGGTCACGTTGCTCTCCAGAATCTTAAAGAATATGTCATTATGCTCATCAATTTGGTCTATGTGTTGGGGTGAGGTAAAAGAAATATATACATATATATCCATCTCATGTCTCTTTTGATGATGCATTAGGACAATAAGGTGGATATAGAATGTTGGTATCATGTTTTGTATCTCTGTAAGTTTGACTTTTTGAACTGTTGGGCTAGACACTGGGGAATGCTTTCTAGTACATAATAAAACAAATGATAGTATTGAGAATGGAAAGAGTTAATGTGGCTACAAGTTTGCTAAACGATTGATGGGGTTTCCTTTACACTCTTTGAAGTACACAGCCAGGGAAGGCTTCAATATACAACAACCCATTAGCTTTTGTCTTTTCTTAGTCTTAATCAACCCAAACTTTGTTTAATGCCTACCAACAAAACCAATATGAACTGCACTTAACATAATCATGCTCTCCATTTCTGAAAGTTCTGTTATCGACATTATTTGCCTCCCCTTCTCCTTTGTGCTGCTTTAATATACAACAACCCATTAGCTCTTGTCTTTTCTTAGTCTTAATCAACCCAAACTTTGTTTAATGCCTACCAACAAAACCAATATGAACTACACTTAACATAATCATGCTCTCCATTTCTGAAAGTTCTGTTATCGACATTATGATGGGAGCTATGTTTTTTATTACCATGATTGGGAGCTGATCAATGTAAATAAGTTATTATGATATGATATGAAAGAAATTATGATATGAAAGCCTAACTATTATTGTGTAACATATTGTAACATTTTTTAATTTGTGTTTGATACTTTAGGTGATGATGGATCTAACTAGGTGGTTTAGTAATTCAAAGGAGTTTATTGAGGAAGTCATTCTATATTTAATTTTGGAACAAGCTTTCTTGGAGATACTTACAACTTGCATGATGTCCTATTTGTTTGTGTGTGCTGCTAGTCATAGGCTATATAATAGGCGTAGATTTATACCACAATCCATGATAAGGGCTAATATTAGGGAGGAGTTCTTAGGAATGTTGTTAAATGATGATGTTGCATGTATTGAGCAATTAAGGATGAATAGGAGAACATTTCATATGCTTTGTGAGCTTTGTCGTAATGAAGGCAGGTTGAAAGAAGATGGGCTGGTATCAATAGAAGAACAAATTGCAATGTTTCTTCACATCTTGGCCCATCATGCTAAGAATTGAGTTATCAAATTTAAATTTCAGCGTTCCTGAGAGACTGTGAGTAGATATTTTAATCTAGTGTTAAATTCTGTTTTAAGACTACACAAATATTTACTCGAGACGCCAACTCTTATTACTGAGGATTGCACCGATGATAGGTGGAAATGGTTCAAGGTATTATTATGACTATTTTGCATCTTTAGTGGTTTTATCGGTTGTTTTGTTCTATGAATTTTATTCTTGTCTTTATTATTGATAGAATTGTCTTGGAGCATTAGATGGGACATACATTAAGGTGAATGTTCCCGAAGTTAATAAATCAAGTTATCAGACCAGGAAGGGAGAATTAGCCACCAATGTGTTAAGGGTATGCTCAAGGGACATGAAATTCGTGTATGTATTACCAGGATGGGAAGGTTCTGCTTCATACTCTATGGTACTACGTGATGTTATTTCTAGGAAAAATGGCTTAAAAGTTTCAACGAGTAAAATTTTATGGTTAACTTGTTTAGTTATGCAATGTATGACATAAACTAAGATTGAATGGTATGTTTTGGTGCAATAGGTTGTTATTATCTTGTGGATGCTAGTTACACGAATGGGAAAGGTTTTCTTGCACCTTATAGAGGAACCCGTTATCATTTGAATGAATGGAGACATGGTAGCGCCGCAACAACCCCTCAAGAAGTATTCAATTGGAGGCATTCAACAGCAAGAAATGTGATTGAGAGGACATTTGGCTTGTTGAAGATTCGATGGGCAATTCTTAGAAGTTCTTCTTTTTATCCCATTAAAACTCAAGTCAGAATAATTATAGCTTATTGTCTCCTACATAATTTGATTAGGAGAGAGATGCCAACAGATCCTACAGAAGAAGAGTTGGACAATTTACTAATGCCAAATAATGAGGAAAACACGAATTACATAAACATAATTGAGGCTAGTAATGCTTCTACTTGGAGAGATGAATTAGCTACTGAGATGTATAATGAATGGGTTGGTCGTAGAACTTAGGGTCTATTGTAATAATTTTGTTAAATATTGTGTATTGAGACAAAAATGTACTTGACAAATTAATTCATGTTTAGTTTAAGAACAAACTAGTCTAACATTTCGTTGATGGTTTGTACTTGATATTTTATCACATATGTCTATTATGATGCTCTTTATTTGATATTTTGTTACTCTTTCCTGATTTGTACTCTATTTAACTTTGGGTTTCATCTACAAATTGAGCTAAAATTAGTTATTATATGCCTCATTAAAATATTTTATAGGTATGGAACCTATAAGTACACAGGTTAAGCCTAAAAGGGAGCGTAAGTCATGGGCTAAGGAGAAGGAACTTGCCTTGATTGACTGCTTAGAAGAAGTTATGACCAACGGAAAGAGATGTGAGCTGGCACATTCAAGCCACGAACCTTGAAACAAATAGAAGAAGTTTTAGCTAACAAATTTCCCAATGCTAACATTAAGGTGAAACCACATATCGAGTCAGTATTACGAAGGCTAAAGAATGATTATCATATACTGTATGATATGATAAATAATAGTGGATTTGGCTGGGATGATGAGAAGAAGTACATTCATGTGGATAGTGATGAAGTGTGGAATACTTACATTAAGGTTTGTGTGCACCATAATGCATAATATTATTGTCTATAATAGATGGATTATAATGTTTAATGCATTATATAACAATGTTTTTTGTTTGTTTGTACTTGTAGCAATTTCCAGAGGCAACAGGATATAAAGATAAGTCATTCCCCTTATATGACAAACTTGTCTATATATTTGGCAAAGATCGTGCTAATGGAAAGGTTGCTGAAGCATCGACTGATGTAGTGGATGATTTAGAAAAAGAGGAAACAATTGAACTAATGAAGGATCGTGATGATGATATTATGGGTATCACTAACTCAATGTCTATTAACGAAACACCCAGTGGCAGCAATAAGAGCCTTAGAGATTCTTATATTCGTTCTAGGAAGAGGTCAAGGTCTACTGACCAACTTGTTGCTAGCATCACTTCCTTTGGAAAAGATATGACTAGTTCTTTGCAAGAAACTTCAACTTTGTTGGGAGAGGTCGGGGTGAGTGTGAAGGTTGTGAAGGAATTTTATGAAGACTCTAGGAAAGTGCCTAGTGAATTACAAAAGATGAAAGAACTTACTCCTAAGGACCGTGTGATGGCTGCTCAGAAAATTATGCAAAACCCCTAACTAATGCACTTATTTTGGGGATTTGATGAAGAACATCGCCTTGAAATGATTAAGGCCTTACTTGAGAGTTAGATTCTACATAGTTTTTAAGACAAGCATAATACTTATTTGATGAATTGTTGTGAAGTCTATCTAACATATTACTAAGATTATTATGTATTTACCTTTTTGTTACATGTTTTATGAAAAAGTTATAATTGTTGCTGAATTTTTCATGCTTGAATTATATATATATATATATATATATATATATATATATATATATATATATATATATATATATATATAGATAGAGATAGAGAGAGAGAGAGAGAGAGAATTATTTTTATTTCAACCACCTCAAGTTTTTATGTCTTTCATTCTTCAATTACGTCCTTTTTGTTACATGTTTTATGAAAAAGTTATAATTGTTACCGAATTTTTCATGCTTGAATTATATATATATATAAAATTATTTATATACTTGACGTAATTGAAGAATGAAAGACATAAAAATTTGAGGTGGTTGAAATAAAAAAATTCTCTCTCTCTCTCTCTATATCTCTCTCTCTCTATATATATATATATATATATATATATATATATATATATATATATACATATATATATAAATTATATCAAGTATATAAGGTGAAGAAATTTTTGTTAAGTATATAAATTACGTCAAATGTGTGTGTGTAATTTTTGTCAAGTGTGTGTATATGTGTGTGTGCGCATATATATTAAAGCATTTTAATTTTTTTCATTTTTTTTATGTCAAAAGTGTGTGTGTGTGTGTCTATATATATATATATATATATATATATATATATATATTAAGGCATTTTTTTTTTTTTTTCATATTTTTTTGTTAATAGTAACATTTTAAAAAGTTGAGTATATGACTTACTAGTCAAAAAACTTTTTTTTTTATTTTTCATAAAGGGTATTTTTGTCTAAATAAACATTTTTTATACTATCAGGTTATATCATATTTGACAACAAACACTTGATAGGATAATATTACACTATCAGGTTTCTTATATAACCATTGTGAACACCTAACTTTGTCCGGGCAAAAAATAATTTGAAAAATTGAAAATCAATGAATAAACAAAAATAAAAAATAAAAAAAGATAATGACCCAATATCCTACATTGAGCCCAAACTAATTTGTGACCCACAAAATAAAGGGCAACCTATATTCATTCTAGCCCAAGACCCACTAAACTTAAGCCTAAATTCATATCTCTCTAACCTTAATTTTTCCCTATAAACACTTAAGTAAACAGCAACCTACGGGGGGGGCAAGCATTTTCGGAGGACAATTGAAAGAAGCAGCCTAAACTCACTCACGTAGTTGCACACTACCACATTTTTTCATTACTCTTTCCCACCTTCATCATTTTAGATAACTATCTTCACGTCTCCTCTCTAACAGCAACATCTTCCTTTACCCTTCATCTTTATCCTCACCTAAAACCATCCAGCAGCTTCCCGTCTCGCCGTCGCGTTTCACCCAGAGTCCCACGATCTGCCGCCAACCAGAGTCTGCGTCACTACCGACCTCCACACCATCGTCCAGCCGCGCCGCCTAGCTGAAGAAACCCAACCGCAACAGCTCGGATCGTCGACCGTTTCTGTCGAACCAGGCAGGAGCAACCTCGTCCTCCAAGCTGCGCGTCGCCTTGTCTCGCGCCAGCCATTCCGCCAGACCCAACAGGCTCCGTCTCGCCATCGCGCACCACTCGTCTCGTCACCACCGCACGGTCACGTGGACCACCGCCCAAGTTCTCCTTCTTCCTGGTGCTGTACCATTTGTTTCTTTATCTTACTTTCATATGTTTATTTATTTATCTTTAATTGGGTTTTGTTTGTTGAAGAAGTGGAGGTATTTTGTTGGGCTTAAGTATGTAAAGACAATATGCTAAAATAAGGGTAATTGGGCTTAGTGGGCTACGTAGGCAGAAACAATCATTTTCTTTTTATTTTTTATTTATTTTTTGTGTTTGCTTTATTTTTTTTAAAGAAAAAATAATAAAACAAAAAAAATAAAATAATAAAAATAAAGGATAAAAATAAAAATAAAAATAAAATAATTGAACCTGTTTCTAAAAAATGAAATAGGATTAATTGAGTTGTGGCTATTTGTTAATCTAGTAACTTTTGTAATCATCTGATTTGAGACAGCTTGATGATTCAATTATTTTGAAACAAAAAAAAAAGAGAATGTCAAATAAGTTTTAAAAATAAAATGGTTGAATTTATTAGGATAAAATGAGATTAATTAAGATGTGACAACTTGTTAATCCCATGACTTTTAAAATCATCCGAGTTGTACAACTTGATGATTCATTTTTCTAATAAATAAAATAAAAAATTATTTTTAATATAAAAATTAAAAATTTGAAAATAACCAACCTACAATCGTTTTCTAAAGAACGACATGGCTTTGAATTTCTCATTGCATCTGAGGATACGTAGGAGCAGAATCGCAATTCTGTCAAGCCAAAATTAATTTTTCATAATTTATTTGTTTGTTTAGTTTATCTTTTAATAAAAGGGTAAAATAAATATTTTTAAGAGTTATAAAAATTTGTACAACTAATTTAAGGTAATCGTCTTAGGACAGATGTATTAGGGGTGCTGTGGGGTTAAGTCTCCATCCTTCACTGTGCATAATTAGACTTCCGAATTTGAGTTTTTGAACGTAAACTATCTCTTTTTTGGGTTTTTTAATTTTTTCCAATAAAAATAAAATTGGTGGCGACTCCTTAAATTTTTGTAATTTAAGTCGTTATTCCGCTGCGATCACGGTCGCGACAGTTGACGACTCCACTGGGGACGTTGAGAGTCAAGCCTTTGTAAGTTGGTTTGGCAAATTTTGGTGACGTATATATGTTTGTTTTACCCTTTTTATTTTATTTTATTTTTCTTTCTTTGTTTAATTTGTTTATTGATTATTTTAACTGTGATTTTATGTTTATTATGCAAACCTTAAGATAGAGGACTCTTGGGAATTTGTTTTGCATTGATTTTGTTCGAATATAAAGATTTGTATGCTCCTTACACACACCGTATTTATACGTTTCTCACACACATTCAAGTGAGGCTCTATACCCGGGTCTGAGTGAAGCCTAAGTTAGGTAGAGGTTACGCAGTGGTAGTCATTTTAGATGCACATCCTGTTTGGTTATTGCGAAAACCTCATCTAGAGTGTGCCTTTTTCATGAATGTCCCGCTCCTAGTGGTTTACTCACTGTTGTGGTCAATATTCTGAAATGAGACTTAGCTCTAGAGGCCTTTAGAATAGTATAACCACCCAATGAAAGTCTTCACGAATTAGAAAGACCCATAGATCCTTAGGATACAAATCCCCAACTTTAAGGCAATCTCATTAGGACACAAAGGGAGCATTTTTTTTCTTTATCTTCTCCTCACATCTTTCATTTTTGCATTAAAAAAAAATTAAAAAAAATAATTAAAAATTAGTTTTTTTTCTTCTAAAAAAAATAAATTTTCATCACGCATTCTTGTATATATTCACTTAAGAAAAAGAAGAAAAAAAGATTTTTTTTTCTTATTCCATTTAATGTTCTATTTTTTTTTTATTTTTTTTATAAAACTTGAACCATTGCTCATCCTCGGAAAACACAGATCACACAAACCCGGTCCTACGAGACGAAGTCGCAAACTAGGCTGTAACAGACGTCAAACTCAGAGAGAAATTTAGGTCGAGAAATGGATGAAATGAGGGAAAGAATCGATGCAATGGCAGAAGGACAATCAAGGGTTGAGAATTTACTGAGACAGTTAATCGAGACCCTCAAAACAACAAATGGAACCCCTGCCGACATTGGAATAAATGCAAATGAAGGGGATGGTTCTATGAACAGAAGTCCTGAAGGGGAGAATAACAATGCAAAAGCTGCTCATGAGCAACCAGTGAAGATATTTCTGAATAGTAACTCAGAAAGAGAAAAATCAAGAGATGAATTGATTAGAAAGATGCAGGAGCAAATTAGAGTCATTCAAGGCCTTAATCTGTATAGCTCGATGGGAATCAATGAACTGTGCCCGGAAACCGAAGTCAATATCCCTAAGGACTTTGAAATTCCAAATTTCTCAAAGTACGATAGAAGCACCAATCCAAAGTTTCATTTGAAGACTTACATCACCAAAATGGCCATTTGGTGACGAGATCAAAAATTCCTAATCAATTTCTTTCATAAAAGCTTGACTGGGCCAGCTTTGGAATGGTATATGCAACTTGATCATTCAAAGATTTCTTGCTGTGATGATTTGACAAATTTATTCTTGGGGCAATATCGATTCAACATTGACACTGCATCTACTCAAGAACAGCTAAGAGCAATGCAAAAGAATAATGATGAGGCTTTCAAGCAATATGCTCAAAGATGGAGAATGTTGGCAGCCCAGGTTCAACCACCATTGACTTCGTCAGAGATGAGCTCATACTTCATGGGGACCTTAGGAGCACCTTTTATTGGGTTGATGGCAGGGGTTGCCTATGAGGATTTTTCTGACTTAATTTTGGCAGGAGAAAGGATTGAGAACCTTGCAAGATCAGGTAAGTTACCTATTGAAAATATAGAAAGTAGCTTTCCTAAGATGGTGGAACCGACAAGGGAGGAATAGTCAGAAGTCAGTGCTTACCAAACTTCATACCAAGGCAATAATGTTCCCTCGCCGCGTTCATATGCCCTCCAGTAACTCGGAACCTCTGAACAATTGGAGATTTGAGGTGTTTAATTTGATGTGATTGTCATCTTAGACTTTTGTGATGCTTGAACTTATATAAACTCTCTTGAAGCGTTAATGTAATAGATTTGCATGGATCTCAACATTCTTGGCACTCGTGTTCTTGTCATTTCTTTCTTATCATTCTTTCCTTTCCTTTACTTGATTTCTTTTTGGTTCAGATCCCATTGAATTCTTATTCTAGAAAAACTTTTGGTGGTCATGAAGCTCACATGTACAGGTGCCCTTTTCTAAGGCAAAAAAATAAAAAGAAAAAAGAAAAAGAATGAATCAATTAGAAAAATAAAATGGAGCAAAGAAGTAATCACTTGTTGTGCACAATATTTTTGTCTCTAAATTAAAACTTTTGAAAATGAGCAATCAAGATTTGAAATGAAGATTTGCCATCTTTTTCTCACTTTTACAAAAATTCATAAACCCTAGACAAGGATTGAGCTTGAAAGTTCTCTTCAATAAACTCTAGACAAGGATCACCCCTACACTAAGGGATAACACAAAACAAAGATTGAGTGTCATGGTGACTATTTTGAAGCATAAAGAAAAGGTGAAAAGTACATGAAGTAAAAAAAATTAATGATGAAAAACCAAAAAAATAAAATGAAAAGAGAGAAAAGAAAGAAAGAAGAAAGAAAAGGAAATGAATGATTGATGACAAAGGTGAATGATTGAAGTGAAAAGAAAAGGGAAAGAATGGAGAACAATAAGAGAAAAATGTGCTTGAAAACGCAAAAACAGTTGACAAGGTTCAACTTTGAATAAGGATCCTTGGTCCTATTTAACCCTTAAACACTTATTTGAGTCTTATGTCTTTCGTTTCATAACCACTAACCTTGGTCACGTTACAACCCTTAAAAGTCCGTTCTGATCAATAAATGATTGCTGTTATTTTCATAAGCTCTAATTTTGAGACAAAAGGTTATGCTCACCTAAGTATCTAGTTCATTGATTCTTAAAAAAAATGAGACTTACTCAGGGGCAAGTTTCTACCTTGTTCGAACTGACTCTGCACTAGAGCATTTTTTTTCTAACTCGGTTTAGCCTACACTGGGATAAATTTTTTGGTTCAACTTGGCCTTACATTAGGACAAATTTCCTCCCTGTTCAATTCAATTCCAAATTGGGGCAATTTTGTTTCTTCTTCTTAGTTCAATTTGACCTATACTAGGGCAAATCTTATGGTCATTTGGGTGTTTGTCCTATTCAATTCAGTCATAAATTAGAGCAAATTTATCTTTGGTTCAATTTGACCTACACTGGGGCAAATTTTTCTTTGGTTCAATTTGCCTTGATGTACATGCTCATCAGAAGGAAATCATTGACCATAATGCCCAGTAGGCAACTAAAGATGACTTTCATAAAGGTCGAACTAATCTATACTGGGGCAACACCCATTTGAATCCTATGTCATTGTTTGTGTATTTGTCCATATATTTATCCTTTGTAAATACCCTTTGTATAGTCAAACATCCAAAACCAATCTGGAAGTTGTTTACTTTCTTTCCTATTGTACTTTTGAATTCATGTATGTCTGTTACGTAATACTTCAAGTAAGGTGAACATGAGTATAATACTATGATTTGACCATCTAATGGTAATTTCCTGATGAACAATTCAGACTGAAAAGAACTTGTAAGTTCCAACTGAAGGGAAAATGTTATCTCAAAGGATGACCCAGAAACAAGAGGTATCCGAAAAAAAAGAAAGAAAGGAAGAAGTGGAAGTGGAAATGTTGAAGAGAGCTAGGAAGAAGAGAGAGATTGTGTACCTGATAATCAAACTTGAAAGGAAAGATACCCAATGTCTCAATGTTCAAAGATCCCGAGGAATTTAAAACAAGTTGATAAGCCCTAGTTTGCGAGAGCTTGCACCCGAGTTTGGTGGATTAATGTTTTTCGAGGAAGCAATTAGCATAAAGTATACAAGTGAAAGGTTTTTGATTTGATGTTTTCAATCTATTGACAGAATTTTTAGATTTTGAGTTGCAGGAATGAACAGTACACCATCTTTTCATGAGATAATAAGCTGCAACAGCTTTGAAAGTGACGTCTTTGGCTTTCACGCCAAGCTTCACTATAAAAGAACAGACAAATGCTTTTTTTTTTAAAAAAAAAATCCAGGTCCATGACTTGGTGAAGTGTCAAAAAAAAATTTCCAAGTCCTTGGCTTGGTAGCTTTCACAAAAAATTTAGGTCCATGACCCAATGATCTTTAAAAAAAAAAAAATCTTTTCGGCCAAACCCACTGTCTTTTTAAATTTCGGGACACAAAAGCCCACTGCATTTTAAATTTTAGGACACAGAAGCCTATTGTCATTTAAATTTCGGGACACAGAAGCCCACTGTTTTTTTAATTTTGGGACACAAAAGCCCACTGTCATTTAAATTTTGGGACACAGAAGCCCACTGCATTTTAATTTTTGGGACGCCAGATACCCACTATTTTTTAATTGCCCTCTACTTTTTAATTTTCGGGACGCCAGATACCCACTGCTTTTAAATTTTTGGGACGCCAGATACCCACAATTTTTTAATTTTCGGGACACCAGATACCCACTACTTTTTAATTTTTGGGACGCCAGATACTCACTGCTTTTTAATTTTTGGGACATCAGATACCAACAGTTTTTTAAATTTTAGGACGCCAGATACCCATTATCTTTTAAATTCCGGGTCAAGCCCCTTGTCTTTTACAATTCCAAGTCACGAGGTCACCCAACATTATTTCAAAAAACAAAACAATAAAAAAAAACCCTTTTGATCAGTAAACGTTAATTGAGCCGTGACAGCTTATTGACAATGCGGTGACGTCTCTAGCTTTACGTTGAGCTTCACCTTAGTAGGATTAACGACGTTGCGACAACTCATAAATTCACGTTTGAGCTCACTGGTTTTCAATCAACATCTTTTCCAGTTCATTCACACCATCTCATGCATTGCCTTTCGAATTCCGGGCCAAGCCCACTATCTTTTACATTCCGGGTCACAAGATCACCCAACGTCTTTAAAATTCAAAAAAAAAAAGAAAAAAAAACTCTTTTGATCAGTAAACATCAATTGAGCTGCGACAGCTTATTGACAATGCAGTGACGTCTCTGACTTTACATTGAGGTTCACCTTGGTAGGTTTAACGATATTGCGACAACTCATAAATCTGCATTCGAGCTTGCTAGTTTGCAATTAGCATAATTTCATCATCGGACAAAATTTAAGTTCACGTCTTTACTCGTTTCTTACGACGATAATATGAAAAACTATGGTTATTCCTAACTGTGAACACTCAATTTTGTCCGGGCAAAAAATAATTAAAAAAATAGAAAATAAATGACTAAAAAAAATAAAAAATAAAAAAAAAGATAATGACCCAACATCCTACATTGAGCCTAAACTAATTTGTGACCCACAAAATAAAGGGCAACCCATTTTCATTCTAACCTAAGACCCACTAAACTTAAGCCCAAATTCATATCTCTCTAACCTTAATTTTCTCCTATAAATACTCAAGTAAACAACAACCTACAGGGGGGCAAGCATTTTCGGAGGACAATTGAAAGAGGCAGCCTAAACTCACTCACATAGCTGCATACTACCATATTTTTTCATTACTATTTCCCACCTTCATCATTTTAGATAACTATCTTCACGTCTCCTCTCTAACAGCACCATCTTCATTCACCCTTCATCTTCATCCTCACCCAAAACCATCCAGCAGCTTCTCGTCTCGCCATCGCGTTTCACCCAGAGTCCCATAATCTGCCGCCAACCAGAGTCTGCATCACTACCGACCTCGACACCACCGTCCAGCCGCGCCGCCTAGCTGAAGAAACCCAACCGCAACAGCTAGGATCGTCGACCGTTTCCTTCGAACCAGGCAGGAACAACCTCGTCCTCCAAGCTGCGCGTCGCCTCGTCTCGCGCCAGCCATTCCGCCAGACCCAACAGGCTCCGTCTCACCGTCGCGCACCACTTGTCTCGTCACCACAGCACGGTCACGTGGACCACCGCCCAAGTTCTCCTTCTTCCTGGTGCTGCACCATTTGTTTCCTTATCTTACTTTCATATGTTTATTTATTTATCTTTAATTGGATTTTGTTTGTTGAAGAAGTGGGGGTATTTTGTTGGGCTTAAGTATGTAAAGACAATATGCTGAAATAAGGGTAATTAGGCTTAGTGGGCTACGTAGGCGTAAACAATCTTTTTCTTTTTATTTTTTATTTTTTATTTATTTTTTGTGTTTGCTTTATTTTTTTTAAAGAAAAAATAATAAAACAAAAAAAAAAGAAATAAAATAATAAAAATAAAGGATAAAAAATAAAAATAAAATAATTGAACCTGTTTTTAAAAAAATGAAATAGGATTAAGCGAGTTGTGGCAATTTGTTAATCTTGTAACTTTTGTAATCATCTGAGTTGAGACAGATTGATGATTCAATTATTTTGAAACAAAAAAAAAAGAGAATGTCAAATAAGTTTTAAAAATAAAATGGTTGAATTTATTAGGATAAAATGAGATTAATTAAGTGTGATGACTTATTAATTCCATGACTTTTAAAATCATCCGAGTTATGATGAACTTGATGATTCATTTTTCTAATAAATAAAATAAAATAGTCTTTTTTATATAAAAATTAAAAAATTGAAAATAACTAACGTGCAATCGTTTTCTAAAGAACGACGTGGCTTTAAATTCCTCATTGCATCTGAGGATACGTAGGAGCAGAATCGCAATTCTGTCAAGCCAAAATTAATTTTTCATAATTTATTTGTTTGTTTAGTTTATCTTTTAATAAAAGGGTAAAATAAATATTTTTAAGAGTTATAAAAATTTACACAACTAATTTAAGGTAACCATCTTAGGGCAGATGTATTAGGGGTGCTGTGAGGTTAAGTCTCCATCCTTCTCTGTGCATAATTAGACTCCCGAACCTAAGTTTTTGAACGTAGACCATCTCTTTTTTTTGGATTTTCCAGTTTTTCCTAATAAAAATAAAATTGGTGGCGACTCCCATAATTTTTTTTTAATTTAAGTCGTTATCCCGCCGCAATCCCGGTCGCGATAACTATACATCAAACAGTTGATTGTATAAAAACTAATCAGGTTCTTTATACTATCAGTCTTTATCCTACTCTCTTATACTATCAAGTCTTATACTATTATGTGTGTCAAACGCAACCTAATAATATAAGACATGATAGTATAAGATATTAGGATAAGATATGATATGATAAACAAGCTAATAAACTTTTATACTATCAAACATTTGGTTCAAATAGTATAAGCAACTTAATAGTATATGTAGCTATATACTATTACCATACTACTCATCACCTTCCTGGTCATCTCCTCTAGCAAATACCAAACCAAACACAACAAACCCTGAATCTCCACAACCGCACAGCTGCATCACCAACCCAAACACAGCAAACTCGTCACCATCTTACAACAATCGTGAACCACCAGTCAACATCATAACCAACCCTAAACAGAGCGCGAGGACACCATTTTCCCCCACGTCAAGCAGCAACGACTAAGCCGTCCTATAGCCATCGCTCACCATCGTGACCACTGCCATTGGAGTCGTTTCTCTCTCCACCATGCTCAGGTCCTGGTGTTGGTGTTCGAAATAACAATAAGTGGTCGGCGATGCCCGTAGAGGAAGTCATAGCCACAACCTCTAAGCTTTATGATTCCTGCAAATCTGCCACCACCACCACCCTCTCTTTGTCTCGTCTGTGACCGCGACTTCCATTACCACCATGCTGAATCGAACCAAAACCGCCAAATCTGCTAGCCACCATGCCGCGTCAGAACCATCGTTCCCGACCATAACCAACAATCTACCACGCAGAACACCAACAGCCAGAAGTGGCCAGCGGATCTGGGCATGGTGCCAGAGAGGGTGATCGACGAATTTGGGCATGGTGGCAGTCCGACGATGGTCTGGTAAAGGCCTAACTATGTTGTTGGTAGAAAAAAAATGGTTAGAGTAAGAGGGATGAAGTTGAGAGGTAGGCTGGGAAGACATATCATATCAGGTCTTATCATGAGGTGAGGGAGAGGATATTGTTATCAGGTTAGAATAGGAAAAAAATGTTTGACCTGATTTCATTATACTATCAAGTAAGTAAACCAAACATATGATAAAATTTGACAACATTAGCTTATACTATTAGGTTCTTTTTATCTGACGCACCAAACGTAGCCAAAGAGAAATCAGATTCATAGAAATATTGTCAATGGAATTGCAAATAAAATTGCGCAATGAAGATATCGAGAAGAATGATTGACGGTTGAGATTGGGAGAATAGCTTACTTAACCTAGATTTAGTGCTTCTTCGTTGTGGTTGTTATTCATTGAAGTGGTGTCAAGCACTACAACTACAATACCTAGTGAGCAAGCAAGAGCGCCAAACAGCTCTAAAGCAATGAAGCCTCTCCTTCTCTTTCAATTTTATAAAATCAAATAGCAATGCATAAGCTTGTAGCTCAGTGGTTTCAGTGCTCTTGGTGAATTGAATGTAGGGGGTTCGATGCCCCCAATATCCATTTTAAGGGTGCACATCAACATATTTGTACATCTTTGGTTTCACTCGAATTTAATTTGCTATTTTTTTTTGTTTGGGTCATTTTATTGAATCAGGAGTTAACTTGACCATAACTGGACAATATGTAACTCACATACAATTTTTTTAGAGTTTAATTATGATATAATATTGTTCTAAATCGGGTTTTAAGTCCATAACCCGACTTGCCAGAATAAAACCCAAACATTACTACGCATTTGTAACTGTCTATTTGCTATGTGTAACTCCTCCAAGGGATATAAATGATAATCATATCCCATAAAAATAGGGATTTGGATATTGGGAATAACGGTATTCCGAATCTTATTCAACAGCATTCAATTCACATTGAATGCTTAGATTCTCAACACCCTAAGAGGCTCTACATATACCCTGCAAAGTAAAAAGGTATAGATCTAATCTCCAATTCTTTACACTACCCTCCTTGTACACAAACTGACTTGAGCGTCAGAGTGCCTTTTGCAGGTACCCATCCCCTTGCATCATTGTTGTCGTTACTATGCCATGGAGGTTTCCACTCATCACTATTTTCTCAAGTAACCTTCAGAACTCAGTTCTTTTCTACTCCTATCACCACCATCAACACTCTTATTGCCACCATCATCATGGTTAACACAAGGAGGAGACAAACCTTAACTAACCAAAATCGCGCTTCTGCTGTGTGTAACCCACTGTCTGTAAATCGCCATCCAACATTAGTTCCTGTTGCTTAAGAGCCACTTTTGGAATCAGTCATAACTCAACCAGAACCCAAGCAAGACGAGCTGGAGACTTCTTTCATCGGAGAGAATCTCCCCCCTCTTTCTCCGTGAATTCTAGTGAGACAAGGTTTGGGTCCTCTAAGAGCACCTTCTAGGGATGCTGGATAGTGGGTATTAGCACTACAACGCCTTAGAGACCGGGTAGAGAATGAAGCTCAATCCTATCGGGCTGAGATAGATCACCAGGAGCTATCAAAGCAGAACTGCTCTCTCTAGTTAGACTTCAAGATGAGAGAATTCATTGTCAAGATGAAAGAATTCATAACTTGGAGAGAGTTGCTAACCAGGATAATGAAGCTGAAAATTGGTCTCCAATAATGAATCATGAAAACAGAAGAGACTGATATCAGGAAGATGACCTCCATCCAAAGAACTCTAGGATCGCGGGTGTCGATCATAATGTTGAACCTGCCCATGCAAGAGAACAGGAACATGGAGCAAGGAACATGGTTTCACAAAACTAACCCTTCTCTGACAGATGATGGCTTACGAAATCCCTAGGCGCTTCAAGTATCCTACCAATATTGAAGCCTATGATGGGATCACGGATCCTCAAAAACACTTGGATGCCTACGTTTCTGCACTTTTATTTGCTAGAGGCGATGACTTTCTCATATGTCGTGTTTTCCCTCTGTCTTTAAAGAAAGCCGCATTGAGATGATTCACCACCTTAATTCTGAGGTCCCTGAATAATTGAGGGAGCTTGTCATTGAGATTTTTGTTACACTTTACCACTAGAAAAGTGCAGCCTAAATTCATTTTATATCTCTCCCATATCAAGTAAAGAAAGGAGGAGTCACTCTGAGACTTTATATCCTGGTTTAACAAAGAGATTGTGAAAGTGTGTAACTTAGATGAAATGCTTGGATTGTACTACATGAGAGAAGGGCTTCGACTTGGACCATTCTTATTTTCACTAGCAAAGAAGGAGTCCAAAACCATGAACGAGTTCAGTGCCCGTGCTAATAAATACATTAATGTTGAAGATGTTCTCTGAGCTAGGAATCATTTGGACAAAGAATATGCTAAGCCTAAGTCTGGGAACAACCAAACCAACAGGGGCGGAATTCAAAGCCACCTTTCAAGGGGAAGTATGACAACTACACTCCCCTCAATACACCTTGGGTTCAGATCTATATATCAGGAGGTCATGAACACTGAGCTTCAAGATATGTAAAGACATCCCCTTTTGAAGAAACATTTTTATAATTTTAGGATAAATGGTTATTTTACAATATTTAGGATTTTTAGGAATTTTTCTGGATTTTTCTATGAACGCGGAATATTTTAATATTATTTCTCGTTCTACGCGTACGTTGGACAGAATTGGCAGAATGACTGTAATGCTTCCAAATTTGGAAAGTTTTATTACGAATAGTCATTTTCTAATATTCGTGATTTATGTGAATTCTTTCGAGAATTTTTCTAAACGATGAATATTTTAATATATTCTTCGTTTTGCGTGCACATCTTGAGTCGCACGGGAAAATGAAATATTTTTCCCGAGAACCTTGAACTATGGAAACGTCGACGGGGGATCTTACTAAACCCGAGGCCGGACACAGTTTACAAGGTTTTACGTCTTTCAAGAAATTTTAACAGATGAAATAATAAAATACTGCGAAGAATTAATCTGTCAGATTTATTAATGCTGACTTCTGCCAGCTATGATTATTGTCCAATAAATAATAACATGTAATAAAAATCTTATCACACTGTTCAAAATTTACCTTGTGTCAAGCCCCTTTAGCTTTATTTTCAAAATAAAAGTTAAATTAATTCAAAAACTTATTTGGGAAACTTCTAGGAAGCTTCCTCCCATTTCACTTTTCTCTCTCTTCCCTCCCCACTCTTCTTACACGGCAGATGGCCCTTGAAAAGCCCAATAATCACATTTCATTTTTATTTCTCCTTCTTCTTTCTTTCTTCTACTTTTCTTTCTTCTTTTCTTCTTCTTCTTCTTCTTATTCTTCCTCCTCCTCCACCACCACCGTCCACCCTCACCATTCACCATCCTCATTCTTTGCTTCACCACTTCCATATCTAGCTTCTTCCATCATTCCAAGACCATTTTTATGGTGGCCATCCTTGGTTCTTCTTCTTCTTCTTCTTCTTCTTCTTCTTCTTCTTCTTCTTCTTCTTCTTCTCTTCTTCTTCTTCTTCTTCTTCTTCCCATTTTTCACCATTGAAGCTAAAGCTTGGAGCTTTTGAGGTAAAGTCTTCAACTTTCTTCTATCTTCTTCTTCTTCTTCTTTTTCGTTTTATTGGTCACCTATGTGGCCAAGGAGCCATTTTTCTATGATTGGAGTGAACACATTGGGAATTTCTCACCCTAGGTTTTTCTTGAAGGGAAAACGAAAATCAAGAGCAAAAAGGGAAAGCATTCTTGTGATTGCCTTCATTTAGGTAAGAGGGAGATGATCCTCTTCAACCAATCTTGGTAGTAAGGAAATGTCTTGTGTGTTGTTGTTGATGAGGGAATCCATGTTGGATTTCCTCTTTGTTATGTTGTGTCATTTCCATGATGTTGTAGTTGTTTGATTTGTATGAATGTATGGATGTATATTGTGTGCTTTGATGATCATGAACTTATATATTGTTATTTTGTATTTAGAGGACATGAATCATATTTTGGATTGTGGAAAATAAATGAGAAACTTTGATAAAGATGGGCCAAGGCTGCAGAAACGAACTCGCAGTAAACCCCGTTAATGCACTACTAGCGCGGGGCGTGCATATAGCGCCAGGCGCTTCATGCCCAGAAAGTTTTCCCGTGATGCGGCCTGGTGAGCGCTCAGGCGCTTCGTGGTCGGCGTTCGGGCGGTGAGCGCTCCACCGGCGCTCGGGCGCTGCGCTCGGCGCTGGTCGGGGCCCACCGCCCGGGCGCTCCACCAGCGCTCAGGCGCTACAGATATGGCGCTCAGGCGCTACAGATATGGCGCTTAGGCGCCCATGACATAACCAGTAGGGAACTGTGAGATGAAGCCTATGTAATTGGAAATATAAATGTTAATGTTGGGATGTGAGATGGAGAGCTTTAAGGGTTATTTAACTCAATTTGAAGCCAGGATATTAGATTAAAACTATAAGGGATTGGAATGAACTTGGTGAACAAAAACTTAAGTAAAGGATATCAAGAAATCAATGCATAAAATGGGAGAAATTGATGTTAGCAGTGGACTTTGGGAAGCCACGATTTTGATCATGGATTTTAGGAATGGGATTGACCCCATGAAGAATAAAAACTAAATGATTGGTATCGAGAGACTTGAGCATAACGCGAGATGGAAACTTACTTAGTGATGGATTCTTGTAAGAGTGGCAAATCTTGAATAAGAATGCATAATGAACCTTAAAAATGTATTACCTTATTTGATTTCAATATTATGATATTGTGGGTCCATATGAGTGACCAATGTTGTATTGATGCTTATTTGAGCCAATTGTGGCATATTATGGAATGGTATGTGATATGGACCATACATGTTCATGCATAGAGTCTTATGCATTGTGAATGTCCTGTGGACTGTTGTAAGGCCGAGTTGCCTAGGAGATTGAACACACCTTGGTGCGGGTGCGAATAGACTAGTGTGGGTCGTGTTATGACCTCAGGGGTGTCGGTGCGGGTCCTCCACATGGACAGTTTAGAGCTCCTCTGTGCCGTGGGGTAAACCGATGCAAACACACCGACGATCTGGACTTGACACTGTCCTATGTCGTGATCGAGCGTGGACTATCTGTACAATGCCTGATATGAACGTAGAAAATTGTTGAGTTTTAGCACCTTGGCCGCGGCGAGTTCGAGTTGCATACACGTCTCCTGATCTTTCTCTCCGATTGTTTGAGTCTAGCTCCATGGAGTAGGAATTGGGAAAGCATGCATTGTGCATCATTCATTATTGGTCTTATAAACTGTTGAGCATGAACACCTGTGAATGTGAAGATAACTGTTGTACTTCTGTAAATGGTTATCTGATTGTTATGCTGATTCTTAGAAATACTACTGTAATCTGCCTGCTATTGCTTACTGTTGTTCTACTTTTACTATAAATATCATTGTTATTCTTGACTCTGATTATTGCTTAGAATTGAATTGCTCTTATTATAAATTCCGTTGTTGATATTGATGAATATATGAACTGTATTGCTCGGTGGGCGCTTTGCTTTGCCGTGCTATTTTTTCTTACTGCCAGTAGTGGTAATGAAAGACGGGTGTCTCACCTCTTTCCTATATTTCTGTGTTGTTGTTTTATATTCATATTTGATAAAAGACCTGGAAGAAGATGATGAGGAATCACGCCTTGCCGAAGGGATTGGGAATTTGGACAAGATTTCTTCGATTTTCGTAGGAGAGAGTGCAGTGCGTGGAGGCATTGATGCCCGTTGTGTCAACCGGGACGTTGAGTGTCATGTGCATATGGGGTTGCGGCCTTGTCTCGCTGGTAGTACCCATCCCTGGGTCACTACTTCTCCCCTTTTATGTTTTTATTCCCGTTGTATTTTACTTGACTCTGTAATTATTATATTCTATGTTATCAGTGATTCGTGTAAGTTAGCTATAAAATATATATATATATAAAGAATGTGATTTCATTTCAATGGTTGTATTAAGGGTCGAATACATCTATAATTCATTCATGGCTCGTATTTTCTACTTATGCATAAATGCGAAGAAATAAACTCGTTAATTTTTGAAACTACTGTTATCATGACTGTGACACGCCTGGATTTAGTAACTGTGGTGTAATGACGATGGCGTTGCAGTTGGTATATTTAGGTGCGTTACATTAGGTGGTATCAGAGAAGCGTTCATCCTGTTGAGCCGGAGTATGGACTTGCTATGTTTAGGCATATTAGAATTTGGTCTGTTGTGCACTTCCTTGTCTCTTGATTGAGATGATGGGAAAGGAATGCATGGCTTGCCATAGGTTGAATGCTGATGGCTACTGTTATACAGTTGCATGATATTGAGGACTGGCCTACTCAGTATGTAATGTTTTGTGTGTACAGGAAACTATGACTTCACCTAGGCGTACTGTGTTAGGAAGATAGAATTCTTTTGTGAGGAGATCAAAAGGTTTTGGAAAACCGATCTTTCTGGAGAAAGAAATAGTGGTGTAAACTGAGATTCGAGAAGTAGTTTGGAAGTTGACGGCTTGCGAGGGATTACGCTGTGGAAGCATAACGAAGAAGTTCGAGCTAGAGATCGTTAGGTTCGTGAATTGAACTTGTCTTGTTTGAATTGTGTGAATTGTCTGACTCTCTGTATTTGATTTTCGTAGGGAGATAACGCTGTTTGAAGTAATTTTGTGTTTGTTGTATTTATATCCGTCTTCAAAGAAATTCAATGGCTCGTAGTAGACATGCAAGGGCGATGGCTCGTGACAGACGTATACATGCTAGCGCGGAACAAGACAATAGGAGTATGGCTGCAACTACAAAAGAAAGGCAAATGATAGCTGAGGTGACAACTCACCAGGATCAGAGGGCCACGCAACAACGAGAATTGGAAGTTGAGGTTCAGAATCTGTTGGAGGAAAGTCGGCTTTGGGGCAACCTCGGATTGCCTAGATTCCAAAAGAGGAATAATAGAAAAGTTAACCAGTTTAAGCAGAAACCATACGCACGGGTATCAGAGAAACAACAATAACAACCAACTCCTAGACAAAGTACTAGTGGTGGTGTATCCAGTCAGACCTCGACATCTTCACCAAGATGTAAGAAATGCGGAAAGAACCACTTCACGAGGGAGTGTAAAATCGAAAGGATAATCTATTTTAAATGCGGAAAGCCTGGACACGCCTCCCGCAACTGCGACCAAGTAAAGGCAAATTCTTCAATCAATGCTGTAAGGGCTGTGGAACCACAAGCAGAAGCCAGAACTTATACCTTGGGTGGTGCTGAGACCTCAACATTTGGAAATCTAAACAAGGGAAGTTACGCCTCAAGTGACGACCCTGTAATCGTACTGTATAATTCTGGGGGTAACCCCTCCTTTTACCATTTGTAACCGTATGGATCATTTGGATTCATCTATATCTTTCTTATCTTCGACTTAAGTTACTTCTATTTCTGTTACTAAGACTTGTCGTTGACACCTAAGTTGTGTAATCTATCCTACTTCTACTAAAGATCGAGTCTTTTGTTAACCTATCTTGCTTACCTTAAATCATATCTGTTCGAGTTCATGATTTTAGAAAGTGATCGGTCATTTTCTGATTATTATCTGCTAGGTCGTTCCGATAAAAACCTTAGTGATTTTTAAAACTAAGACTTTTGAATTCGTGACAACCAACAAAGTCTAAGCTTCATAAGGGAAAGGAGCTTGAGGGTATATGTTAATGTTCTCCATAGAGGACCAAGAGTAAAGGGAATATAGATGCTGCTCTTGTAGTCGAAGGAGTCACATGTCAAGTTACGATCTTTGTTAGTTAAGGAGAAGAATGAAATTTCTCGGTGAGACGAGGACCGTCACAAAATAAACAAGGCTTCGATCAAGGATGAGTGTCCTTGGAGAAAGATGAGCGATTCAATGGGCTGGTGAGGAAAGAGTCGTTGTGCTCTCCAAGATCGATGTATGACCTGGTCATCGATGGATTCGTGGAAATTGAGAATGTTCCCAAAATGATTCTTTCGAGTGTGCTTTCAACATTATGGGTATCCCGTGATGTCAATCGGAGTGACAAACGCTCCTATTGTATTCATGGACAACATGAATTGTATTTTCTATCCTTACCTAGAACAGAATTGTCGTTGTCATTAATGATGACATTCTCGGTCTATTTCGAAGATATGGGGAGATACGTTGCACATCTCGGTATAGTTTTCCTAACTTTAAAGAAGAGAAAGTAAATGCCAAAGTATCAGAGTGTGAATTCTCATTTAAAAAGGTTCCGTTTTGGATCATGGGATTCCAAATGGAGGAATTGTGTGGATTCACAAAAAGGTTGAAGCAGTTCTTCAAAAGGAAGGATCGGAACCGTGAGGAGGTTCATAGCTGGTGGAATTGGTTGGTTTTGTCGAAGAAGTATCGATCAGATTCTCCAAGATAGTAGGACAACTTGCTCCGATTATAAGAAGAGAATCAAAATTTTACGGACCATCACAGGCGGAGAAAGTTGTTCAAAGATTGAGGAAATATTCCAATTTCGATAGTTTTGCCGATCCCAATGAAACATTCGAAGTGTTTTGAGATGCTTCACATCAAGGTTTAGGATGTGTGTTCATGCAAAGTTGAGAAGTTATAACTAATGCCTCGAGGTTGTTGAAGGTGTGTTGGGAATTGCCGACTCACGAACTGGTGTTAGCCGCGGTTATATCGGCTCTAAGAATATAGAGACGCATTCTATATGGAGCAATATTCAATGCCCTTCGCTGTCACAAGAACCTGAAGTATTTGTTCGATGAGAAAGAACCAAACATGAGGCAGAGAAAGTGACTAAAGATTTTGAAGGAACATGATCTCTAACTTTAGAGTCATCTTGGAAAGAAAAATGCCATGGCAAACTTTTTGAATCGGAAACTGCCTAATACCTTCATTATGATGGTCGAGAAGAAGGAATTAGTAGAGTAATTCGAGGACAGGTGGCTGTCATTGGAAATGACACCGGATGAGGTATGTCTAGATATAATCGTTATTTCGAATGATCTGTTAGGAAGGATTCAAGAGAAGTAGAAACAACGACCAATTTCTACAAGACAAGAAAAAGCTATTAAGACAAGGCATGGTGTCAGAATGTGAGGAAGGAATTCGACAGAATCTAAATGTTCATGAGTGAAAGTTGCATACCAAATGGTTCAGAACTTAAGGAGTTTATTCCCAATGAAACTCACGAGAGTAAACCGAGTTTACACACCGGAGCGATCAAGGTATATCAAAATCTGAAAAAGAAGTAATGGTAACAAGGGATGAAGAAAGGCGTTGCTAAATGTGTGTAATCTTATTTAAGTTACCAGCAAACTCACTCTTAAATTCTACGGACTATCCTAAATTTTTTTTTTCGGATTGGTTCAGTATCTATAACTAATCTTTGCTATCCTTTCTTTTTAAATCTTCATGATATCTTCCGTATGCCATGATCACGAAAGTATATCCTTGGACCCAGCCATGTTATCGAATAGGACACAGTACGATTGAAAGAGAGTTTAACCCATGGAATGCTTCCTGTGAGATCGAGAATAGAATAGCAAAGCGACATGGAGGTCAGAAGATAAGGTGAAGAAACAACGTCGATATTTATCCTAAGGAATGAAAATTTCGAGGACGAAATTTCTATTTGAAGGGGAGTGTTGTAACATCCCGAAAATTTATAATTTTAGGATAAATGGTCATTTTACAATATTTAGGATTTTTAGGAATTTTTTTGGATTTTTCTGGGAACGCGGAATATTTTAATATTATTCCTCGTTCTGCGCGCACATTGGACAGAATTGGCAGAACGACTGTAACGCTTCCAAAGTTGGAAAATTTTATTACGAATAGTCATTTTCTAATATTCGTGATTTATGTGAATTCTTTCAGAATTTTTCGGAAACGATGAATATTTTAATATATTCTTCGTTTTACGTGCACATGAGTCGACCAAGGGAAAATGAAATATTTTTCCGAGAACCTTGAACTATGAAACGTCGACGGGGATCTTACTAAACCCGAGGCCGGACACAGTTTACAAGGTTTTACGTCTTTCGAGAAATTTTAACAGATGAAATAATAAAATACTGCGAAGAATTAATCTGTCAGATTTATTAATGCTGACTTCTGCCAGCTATGATTATTGTCTAATAAATAATAACATGTAATAAAAATCTTATCACACTGTTCAAAATTTACCTTGTGTCAAGCCCCTTTAGCTTTATTTTCAAAATAAAAGTTAAATTAATTCAAAAACTTATTTGGGAAACTTCTAGGAAGCTTCCTCCCATTTCACTTTTCTCTCTCTTCCCTCCCCACTCTTCTTACATGGCAGATGGCCCTTGAAAAGCCCAATAATCACATTTCATTTTTATTTTCTCTTCTTCTCTTCTTCTCTTCTCGTTTCTTTTTTTCTTCTTCTTCTTCTTCTTCTTCTTCTTCTTCCTCCTCCTCCACCGTCCACCCCCCCTCACCATTCACCATCCTCATTCTTTGCTTCACCACTTCCATATCTAGCTTCTTCCATCATTCCAAGACCATTTTTCGGTGGCCATCCTGGTTCTTCTTCTTCTTCTTCTTCTTCTTCTTCTTTCTTCTTCTTCTTCTTCTTCTTCTTCTTCTTCTTCTTCTTCTTCTTCTTCTTCTTCTTCTTCTTCTTCTTCTTCTTCTTCTTCCCCCATTTTTCACCATTGAAGCTAAAGCTTGGAGCTTTTGAGGTAAAGTCTTCAACTTTCTTCTATCTTCTTCTTCTTTTTCGTTTTATTGGTCACCTATGTGGCCAAGGAGCCATTTTTCTATGATTGGAGTGAACACATTGGGAATTTCTCACCCTAGGGTTTTTCTTGAAGGGGAAAACGAAAATCAAGAGCAAAAAGGGGAAAGCATTCTTGTGATTGCCTTCATTTAGGTAAGAGGGAGATGATCCTCTTCAACCAATCTTGGTAGTAAGGAAATGTCTTGTGTGTTGTGTTGATGAGGGAATCCATGTTGGATTTCTCTTTGTTATGTTGTGTCATTTCCATGATGTTGTAGTTGTTTGATTTGTATGAATGTATGGATGTATATTGTGTGCTTTGATGATCATGAACTTATATATTGTTATTTTGTATGTAGAGGACATGAATCATATTTTGGATTGTGGAAAATAAATGAGAAACTATGATAAAGGATGGGCCAGGGCTCTGCAGAAACGAATTCTGCAGAACCCCTGTTAATGCACTAACGCCAGCGCGTGCATGTAGCATATGGCGCGTGCATAGCGCCAGGCGCTCCATGCCCGAAAGTTTTCCCCGTGACGCGGGCCTGGTGAGCGCTCGGGCGCTTCGTGGTCGGCGCCCGGGCGCTCCACCGGCCGCCGGGCGCTACATAGATATGGCGCTAGGCGCCCATGACAGAACCAAGTAGTAGGAAGCGTGAGATGAAGCCTATGTAATTGGAAATATAAATGTTAATGTTGGGATGTGAGATGGAGAGCTTTAAGGGTTATTTAACTCAATTTGAAGCCAGGATATTAGATTAAAACTATAAGGGATTGGAATGAACTTGGTGAACAAAAACTTAAGTAAAGGATATCAAGAAATCAATGCATAAAATGGGAGAAATTGATGTTAGCAGTGGACTTTGGGAAGCCACGATTTTGATCATGGATTTTAGGAATGGGATTGACCCCATGAAGAATAAAAACTAAATGATTGGTATCGAGAGACTTGAGCATAACGCGAGATGGAAACTTACTTAGTGATGGATTCTTGTAAGAGTGGCAAATCTTGAATAAGAATGCATAATGAACCTTAAAAATGTATTACCTTATTTGATTTCAATATTATGATATTGTGGGTCCATATGAGTGACCAATGTTGTATTGATGCTTATTTGAGCCAATTGTGGCATATTATGGAATGGTATGTGATATGGACCATACATGTTCATGCATAGAGTCTTATGCATTGTGAATGTCCTGTGAACTGTTGTAAGGCCGAGTTGCCTAGGAGATTGAACACACCCTGGGTGCGGGTGCGAATAGACTAGTGTGGGTCGTGTTATGACCTCGGGGGCGTCGGGGTGCGGGTCCCTCACATGGACAGTTTAGAGCTCCTCTGTGCCGTGGGGCAAACCGATGCAAACACACCGACGATCCGGACTTGACACTGTCCTATGTCGTGATCGAGCGTGGACTGTCTGTACAATGCCTGATGTGCACGTAGAAAACTGTTGAGTTTTAGCACCTTGGCCGCGGCAGCCGAGTTGCAGACACGTCTCCTGATCTTTCTCTCCGACTGTTTGAGTCTAGCTCCATGGAGTAGGAATTGGGAAAGCATGCATTGTGCATCGTTCATTATTGGTCTTATAAACTGTTGAGCATGAACACCTGTGAATGTGAAGATAACTGTTGTACTTCTGTAAATGGTTATCTGATTATTGTGCTGATTCTTGGAAAAACTACTGTGTAATCTGCCTGCTATTGCTTACTGTTGTTCTACTTTTACTATAAATATCACTGTTATTATTGACTCGATTATTGCTTAGAATTGAATTGCTCTTATTATAAATTCGTTGTTGCTATTGATGAATATATGAACCGTATTGTTTCTAATGGCGCTTTGCGCCGTGCTATTTTCTTGCCAATAGTGGTAATGAAAGACGGGTGTCTCACCTCTTTCCTATATTTCTGTGTTGTTGTTTTATATTCATATTTGATAAAAGACCTGGAAGAAGATGATGAGGAATCACGCCTTGCCGAAGGGATTGGGAATTTGGACAAGATTTCTTCGATTTCGTAGGAGTGCGGTGCGTGGAGGCATTGATGCTCTTTGTGTCAACCGGGACGTTGAGTGTCATGTGCATATGGGGTTGCGGCCTTGTCTGCTGGTAGTACCCATCCCTGGGTCACTACTTCTCCCCTTTTATGTTTTTATTCCCGCTGTATTTTACTTGACTCTGTAATTATTATATTCTATGTTATCAGTGATTCGTGTAAGTTGGCTATAAAAAATATATATATATAAAGAATGTGATTTCATTTCAATGGTTGTATTAAGGGTTGAATACATCTATAATTCATTCATGGCTCGTATTTTCTACTTATGCATAAATGCGAAGAAATAAACTCGTTAATTTTGCACAATATTGTAATACTTCTTAATTGTTACTTCTGCTATGTAAGAAACATCTTTTGATATCACTAAATCAGTTATTTTTCCAACTGTTATTTCATCTAAGACAGTACCTTGGTTGTGACCTTGACTCCACGAGTACTTTGGCTCGACACCATCTAAGCCAGTACCTCGGGCCTAACTTTGAGTCCACGAGTACTTTGACCCGGCGTCATCTAAGCTAGTATCTCAACTGTGACTTTGAGTCCACGAGTACTTCGACCTAACACAACCCACGAGGTTACCACACATTGGCGAGATCCGAGGAATACAAAGTTTGTAAAGTATCAACTACTCTGATATCTATACACAATGACCAAATAGAGAAATCCACTTGACTGTCAATCAAGATCAAAGAGTACATTCAAGGGTTTTCACCCACATCCTTTTAAGTTTGACCTTAACCCATAAACCGATCAGGTTTATAGATATTGAGCATATTCTTACATGATGGCCAGATAGAGAAATCTATTTAACTATCGATTGAAGTCAATGAAGGCATTCAAAGATTTTTACCCGTACCATTATAGTTTGACCTTAATCCATAAACCGATCAAGTTTATAAAAGTTAAGTATAGTCAATTATAACTCGGAATTGTGGATTCCACACCAAGAAACTTATGTGTTACTTAGGCCACAATTTCAAGTCAAATCAACCAAAAAGGTTAAATGCAATCCCAATACTATGCCTAACTCATAAACCAGACAAAAAATTTAACGTGGTTACGCGCGTAGACCGTTGTCCAGGATGGTAAACATCACTATGAAAGGTTTATGTGTCAATTCATTTTTTATTACAAAATTGATAAATGAAAATGTTCTGCTTCAGAAACCAGAACCCAAGCCAAAACTTCAATCTATTTGGTATTGCGTTCATACCTGAAACCTCTGTTCAAAGTTCAGTGACAGCATCATGAAAAACGTCGTTACAGAAAGTATCGGAAAGAAACATGTATTTCTTGGTTTGAAGGTGATATTCTCGCAATTCTGAATTTCTTTGCAGAGCCTCGCAACCCATTCAACACTCTGGAACTGGAAAAGGATGTAGAGTAAGTATTATTCAGCCTTTTAAAAGCATAGTCTGTTTTTTCTCACTGGGATTTTAGCTTCTTTGGTCTAAAGTTTAAAGCTTGAATTTTAACTGAATATAATAATAATGTATCTGAGAGATGGGTGTTCCTTATTGTTAAAAGTGCGCAAGCCTTCAATCCCATTTGTGCTTAACACAAACCCAATTGATAAACCCCAACTGGAACCTACTCATGTTGAAGAGTCCCAGGTGGTGAAGAGGTTGAAACATGAGCAAGTTATTGTGTTGGCACTTGAATACTTCAAATCTTTGGCCAATTCTAGAGCTTTTAAACACACCCATTTGACATACCAGATTATGATTGAGAAACTTGGAAGAAATTGTGAAATGGATGGGGTTCAATATCTTTTGCAGCAGATGAAGCTGGAAGGGATACCTTGCTCTGAAGATTTATTCACATGTGTGATGAATTCATATAGGCGAGCAGGGTTGGCTGATCAAGCTTTGAAGATGTTTTATAGGATCAGGGAATTTGGGTGTAAACCCACAGTGAAGATATACAATCATCTGTTGGATGCCTTGCTTGGTGAAAATAGGTTTCAGATGATTAGTCCTGTATATAACAACATGAAGGGGGAAGGATTGGAGCCAAATGTATTTACATATAACATTCTTCTCAAGGCTCTGTGCAAGAATGGGAAGGTGGATGGGGCTTGCAAGTTGCTTGTAGAAATGTCAACAAAGGGTTGTCCTCCAGATGCAGTGAGCTACACGACTATAATCTCTTCTATGTGTAAACTTGGTCAAGTCGAGAAAGCAATGGAGCTAGCTGTGAGATTTGCACCTGTAGTGCCTGTTTATAATGCTTTGATCCATGAAGTATGCAATCAAAGGTCATTTCTTGGGAGGGAGACTAGGTGAAGCACTTGGCTTGTGGAATATTATGATTCAGGAGGGAGTTAAGCCCAATGTTGTCTCATACAACACTCTCATATATGGTCTGTGCTCCAATGGGAATATGGCGGAGGCTATATCTATTTGCAATCAGATGGAGAAACATTGTTGCCGTCAAAATGTGACCACATATAGTACTCTTATATACGGGTTTACAAAATCTGGGAATTTGCTAGGTGCTTCTGAGACATGGAACAAAATGATAAATTGTGGTTGCCATCCTAATGTTGTGGTATACATCTGCATGGTGGATGTGCTTTGTCAGTATTCTGTGTTTAACCAAACTGATCGTCTTATTGATAATATGATTACTGATGGTTGTCCTCCAACTGTTGTTACATTTAACACATTTATCAAGGGCTTATCTGGCGGTGGAAGAGTAGAATGGGCAATGCGTGTGCTTGATCAGATGGAGAAATACGAGTGTTTGCCTAATATCATAACATATAATGAGTTGTTGGATGGCCTGTTTAGGGTGAACAGATTCAGAGAAGCTTGTGGACTTACAAAGGAGTTGGAAGAAAGGAAGGCGGAGCTAAATTATGTTACTTACAACATTATTATGAATGGATTTTCTTGTCTTGGAATGCAAGAACGGGTTTTGTAGCTTTTGGGGAAAATGTTGGTGAATGGATTAAAGCCAGATGCCATTACGGTTAATATAATTATTCATGCATACTGTAAGTTGGGTAAGGTTAGAACTGCCATCCAACTTTTGGATAAGATTACTGCAGGAAAGGAATTGTGTCCAGACATAATAGCACATACTAGTCTGTTGTGGGGTATCTATAATTGGTTAGGCATTGAAGAGGCCATTCTGTATCTTCATAAAATGTTAAATAAAGAAATATTTCCCAATATTGCAACTTGGGATGTGTTAGTTCGAGGCTTCTTTAAAACTTGGGTCATATGGGACCAATCCGCATCTTGGATGATATCTTGGGAAAAGGATAATGCAATTTTCAGCTTATTTTAAGGTAGACTACTGAGAGAGGCGGAATCAGGGAGACATGTATGAGTGTAGTCTCCCTTAACTTCGAATATTTCTTTTATATACATATAATATATATTTTTTTTGATGGTCCCTCTAATAAAAAAACAAATGCTTATCCTTTAGTTGATAGATTGCTTCGACTTGTTTTGACTCTTCCTGTATTAACAATAACTATTGAACGTATCTTTTTAAGTATGAAAATTATTAAAACAAGGATGTAGAATAAGAAGAAAGATGATTTTCTCACATATTATATGATTATTTACATTGAAAAGGAAATTATTAAAAAATTCACCACAAATGTGATAATAGATGACTTTTATTTTATGAAATAGCATTGAACACAACTTAAAAATTAAAGGTGTGTATTTAATATTATATTATATTCAATTGTATTTACTATGAATGTTTCTAATTTAAAACATATTAATTTTGAATTGAATTGAATTTATTTTTATGTTTATATTATATGATAATTAAAAATTTTTTAACTTAAATATTGAGAAATATATATTTAATCTTTAGTCTTGATCATCATAAAATTAAAATCCTGACTCCGCCTCTGACTACTGGCCTTCAGTTATGGCAATTTTCAACAGTATGCAACAGATGACCACATTCCCAAACACTTAGTTTGGAGCAGGAGAAAGTGGGGGAATGAATATGTGAGGATAGAAACACTTGGTGAGAATTCAATAATTTTGTGTTTGGAATGTGGATAGAATCATTATGAGGAGGAAAATTCTTTTTCAGAACCTGAATTTGATTCCCTCTAGAAGTGACGTAGAAGTGAGTACAAAGTTGGCATGGCTCATGTAATTTTTAATTATTTTACCTTATTTGCTGAATTATTACAGAAGTCTTGGAGGGCAGACGGTTTTCTAATTTTTGTCAGCCAAAGCCAAGACAGAAATCTTCTCCAAAATTAAAGATCATTGCCGCAAGGAACTCTCAGTCAAATTATATGAATTAGGTACATGAATGATTCCCCTATATGAGGATGTAAAGCAAATACATAGTCCCCACTTCTTTCTCGGCAAGGAATTAGTATCTTTATATTGGTTCAATTTTTCAAACTTAAATTAATACAAGGCAACGGAACGTCTCATTATAATTTTTTAAGATTTTTGTGACTGATTATTAAATAGATTTTGCTATTGGGATGTTGAATCTCTGATTATGAGCTAAGTTGGTATTAATTCGCAGTTTTGGTTTGAGACACAGCACAAACCTGTTGTTTGAACTGTAATGCAACACAAGGAAATTTTCTGATCAGTTTAACAAGTGGAATGCTTATTATAATTTGCTGCTCGGGAAAGGCGCAACAGTTTCAAGATATAGTCTATAATTATGCTGCATTCTTTAAGGATGATCTAGCTATACGACTATAATTATGCTGAATTCTTTAAGTATGATCTAGCTATACGACCATCTGCTCCCTTAGGGAAGAAGCCACCAGGTACATGTTCATCACCTCCCCCATATACTATCCTCAATATTTCCTCTAGAGTCCTTGGATATGCAAGGGAATATTTGTCACCAGCAAGCACGTTGCCTGAAACTTTGCCGTCAGCACCTTCCAATATAGGGACCTCAAGACCCTCATCTTTCAAACCATTGTTTCCTAACTTATTCCTAAGCATTGAAATGCGATTTGTAAACTCTGTCACACTCACTGCATATGGCCTCACGTTCAACTCCCGACGTTCATATAGCATTGCTCGAATAACTGCATCTTGACCGGACTCTACTCCCAGAAGGCCTGCAACAAGCTGTACATACAGAATCAAACAACGTGATTATGTGAACTGGTTGACTTGCAATGTACTTGGTAGGGAAGGTAGAATAGAAATAGAGAGGTGTGTGAAAATAGATAGGTTTCGTTGGTAGGGAGGGTGAAAACAAAAGGGGGGGGGGGGGGGGAGGGGGTGCATCTCATTTTTAACTACCTATAATTTTAGGCTTACTGAATAAATGAAAAATAGTTTTGGTTTGAACAATAAGCATTCCAAATTTTCATCCACTTCATTTTAAGCCGTCCCTCGTTTCACGATATCAAGTATAAAATATATCTTCACTTTTATCTCAAGAAAGACTATGGGTGAAACGGTTAAAAAAGATCTAGATTTGAATAGTTTTTCTGAAAACTTGGTTCATGATAGGACACAATGACGTCGTCTGATCCATGTAGCCAACCCCACTTAGTGGGAAAAGGCTTGGTTGTTGTTGTTGTTGTTGTTGTTGTTGTTTATCCCAATATCTAGGATTTCTTTATATCTTGGAGAATTTACATAAATGTATTTGGTACACATATATGCAATTATAATACCAGTTACAGGTATTTCTTAAGAATGTGACATTTCCAATTAAAAGGCTTTGCCAACTTTCATAAAATACTAATTGCCCCATTTCTTTGATAAGTTCTATCTTGTACCATGTATGTTTGTTATACAGGTGTATCCAAGATAGATGGTATACCAAACACTGATTATAAAATATTTCGTAAATTTAGTTGGGTTTGGGGCTTCACCTTCTTGGATGTGACAGTTTGCAACTCTGGATTGGCTCCAACTAACCCAGTGAGGCCAACATATGGAATCACGTAAGATGCAAGCAGGTAGTTGATGGAATTGGCGTAGGGGTCAAAAGGAGGCTGCAGAGGTTGCCCAAAGGCACTGTCCATGATTTGGGCAAACGATTCTTCGCTTATATTCAGTAATGGCCTAGGGAACCCATTTACTATGCTCTTTATGGCCCTGCAATATATAAGGACGCATGCAACTCTACTTTAGAAGTATTCCTTTTCCTTAGAAGACACTGACCCAAAAACCATCAAATTATTGGCTGTTTTGCTTAAAATGAGATACATCAAATTCATTTCAAGTGAAAATATATATTAGACACATGTATAAATTATTCTTTTCTTCTTCTTTTTTTTCTTAAAAGAAATTATAGTTGCAGAGAGTAGAGAGAGAGAGAACCTCAAATGTCCAACTTCCTGGTAACCAAACTGCAAGATGACATCCTTAGTGAGGTTGTCCAGATTGGCCAATTTGCCTCCTATGGGAGGGGGTCCTCCCTGGGTTAACTCTGGAGCCACAACATCCAATCCATGACCCATAGCACCAAACAAGAAGAACTCAGCCTCCAAATATTCTAAATTTAGAGCAAATTCAAGAAGATCAACTTCAGAATCAGATAGTGGGGCTGGGGCTGGGGCTGGGGTTGGGCTTACAATGAGCTCGGAGGAGTAAGATCTTGGGATGAGGAGGGAGAGGACTAGGGAGGTTAGCAAAACAGTCATGGTGGCCTTGGCTGTGGAAGTGTGAAGTGCCATGTTTTAGTTTAGGATCTCTTTTCTTGGTTCATGCATGCACGTATATATAAACAATCATTTTGGTTCATGCAGCTGCTTAAGGCAAATGCCATGTGGCAAGAGGATGTAATATTGGGGTTGCCACCGCTGAGTAGTGACTAGTGAGCAGGTCTAAAGAAATTAGGTCTGCGTGATTAAATGGGACGTGGGAAGGGTTTGGCACCTATTGATCATGTGGGGGCAGATTGAAAGAGCAAATTAAGCAGAGTTTCTCTTCTCTTGAATCGTGCCTACTGCCTTATAATCGCGGGTACTTTGTAGAGATATATATTGGTTTACTTTGGGTTTGGAAACCTGGGAGTGTTACTGTCAAGATGCACATAAATGAATTAATGAAGCATTCATTAACTAGACTAGCTGGCGAGTATGCGTGGTTGCAACTTGCAACTACTCTCATGGTGTTATGATCTCGTACTATGCAAAATTTTACGAGTCGCTACTTTGGATATATGGGAAATGATTGTTGTTCAGCCGTACAAGGAGATTGTATATACCTAAATCGTTTCAAGGAATCAAAGATTGTGAGAAATATAAACAATAGCTAGCATAACCTTCTTGATTAACAGCTTGCAACCTGTTGCAATTTAACTGAGAGTCTTTTTGTTGGTTTTTTTTTTTAGGGTAAAAAAATACTATATAACCCAACGAAGTGTACCGCATCCACTGATGTGGTACCTAATCTAGATGTTATTAAGCCATATCTTGAATTATTGATAACTGTCTTAGACGAAGTGCAATGCCATGATACCACCGAAATCTCAGCTCGGATTAGATCCTGAATTTTTGTTTGATTTTAGCTACCCCGGTCCCCAATTTTGAAGGGACCAATCCAATGACCCATCAGCTAAGACAAACATTTAAAGGTTACATGGACGGTTTATGCACGCAATATCGACCAACTTGTAGAGTGGTTTGAAAAGGAACATAGGACGTTCACGCGGCAATCTTGGCGGAACTAGAAAGTGAGAAATTCTTACTTAAACATAGTGCATTTAGTTGGATGTATTAAGTCAATCAAGACTTAATATTTTTATAAAGTACCGTAAAATTATTTGTGAGATACAAAAATTCATAAAAAATACTAAGTCTTGATTGGCTTAATACACCCAACTGTAATACACCATGTTTACATAAGAATTTCTCTTAAAAAAAAGTCCTTTTATTTTTTTATGCTTCGTTTGGATACATTTATGAAAAAAAGTATTTATTTTGATTTTTTTTAAAGAGCTTATTTTTGACAAAAAAATTATTTTGTATTTAGATGTAATATTTAAAAAGTATTTATACTAATAATACTAACATTAAAATCACTTATTTTTTTAATTTATTTTAAAAGCTAGGTGTTGTTAGGTTTTAAAATAAGTAGTTGAATCACTTTTTTTTTTAACTTTTACTCTCTTTTTTTAAGATGACATTCAAATATGCTTAAAAACACTTTTAAGTATTTATTTTAAAAATATAATTGTTTATTTTAAAAATTAAGTGTATTTAAACAAACTCTAAGGCAAAAATTATATTTTTGTCGTTCAACTTATTTTTTATTTTTAAATTTGTCTTCTAATTTTTAAAAACTTAACAA
The DNA here is from genome assembly GCA_029884605.1 of Ormosia emarginata. Taxonomy (NCBI): domain Eukaryota; kingdom Viridiplantae; phylum Streptophyta; class Magnoliopsida; order Fabales; family Fabaceae; genus Ormosia; species Ormosia emarginata. Next base: position 9,128,404 of record JAQQTP010000076.1, read on the forward strand.
ATTTAATATTTTGTTTAACTTTGTGAGTTCCATTAATGGAACAATTTTAGGTAATGTCCTAGCTAATAATGCAACGTTAACTCATTTAAGTAGTTGATTAAAGATTAAAACAAAGTCGTTTTGTGATGTCTCTAATAAAGAATATATATATAGGGGGTATATCTAGTAAGAGGAGTTTTTATTGTGAGAGGATGAGAGGAGCAAATCTTGACCATACAACCATACATGGATGGTCAAGATTAAAAGTTACTTAAAGGTCATGTGACCACTTAAAAAAGTCACATGCATTTATGTTCTAATCTTGATCATTCATGTAAGATCCAATAATCAATATTTACTCATCTCATCTCTTACAATAAAAACTCCTCTCACATGAATAAAATCTTTTTATATATATATATATATATATATATATATATATATATATATATTGATTAAAAAATTCTAATTTTAAATGTTTATATATCTAGAGCCATAACGTAAAGAACTGCTCTCGATTTCCTTTGGAAACAAATGAATCTGGTCTAGGATAAAAGATGAACGGAAACCTTTCATTCACATGCACCAATTTTAGTTTGGAACATGGTTGCTCCTGCCTAAAATACCGGGTATAGTAGGTTGCCTTGGGGCTTTTATATATTTTTTTTTTCAAATTTGACGTGGGTCTCATTTCTTCACTTTCACCACTCAACTCCCATTCCACCAATTCGTCAATACCCAAAACCGAGATCTCTCACGCTTCATCCATCTGACCCATGTTCGCTGTTAATGTTCTCTTTGCAACGAGAGGACAGCTGCGGTAACCAGCTGGTGTGGTACGACACCAAGTCGGTGGTGCTTATTAGTCGGTGGTTTGGTGCTGGTTCGAGGTCCTTGGGTTTGACTCTTGGCAATGAGTTTTTGTTGGGGATGGGTTTTAGCAATGGGGGGTGTTTGACACGTGTTGATGCTTAAATTTGTGCAAGATATTTTTTGATTTTGAGTTATTTGTGTTAGAGTCTAATGAACTAAATAATGAATAAATAAATAAAAAGAGAAGAGAGATAATAATAAATATTCAAATATTATTATTAAAAATTCAAATTTTAAAGACTGATTTATTTTGATTTTTATAAAAATTGAAATAGATATAAATTAAGAAAAAAAAATTGAGTTGCTATTGAATTAGAAATTGAAATTATATTATAAAAGAAATTAAAAAATAAAAATATATCTTATTATTAGAAATTAATATTTCAACTTTTAAATAAAAAATTTATAAAATAAATAAATAAAGACTACAAATTTAATCTCTAAAAAGATAAGAAAAAAAATTTAAAAAAAGTATTAGAAACGAATATTTCAATTTTTAAGTAATAAAATTTAAAAAAAATTAAATAATTAATGATCAAATTTTTAGTCTCTAAAAAATAAAAATAAAAAAATGAAAATTGTTAGAGACCATTTTTGCCTCCTCTCTCTCTCTCCATATTAACCCTCACCATCCATCCCATAGCCACCACTGCCTCACCGTCCCTTGTACTGTGACTCACCAAACAGAGCACGACGCCAACGGCCGCGCAACCACCAGTCGTCGAACTAGACTAGTAGCCACTCAAAACAGAGCCACTGCCATCCTCTCTCCTCCGCTCCGTGTCAGCGGGTAACCAGTCGCTCCGTCAACCTCCCATGCAAGATTGGAAGCAACCAGATCTGATCTGCGTGACCCGCAACCTAAACACGAACCAAGCTTCATCACGCCAACCAAGACCTAACCAAATCTGAGTGACCCAGCAGTCGCGCCATTCCGTCGAAGGCGTAGAGCAGCGACCAACCACCCACCCGGTTTTTCTGAGTGAGATACTGAAGAATTAGGAACGATTTTACTCAACTATTTGGAAAGAACTTCATTTAGTAATTTCATTTTTTTCTTCTGCCATGATTGTATTGAGACTATTGAATGAATGAGAATTGTCATATTTTGTGCTTAGTCTGACTTGTATGATGTTCGAAGTTGATCTCTAATGTATGTAAATCGTTCCTTTCCTATTGTGTTGGTTCTGTTTGCACCCAAACTACATGATTAAATGCTTGAATGGTCTGTGAGGAATTGATGGTTCCTATTGAGAGGGATTTGGGGTTTTTGCTACTTTGTCCCCTTTTTTATTTGTTCAGTGTTCTATTCAGAAGATGATGGAGTGTGAAACCTGGTTTTATCTCTGCTCTGTATTTGATAGTCATGAAGAATGATGTTTTTGTTGTCAACCGTGATCTCGAAAGTAAACCTGTAAATTAAATGACACAGTAAGATATGTGAAGTCTGAAGCATGCGAAAGCACTGCCCTCAAGGATTATTTCGGTATAATCGAAAATCCCTTAGGGTACAACAGACTCTTCCTGTTTGACAAGGATCCAAGAACTACAAGAATTTTTTAAATACGTAACCCAACAGAGAAAGGGAAGAGAAGAGAAAGATGAAGAAGGAAGAAGCAGTAGTTAAAAAACTTAATAAAATAGATGGAATTTATAGAAAAACAAAATATGTTCGTTGGAATATGACCGTTGGAATATATCCGTTGGAAAACAGATTTGGCAGTTGGAGAAGACCGGGTCAAAACTCAGATAATACCAAATCATTTTTAACCTCTTCAAAGTCTTACTTCTAACAATGTGGGACATTATTCTTTTGAAATAAAACCATTTTTACAACAATCCCTCACATATTTCAAAAGAATATAAAAACAAATCAAATCAATAATTTAAAAAAATAGAATCTGGGTTACATCATGAGTGCAAACATTTTGAATCTGGTGTCTTCTGAATTATGAACCAGACCTAGATAAATAAGACTTTAACTTACAATGTAATTAGTAAAGTTTAAACTTCTATGAACCAAAATATTTTTCGTGTAAATTAGAATCTTATTTGATCATATTTACACCATCACTTATCGCTTGTATTAACATCGTTTTGCACTTTTCGGCCATGCGCGTGCCTAGTTGTTCATAAGTGCTCTAGAGATTATACCATTATCTCATAGGAGCGACCCCACTCCACACTCATATAGGTGATTTCATCAAGTGTATACTGCACTTTATACACCACCCGTAAGGGATATGAAATTCATTAAAAACATTTAACTTATCCTCACAATAAATGCAGTCTAACATTTCTCATACTTCTCACACCATAGGAAGGGACAAACAAGATGCTAGCAGTACTAACAAATGACTTGTTATTACCCATATGAACCTTTTCATGGGATCTCCAATCACAAAGGTTGGGTTACCATCACTGTTAATTTTCAAAGTAGCTTAAGTCTCATTCCCCTCGATGTGGTATTTATTAAGTTCCTTCCCAAAGGCTTAGTCAGAGGATTGACCAAATTTTCTTATGACTTCACATAATTAATGGATTTAATTCTATTTTTAGCATATGCTTCACAAAATTATGACATATATATATATATATATATATATATATATATATATATATATATATATATATATATATATATATATATATATATATATATATATATATATATATATATATATATATATATATATATATATATACATATATATATACATATATATATATATATCTATATACATACATATACATACATATATGTCACTATTATACACATTTTAGTTTGCTCTTGCCACTTTGGTAATCACAGACTCTGAAGAATATATGTCTTCAGGTTTCTTCCATAAAGGAATATCTGCTAAGAGATTTCTTAGCCACTCAGACTTAGATCTTACCAAGTTAATAAACTCGGCCTCTATTGTGGATCTGGCTATATAGGTCTGCTTGGATGACTTCCAAGCGACACCACCTCCATTAAGGCTAAGAATCAAAGATTTATTTAGTATTATGATGACTCTTAGTTCATAGTGTCATCAATCTCAACTAATCTCATAGTGTAATAGGGACATATAATTCATTCAAGCAAACTTCATCAAATACTTGATCATGTACATCTAGATCATAGTTATCACACTCTATACATATATAATTAACTATGCATGTCACATAACCAAGTTAATAGTAACTCAAAGATAATAAAGATATATGAGATACAATTAAGACATTATATGAAGCACTCAATGCTCTATTTTAATTTTCAAACTCTACATAAGTCATTATAAGAATTATGTGTGTATTACTCAATCAATTTTTAGCATGTGCAACAAATAGAAAGAATAGTTTCCCCCACAATTACGGAGGAGGCCCAGTACTTATTAGCATAACATTCATAATTTCTCTATGTAAGAAAAATAATGAGTCAATCAACATCACTTAAGTGACTGAAATTATATTCACATTCAAATAAGGCATACATATGACTTTAAACTTTTATGTAGAGGCACATTTACATTCAAATTAACATCTATTTAAGGTCCTCATAGTTCAAACAAAGTTGTACCATTCAAGCATATTAAACGGTGGGAGTTTAGACACAACAAGGCAGTAAGGAATCAATATAATTGATCTAAACTCACATAACAAATCCAACATTAGCTATATCAACACATGAACTTGTAAAATAATTAACTAAAAGATTAAATTCCTATATTGGAACCTGCTAACCACAAATTTTTCTCTAGATCACCAAAGCGGCGTTTTGTTCTCGAAAAACCTTCACATTTGATACATTTACTTATAAATTTGAAAGAAACACCCATTTAACTAAAAATACAACAAAGATAACACCCTCCTTTTTTATTTTTGCAATCAAACCACAAGACATGATAACACTAAGAAGACCATAACAAAATGATTCTTAGGATAAAAAACCAAGAGAGTATGCAGCAAATACTACCACAAGTATTATCAAACATCAGCACCATTACTTAAAAAAAATTAACCAATCAAGCAACACATCATAACGGCAAAATTAAATTTGCCCACTTTAGACACACAAATCCTTCTAAAACGTCTTCCAAATATTGATATCATATTCTAGACACCCCCACACTTTAAGATATTTATACCAAGTCATAAATTAACACAAGCACATATCAATACAAGTATAAGAATATCATTCTCATCACAAATAAATTAAACATGAACTACCAGGTTATAATCCTCGCCAAATTACGTCATAATGCATTTAGCTAAGCTATCTCCTATAATTTTTGAAATAACTATACTCCAATGCCTTTCATGTAATACTATTAGAATATCAGAATAAATAGACACCTAGATCAGAAAGATCAGATGATGAAACATATTATATATCAGATCACATGTGAATCTGGATTATATTCCAAATTGCATATTTATCAATAGTTGATGAGGAGATGGCTTGATATCACATGAATAAGGAAGAAGAAAAAAGATAGATATACCTTAGCATGCTGCACTGCAATGCAAATTAAACACCTGCATAATATGCTAAGATGCACAACTCGGTAACTAAATACCGTAAGAGACCAAACTTAACTCCTAGCATTGTTGCCTATTCTCCCTTGGAAATAGGATGCAATCTTGTCCCATTTATTTCCCAATTGCCTGCAACTCAAAATACCACTTGGTTGAGGCGTTTTATCAGGCACCTGGTTTGCACATTGCCTTTCCAGAACACAATAACGGTGGCAGATTCGTTGCCACCCTGAATCCAATCATGGAATTGGAATGCTACAAGGTGCATGTGGCTCCCAAAGTAAATCACGACACACATATGAAGTTTTGGGACCAGCACTGAGTTGCCGAAAAAAAATGGAAGAAGGTGGTCTGCAATCTATGGACCCAAGCTTGAGGTTGCCAAATCTGAGATACAAACTCTCGCGGGGAAACCCCATGTACTAGAGAAACAACACATTGAGAAGCATATGAGGTGCATGACGAGCTTCCTTCACATCTTCGATCGTCACCACATACTCGCCGAAAAATGTATGTACACCGCCAAGCACTCTAGTGCAACAAAACACCACCCAAAGCCAGTGTGTGAACCACCACATAACGCCATTCTCACCTCTGCCCCTACGTCCAAAACCACACGACCACCGTACATACCCAAGCCCAAACAGATATGTCATGCCCAAATCTACAACACTATGAACGAGCCATCATCGCCCCTATTCTACGTGTCCTCCACCGTGAACCAGCCTACGTCGTCGCCCAACGTTGCTTGATCTAGCACGTCACCGCCCGCAAAACCGAAATGGATGGGACCCAAGGCGGCGATGAGGACGCAGAAGAAGAAGGAGACAGAGTCTTCACAGATGGCCTGAGTTGAGGAGCTCATGACGCAGGACTGCCTCGAACCCATTTTGTACTAACTTCCAGTGTGGAGAAACAGTTTCTAAAGGTCCCTGCCTTCCGCACTATCTTCCCTGAAACTCATTGTTCGATGTTAATTGTCTCAAACTAGCTCAAGGTTGTGGTGAAGAAGATCGAGTTCCAAGTGTTTGTGAAAATGTCCCAAGAGGTTTTGACTTTGATCGGTCCTGCTATGTTATCAAAACGAAAATCACCATATCAAATCTATCATAAAATACTCTTAAGATTGTTATAAAATATAATAACAATAAGATAGAAAGATAATTAAATATTAATAATATAAATAAGGCACGGATAGCGTTGACATGTTTTGTTTGGCATTAATCCTTGAGATTGTTGTCAACCGCGATCTCGGAAGTAAACCTGTAAATTAAATGACACAGTAAAACACGTGAAGTCTGAAGCATGTGAAAGCACTGCCCTCAAGGATTATTTCGGTATAATCGAAAATTTTCCAATGTACAACAGACTCTTCCTGTTTGACAGGAATCCAAGAACTACAAGAGTTTTTCAAATACGTAACCCAGCAGAGAAAGGGAAGAGAAGAGAAAGATGAAGAAGGAAGAAACAGTAGTTAAAAAACTTAATAAAATGGATGGTATTTATAGAAAAACAAAATATGTCCGTTGGAATATGACCGTTGGAATATGTCCGTTGGAAAACAAATTTGGCAGTTGGAGAAGACCGGGTCAAAACTCAGATAATATCAAATTATTTTAACCTCTTCAAAGTCTTACTTCTAACTAATGTGGAACATTATTCTTTTGCAATAAAACCATTTTCACAACTCATTGTACTTCTTTTATAATAAATGCTAGAATTTGTTTAAGGGAGTTGTACGTATATAGCTTGTTAAAATGACAATTTATTTGCTAAAGTGGTTATGAACATTGATGCTGTTTAAAGTTGGTTTTGACCATATATGAATGAAAGATGAAATTTTAATTATCTTGCTGCCAGAAGTTTCGGATTTGGCCTATTCAAGGGTGTGGTTATCCATGTGCAATGTGTGTGATACCAATGCTAATTCTTGATCCCCTCTTATGCTGAGCTTGAATGAGTACATGTGATATTGGTAGCAAGCTCTTGGCTGAAGATCGTGTTGCTATTCCTGTCAGTGGTTTACTTAATTTTCTTTTGATGCAAAGTCTTTTAGATGGAGATTTGATTGCTTGTTTTAAATGTTGAAATGTAGTTGTATTTTTTCTTTTGGAAGCTGTGGTGCTGAGATGTGTAAATTGTGTACTAACCAATCATGACAAATTGGGGGTGTAGGGTCGTAATTCATTAGCGAAAGGGAATAATGAAATAGTGGAATCATGTGGTTCAATAATCTTAGTCTTTTTTTTTTTTTTAACTTTGAATCCGAGGCTCTATCTTTGTTTTCGTGTGTGGAGACGTTACAGTTTGCAAGTTAGGTGCTTCGAGGTGCCTTTTTTTGTCTTTAAGACAAAACTTTAAGCTACTGCTAATTTAGGGCATGCTTAGTTTGATTACAAGTGTCTTGTTTGCATAATTTCTTGTTTTATATGCCTGACTAAATCTACTCGTTCTTTTGCTTCATATACTTGGTTTCTTAAGTCTTTCTCCATTTATTGTTCCTACTATCTTCACGTGGGCTATAATATTTTAGTTGTATGCTATTACCTAGCATTGTATTTCTTAGTAAAATACATTTGAATATTCCAATACAGAAAATTGCTTTTAGTGACTTCTACTGTTCTGCACGTAATCATGAGTGATATTAATCTTTGACTGTGACTCTATGGTCATATTATGCTTTATTAATTAGTTTTATAGGATGAGGCATGAAGCTAGCATTTTGTGTTATTCATACTAAAATTAAAAAATTGAGGTACTGTGGCTTAAAGGTGGATTTACTGGTGTTCGGAAAAGCAAGCTGATTTTAGATGATAATAGGTCTCTAGTTCTGGTCTGTTTCTTTGTCAGCTCATGCAGTTGAAGTGGATAAGAGATGGTACTGAAGCATCTCATGTTGTTACATGCCCCAGGCTGTTCCTGCAACAATAGTGATAGAATGCTTCATGAAAAAAAAGTCAAAAATAAAAAAAGAACTGGTATACAACTAAAATTTGATTTTAAATTTCTAAGATGCATGTATTCTCATTTCACCTCTCCCAGATTATGGGGAAATGGTGTCTTAACATTGAATCTTTGATATGATCAGCATGAATTTATGTATAGTATGAGTATTCATAGTTGTTTTTCTTTTTATAAATTTTTAACTTTGGGCGTCTTACTTTTACTTCCTTGTTCAGTTTTGGAATTTTGTCAATTCTGTTTGATTAGGTCTATTTCCATGCAATGTTACTTTTATATGAAAAATATAGTATATAGTATTGCTATATGGTACGAAAATAGATTCTATGAATAATGCATGAATGATGTGGCACCATGTTTCATGCAAGAATTATCAGGATTGTGGGATCCAACCCAAGTTAAAGAAAATTTATACACCTGAGATGCGAGATTTATTGTGCTTGCTCCACGTCTCATTCTAAAATTTTCACTAAATAAGTTTCGTATTATTTAACATTTTATTAATACTTTCTGTAAGTTTTCATCATTTTTAGATATCTTTTTATATTAATTTTTTGGTTTGAGTTGAAATCTTGAATTAAGGTTTATACTTTTATGAATGACTGAAATGTCTTCGGGTTGTAAGGTTGGATTGATTGCTACAAGTTAATTAAACTGAGGCCTCTCCATGTGATACTTTGAATTCTAATTTTGGTTTCCCAAATAAATTTACAGTTTATTGGGAGCTGACCATGATTTAGGCTATCGTATTGAATTTGCATAGGACACTAAGGTGAAAGATGGTAGAAAGGTGTTGATGGGGGAAGGAGGGGTTCAGATGGGCAACTTGTAGAAGGGTGTTGAATCCCCCTCGGACCCCCACGGCTATGCCTCTGGTGGTTACAGCCAAAAGAAAGAATATTAAATTATTGTTCATATCTTAAATAACAAATTCTGAGGTAGAGATTCTTCAAACCCATCCTTCTATACCAAAGAAACTCAACAGAAATTCTTCATTTGGTCTGGTTCAGTTTACTAGCAAATGTTTTTAGGTCATCTTAATGCATTTTAAGTTACTTTATATGTTTACCCCTGTTAAGTTTAGCATGTTTGTGAATGCATTTCATACTCCCACCTAAGTCAATTTTGCCTGTGCATTTTTGACAAATTGCTTTGGTATTGCATATTAATTTCCAAATGGGAGGGATTGGTTCTGAGCTGGGGATGCTATTTATGCCTTAGATGGTTGAATATCTTAAGTGATTGCCAAAGTCTGATAAGAGACCAAGTCATATCTTCTGATTGCATGTGATTTTCTGTGATTATTCTTATTTGTGTATGACTTGATAAATTGAAATACTGGTCTTATTATACAGATCTAATAGGACTGGAGGCATGGGCTTCTAATTGGAGGAAATTTTTAAGCATCCTTACAAAGTACAATTTCAAGGTGGAATGAAGTTTCTAATGGTGAATTAGTAGGTAGTATGATTGATATGGTGATTAGAGGATGTAATTTAGCATGCTCAAGTGTCACAAAATAGCTTTTGTGCTGAAAATGTTATCATAAGTAGGAAAAATGACATTTAGCGACCGATTTAGAGATTGATAAATCAGTTTTATAATATATTCAGTATTTTAGAGACTGATTTAGAGATCGATTTAGAAATTAATAAATCGGTCTTTAGTTTAGAGATTGATTTAGTGACCAGTTTTATAAAATATAAAATATATTCAGCTTTTTAAAAATCGATTTAGAGACTGATAAATCGATTTTTAATTTAGATACTGAGTTAGCGACCGATTTTATAAAATATATAATATATTCATGCTTTTATAGATCAATTTAGAGATTGACTTAGATATTGATTTAGAGACCGATTTATTGGTTTCTAAAAAATCAGTCTCTAAATCGATCTCTAATGTATTTTTTTAAAAAATAATTGACCAATATTTGATCGAAATTAGAGATTGATTATTTTAAAAAATCAGTCGCTAAATTGGTCTCTAAATTTAACGATTGACTAATATCAGTCACTAATATTTAGTAACGAGGAGTTTAAAGATCCGATTTAAATCGATCGATAATATTTAAAGAGAAAATTTAACACTTAGTGTAAGTAAAAAAAATTATAGTGGCCGCTACCTATTTTAGTGATTAATTTTTTTTTTATTTAGATATCAATTTTTTAGCCTTTAAAATCTAAATTTTTAGTAGTGTATGAAGAAAGAAAAAAGAAGTAAGATCTCATAAAAAAATAGAGATAAGATAAAGATAGAAGTTAAGAGATAAATAGAATGAAGAGATAAGAAATTTGTTAGAGGAGAAAAAATATTAACAAAATTATTGGGATAAGTATTTTGATATAACTCATACACTATACTATCGTTAGTCTATAAATAAAGCTGTGAGAAAGAGGCGGGGGTCATTCACATTTCACGTTTATGGGGAGAGAGAATTCAGAAAGAGAAAAAAGAGTGAGAAAGAATATAGAGTTATAAAAGAATAAAATTGTTAGGAGGCTTTGCATTTTTCGGTAACTCTCAGCCTGCTCCCCTCATATTTTCTTCTTTCCATCTTTACGCTCATTCGTTAAGGCTACAAGCCTTTCGATTCTTGCTGCAGAAGCATCATGCGATGCAAATAGTGAGTAAGCTCCATTTTGCAGCAAATTAAAGTGATGATGTGACGCAGCAACATCACACTTAATGTTGCTACGTGTGATTAGGTCATTATATATATATATATATATATATATATATATATATAAAGATAAAATTACATCAATCTAAGTTAAAATTATTTTTATATTATTAAATAATTTTTTATTAAATAATTTTTTTATTAAATTTATCATTAAATTAAAAAATTTTATCATATAAATCATATTTATAAAATTTTATATTAATCTAAAATCTTTATTTAATACTTTATTAATATATGTCAATATTAACGTAATATATACTTTTAAAATATATAAAAATAAGAATTACTTGATTATATTTTTATTGTTATTTAATTTTTTCAATATTTAAAACAAATGATCAAGACATTGGATAGTTATAATTTAACATTAAATCGATAAAAATCATATTCTATAAAAAAATTATTAGATGGTGTAAGTATGTCAAGTCTTACATGGATATAAGTTGATCACTCTCCTATATATATATATATAGTGATAGTGGTCGATGGAAGTTGGTTAAACTTATGGTGTTGGATGGTGGTAAAGATGGCTCATATAGGGGATATATCTAGTGAAAGAAATTTTTATTGTGAGAGAGTGAGAGGAGTAAATCTTGACCATACAACCATACATGGATGGTAAAGATTAAAAGTTACTTAAAGGTCATGTGACCGATTAAAAAAGTCACATGCATTTATGTTCTAATCTTGACTATTCATGTAAGATCCAATTGGCCAACATTTATTCCTCTTACCTCTTACAATAAATACTCATCTCACCAAAGTAAGATATTATATATATATATATATATATATATATATATATATATATATATATACACACACACACACACACTTTATTCGGCCGATTGTTGTTATAAAATATTTTCTTAAAAAATTATTTTTTAATTTACCACTTTCATATAAGATATTGTGGAGTTTAAATTTAGTCTATATAAAAATAGCTATTTGGTTACTCATTTCTTGTTATAGCCATTTATCATCCTTGATAATATGCATGACAGAATGAGACATGTAAAACATAAAAAAAAAATATTTCTTACAAATAATAAAGTACAAACTTAATTAATTTAGTTGACACATTAGATTAAATAGGTAACTATTCTTAGAACAAACAGCGTAGGATGCTAAAACTTTCTCTATCCGTAACCAACCCCCAAACCTTAACTCTAAAACGTAGACTATTTTTAGGTATCCAATTGAACCATTCTATTTTCAATAGATAAATCGATTGGTTGTACTCATTTCACTCTTGCATTCGTTTTCAAGAATTCGCAATTCTGCATTGTACCGTGTCAAGAGAGACATTGCGACAGATGGTAGCAAAGGCTTGCAAAGGATGAAGGTGATTCGACTATGAGTGATAGTGGTCGATGGAAGTTGGTTCGCTTATGGTGTTGGATGGTGGTAAAGATGGCTTAGGGCTGAGGTTTTTTTGTGTTGTAGCAGAAACTTGGTGTGTGGATTATATAGGCAGAGAAAAAGGGGTTGAGCTCAATAACGGTGAAATTGAGTTTTGGGGTGCATGGTTCATGGAGCTGGTGTTCAGTCATGGTGAAAGCAAGGTTAGGGGGGAATTAGTAGTTGCAAAGTTTCCAAGTTATAGGTGAAGCATGTTACAAGTGAAGAACCTTAGCTATTGATAAAAAAAAATTGTACAAGATCTACGACTCCTGAGGTCCAAAGCATCCATGCTCCAAATTTATTTTGGAGCATGCAAAACGTTTCCAAGATAAACTACCTCCGCACCGGAAACGTTTAAAATGTTTTTGAAAAGTGTTTTAAATATTTTGAGAAAAAAAATTTAAAGAATGATTTTTAAGTTACTGCGATTTTGAGGTCTTGAAAAAAAGCATGGATACTCTATACTTCTTTCTCATTGATTTGCAAAAATTTTACATTTATAGCTGAGAATCACCATTTACAACTTGTTCAACAAGTTGCAGAGTCAAAATTAATAATTTACTTTTCAACCCTCCCTACCAACCCCTCTCCCTCAAGAAATCTGTCAAGGACATTGACATCCCACAGAGGAAGCTCCTTACCCACCACGTCGTCGCCACCGCCACCCATGACGACGCTGCCAACATGTTCTCCGACGAGACCCTTCTTCAGAAATACCTTCCCCATAACAACATGCAGGTAGACTCCGATGATGATTCTGACCCTTATTCCGGTGAGAAGGTCGCTGTCGTGACCCATACAATATTATATTTTGGTACCATTTCCTCATTGCCACTGCTCATAGTTCTTGTACAGATCCAGACCACACGTCGGAACTAATCTCCGTGCGTCGACCTCTTCCACCGTGAGCAGTTCATCCTCTCCAGGGTGGTGGAGACCGAAATCATGACCTGATGATTTTGGTGTTCGCCGTTTCAGGTTAACTTGCTCAACCTGAAAGACGTAGTTCAAATGTCGATCAAATATCCAAACTGCGAGGACGCGACGCACGGTGAATGTGTTGAGCCGGAAGTCGGTGACCCTTCTTGAGAAATACCTGCCAGGACCCCGCTACAACTATTTCCTCATTGACTTTGCTGCATGGTTTTATACGTGCGGCGGCAACGCCGACTAAAGGGAGGAGGGTGCAACTCATGACGGTGGTGGTCAGTGGCAGAGGTAGCATTGTGCAGCGACACTGATGTGGGGTGTAGTGGAAAAAGTGTAGAGATGGGAGTGAATATTTAGTTGAAAGGTTAAAATTAAAAGAAAAAAATATAAAGAATAAAAATAAAATAATAATTTTTGTAAAAAAAAAGAAGAAAATAATATAAATATTTTTAATAAATATTCAAAATTGATCAAAAAGTAATCAAAATGGTTCATCTTCTTTGTTTTTAGTCATAAATTTAATTCTCTTAAAAATTATTGACTCTAAAGCAAAAAAAATTCATGCTAAAAAATATTTTAAAAGTATGTTAAACGTCTTCCCTCTGCACCTAAATTATTAGGGAAGCATTTTAAATGCTCCATAGAAATTTGGAGCGTGGATGGTCCAGCAAATTACGTATAATAGCAGGTGAATACCATGTTTTAGACCATGTGTTTCGAGTTTTAGCTTGTAAGTCCTTTGTAACCCATGTGTCTCTCTCCTCAATTTCTCTAATGTCCACAGAGAACATTAGGAGGGCGTCTCTGTTGCGAGTGAACAGTAGGGTGGCGAGGATGCCGCCAACGCTGGATCCAGCGACGAAGTCGAAGTAGGCAGCGATGTGGGCATCTCCTCTTCTCCCGTGGTTGGACCTCTGCCACGTCAGGCTCGTCCAGTGGCAACAGCGTTCTCTAGCGTCGCCGCCAGGGTCCAACTTTGCCACCCTGTTCTCGTACTTCTGGTCGCTATCCTCGCTTGAAATCTCCGTCAAGTTGTTTCATTTTTCTTATTTCTTTGACGATATACGCGTATGGGGATATGCGTTTGTGGGGACCAGATTCGTCGCGGTGGTGAAGCCAACGGGGACACAACTTCATATCTACTCTCTCTCTCTCTCTCTCTCTCTCTCTCTCTTTATAGGCTGTTTCTTTATATCTAATAAAATATTATCTTTTTTTGTCAATTCTTGTTTGTCAAATTCGTAATTCTCTATTCATGTTTCCTGTTCTATTTCCACTTTTTTCTGTTTGAATTTCAATTGCTTTTTGTCTCAATTATTCTTGGGGTCCGACATAGTATAATTCTCAACTCAAAGCCTGAAAGTTTATTCTTTTGTGATAAAACTCAACTGGGTTTGTATGAAGCTTAATTTAATGTTGGATGTGGGTAAAAGGAACAAGTTTTTATGCTCTTGTTGACAAGGAAGGAGGCGTGAAGTTTCCTGAGAGTGTCAACTTTTTTTGCAAAGAGGTGGAAAGTGGGAGGGAGGCGGTGGTGGTGCAACGTGTGGTTGTAGTTGTAGTTCAGGGCAAATTTTGCAATGTCCCTGATAATGAAGGATCATTTTGCAAATTCTAAACACATATTTTCATCTTTACAGGGACTAAACTTAATTACTCAGTATAGCAATTTTTACCTGTTATGAAGTTTACAAATAAGAAATGCCAGCCATTGATAAAAATAATTAAGATCTACGGTTCAAACGGCATGGAGCATTCATGCACCAAAAATTGTTTGGATGATTGTAAACATTTCCATTCTTAGTCCCAAATTTAGCTTATCTCTAATCATCTTATATTGGAAAGGTTTAAAAGTTAATTACGGTGATTTGTAAAATGGTGAGGTTTTTTTTCTTTGATTATTTTTAATCAAAGTTCTGAAAATGGGTTCGATTATTAAACCAATGAATGAATTGATTCATGGTTTAATGTTTTAACCTTGTTGAACCAAAACACACACATATTTTATATATATGGGCAAAATGTAAAAAATTTCCTCCAATTATGGATCATTTGCAGAGAATCATTCCATATTTTAAAACTTATCAACATAACTTATTGAACTAACTAAATTGTGCGTTTCAATGTATATTTGCCCTATGTACATATGTAGAAAATCTCATCACATAAGAGTTAATATGCAATGTTTGATAAGTTCAAAGAGCCATTTTGGTTAAAGTTTAGAATTAAAATTAGACCTCTTAATTCTAATTTTTATGTTTGAAATGTTATTTAAAATTGGAATTGTAATTTCATAAACTAATTCTATATAATTGAAAAATAACTAAGTTAAGTCTTTCTCAATTCTTAACTTATACCTTAAGAATTATCAATTTCATAACTTAAAAATTAAACTATCTCTCTCTCTACATTTATTTATGAACAAACATATTTATTGAGATTCTATATTTATTAAAAAAAAATATTTTTATATTTATATAAAAATTATTATAATAACTATTTTTTCTAAAAAAATTCATGAAAATTTCTTTATGAAAAAATATGACTATTATATTATAAAAATATTATTGTATGAATATTTTTATTAATTTTAATTTTGTAAATAATTTTTTAATATTTTAGATCATACTTTTAAATAAAAAATTATAATTGAATTTAGAATTATAATTTATTATCTTAATTTTTTGACAAACTCAAACATAAAATTTAATATTTTAGACTAATTTTAATTATAAAAAAATTGAAATTAAAATTAAAATTTTATATTTTAATTCTAATTATACTATCTAAACATACTTTAGAATATTAGTTAGAAAAATCTCTCTTTGTCAAGAGCAGGGGCTAGGTTCAATCCCTGCCTCCATGTAACTTTATGTTTTTCTATCTAATGAAGAGAATTGATTCATTTAAAGAGAGTCAATTCATTAATTGAACCGTAACTGATTTATTGATTTTCTATATTTTAAAGTTTTATTATTTAAATATTTAGAATATGAAACATCGATATACGATTCAGAGCATAAAATCATTTTTATGATAGACGAGTATTGTTTTGTAGGAGTTCGAAAAACATTTATCATATTTTTATACATTTCTTGTTTATATATTTTTCTACATCTTTACACGTACTTTTTAGATATATGTACATAGAAGTAAGGTCGAAACTACCTGAGCTTGAGGGGGGCGGCTGTACCCCAAGCCAAAAAAAATTCTTATACTTTTGGTTAAATCTACGGTGTAATTAATATAATAATATTAAATATTTCAACTATATGCACTCTTGATTCCGTCCTAGAAGCTTCTACACATATTCACATGCTAATTTTTTTTTAAAGAAGATTTTTTTTGTCATAAGACTATTTTGTACAACTGTTAAAATAGATCAAATAGTCAATTCGAATAATTTGATAAAATAGATAGATTAAATTAATAAAAAATTAAAAATAATTTGAATAAACCAATTTAAATGAACTAACTCACAATTTGATTCATTTACATTACATAAAAATTGACTGAGTTAACAAAATTTTAATTTAAAACTCATATGATCAGATCTAATTCAACTCAAAAATAGTCCAGTCGAACTAGGCTGATCCAAATAGACTAACCAATCCGTTTTAACAGCTATACTATTTTGTCAGAAAGAGATAATGATAAATTTTTATACAATATGGTGATATTAAGTTATACAGTCTACTAATTTTATTTCAAGCAAATTATGTTTATATCTCTCAAATAAAATTTTCTCTTGTTATTCCACCACTAAGGAGAGAATCCTGATTGAATTATTTTCACCCTCTTAAAAGCCTCTATACATATATATAGCTTTGCCGCAAATCTCGAATCTTATTTAGCAAATGTGCAGTACTTTTTTACAATGACATATATAGGAACTTAGCTCTGCATAACATGACAGGAGCACCATCACCGGCATCATTGCTTGAGCAAATTGAGTCTCTTGGGTTTCATGTCACGCATTCGAATGGGTTAACAGAAGCAAATGGAGCAGCCCTTGTGTGAGTGGCAGCACAAGTGGAATCAGATACCAAAACAAGAGAAAGCACAATAAAAAGCCCGTCAAGGTATTAGCGCATTGGTGCTTGCAGATGTGGATGAGAAGAACTTGAATATAATGGAAAGTGTGCCAAGAGATGGGATGAGATGACAATGGGAGAGATTGTGTTAAGGGAAAATGGTATAATAATGAAGGGGTATTTTAAAGACCCAGAATCATTGCCGTAAGGAACTCTCAGCCAAATTATTGAATTAGGCAATCCTCACATTACTGGTTCCCTATATGAGGATGTAAAGCGATTACATAGTCTCCACTTCTTTCTTGACAAGGAATTAGTATCTTTATATTGGTTATTCATTTTTTCATACTTGTGTTAATACAAGGCAAAGGAATCTCTCAATATAAATCTTTTCTGATTTTTGTGACTGATTATTAAATAGATTTTGCTATTGGGATTTTGAATCTCTGATTATGAGCTAAGTTGGTATCAATTCGCAGTTTTGGTTTGAGACACAGCACAAACCTGTTGTTTGCACTGTAATGCAACACAGTAATTTTCTGGTCAGTTTAACAAGTAGAATGCTTATTATAATTTGCTGCTAGGGAAAGGCACAATAGTTTCAACATATAGTCTACAAAACAGAGACTATAATTATATTTATGCTGCACTCATTAAGTAAGATCTAGCTATACGACCATCTGCTCCCATAGGGAAGAAGCCACCAGGTACATGTTCATCACCTCCCCCATATACTATCCTCAATATTTCCTCTGGAGTCCTTGGATATGCAAGTGAATATTTGTCACCTGCAAGCACGTTGCCTGTAACTCTGCATTCTGCACCTTCCAAACTAGGGACCTCAAGACCCTCATCTTTCAAACCATTGTTACCTAGCTTATTCCTAAGCATTGAAATGCGATTTGTAAACTCTGCCACACTCACTGCATATGGCAGCACCTTCAACTCCCGACGTTCATATAGCATTGCTCGAATAACTGCATCTTGACCTGATTCTACTCCCAGAAGCCCTGCAACAAGCTGTACATACAGAATTAAACAACATGATAATGTGAATTGGGTGACTTTAGCCTACTTGGTAGGGAAGCTGGAAATAGAGAGGAGGGTAAAAATGGAAAGGTTTCCTTCGTAGAGAGGGTAGAAAAAAAAAAGGTGCATCCCATTTTTAACTATCCTTATTCCTTAATTTTAAGTGTACTAAGTAAATGAAAAATGGTTTTGTCTGAACAATTCGCTTTCCAAATTGTCATCCACTCCATTTTAAGCTTTCCCTCTTCTAACCAAATCAAGTATGAAATATATCTTCATTTTTGTTCCATTATCTAGGATTTCTTGATATCTAAGATACTTTACATAAATGTATTTGGGGTACACATGTATGCAATTATAACACCAATTAAAGGTATTTCTTAAGAATGTGACATTTCCAATTAAACGGCTTTGCCAACCTTCATAAAATACTAATTGCCCCATTTCTTTGATAAGTTTTATCTTGTATCTTATAGAGTAATTCTAACTACATATACTTCCATTCACATCTGCATAATTTTTACCGTTTAATTGGTTCCATTTCGTTTTCTGTTCACTTCCATTCTATCTATCTAGTTTTTTTCTACTTTGTATCTTACACGGGTGTCCAAGATAGGAAAAATTCAAAGCTAATCTTAGAGTAATACTCTAAGCCATTTTATAATCATTTAGATCTGATTTTAAAATGTCAAGTGTTACAATTTAAGTGAAATAGTGTATTATTCGAAAAGTGTAAAATAACTTCTCCCAAGATCGAGGGTATACCAAACTCCTCCTACATGATCGATTATAAAATAATTCGTAAATTTAGTTGGGGTTGGGGCTTTACCTTCTTGGATGTAACAGTTTGCAACTCTGGATTGGCTCCAACATACCCAGTGAGGCCAACATATGGAATCACGTAAGACGCAAGCAGGTAGTTGATGGAATTGGCGTAGGGGTCAAAAGGAGGCTGCAGAGGTTGCCCAAAGGCACTGTCCATGACTTGGGCAAACGATTCCTTGCTTATATTCAGTAATGGCCTAGGGAACCCTTTTACTGTGCTCTTTATGGCCCTGCAATATATATAAGGATGCATACAACTCTACTTTAGAAGTCTTCCTTTTCCTTAGAAGACACTGATCCAAAAACCATCAAATTATTGGCTGTAACGCTTAAAATGAGACATCAAATTCATATCAAAAGTGAAAACAAACACATGCAAATTTTTCTTTTCTTTTTTTATATTTTAATGAAAGAAATTATAGTTGCAGAGAGTAGAGAGAGAGAACCTCAAGTGTCCAACTTCCTGCAAAGCAAATTGAAAGATGACATCTCTAGTGAGGGTGTCCAGATTGGCCAATTTGCCTCCGATGGGAGGGGTTCCTCCCTGGGCTAACTCTGGAGCAAAAGCATCCAATCCGCGACCCGTAGCACCAAACAAGAAGAACTCAGCCTCCAAATATTCTAAATTTAGAGGAAATTCCAGAAGATCAACATCAGATTTTGGGTTTGGGTTTGGGGTTACAATGAGCTCAGAAGAGTAAGATCTTGGGATGAAGAGGGGGAGGACGAGGCTGGTTAGCAAAACAGCAATGGGGGCCTTGGCGGTGGAAGTGTGAAGTGCCATGTTTTAGGATCTCTTTTCTGGGTGATGACTGATGATGCATGTGTCACTGAATTCACATATGCATGTGTATATATATAATATCTATAATCTATTATAATAATAATAATAATAAGTATATACAAAGCAAAACCATCTTTAAGAATCACTAAAAAAAAAAAAAAAAAGACAAGTATCATTTTCTCATGAAAAATTTTTCTTCCCAAATTTTTAAAGATACAAATTAATGACAGTAAATACTATATTTAATATTATTCAAATCATTTTTAAATTCAAAATTCCCTCCAAATTTAATCACACTCAATATCTTACTCTTTTCTTTAAATATGCCAACTAATACCAACTAATATGCCTCAATCAATTATTGAACTAATCAGCTTCAAGAATCAATTAATTCCTCAAACAATTCAAACTTCCTCCATCTTTAAGAATCACAAAAAAAAAAGAAAAAAGAGAAACAGGTGTCATTTCTTCATGAAAAGTTTTTCCTCCCAAAATTTTAAGAGTATTTTGGTCTTAATAATTTTCTGTCACAACCAATCATATTTTAAGTCTTCCACTATCTCATTTATACAAAATTACCAATCAACCCTATATTCATCTCTCATCAGAAGATACACATTAATGACAATAAATACTATATTTAATATTAGTCAAATCATTTTTAAATTCAAAATTCCCTCCAAATTTAATCACACCCAATATCTCACTCTCTTCCTTAAATATGCCAACTATTACCAATTAATATGGCTCAACCAATTATTAAACCAGTAAGCTTCAATAATCAATTAATACTGCAAACAATTCAAACTTCCTCTTTCTTTGTGAAGCCTCAAACAATTCAATTTTTTTCTTTTTTTGTGATCATATTTAATTGAACCAACTAATATGATGAAATTATAAATTTAAAATAAAATATTAATTTCATATTTCTCACACCCCATAAAATTATTTTGTTGAATTTGTTTTTTTTTATTTCATATTTTAAAATATTTTATTAACTACTACTTTAATTACCTACACATTTCTCAATCTTTCATCTCTTCATCTTTATTTTGAATTTTAAATTTGAATTTTTATTTTATTTATTAAATTTAATTACCTATACAAATTTTTACTTCTTTGGTTTTACTCTCTTTGTTTCTATCACCTAAAACCAGAAGCTTCTAATTTGCTGAATTCTCTCATCCCTCGTTTTACTCTGCTAAATCCAAAACTTGACAAAGATGATGATAAACATATTGAAACAGAAGAGATAATACAAGTTTAGGTTGTTGTCTTACAGCACGTTGGGATCGATCTCTCAAGCCTGGAGCACCGAGCGGTGCAAGTGTTGATGCCGATGGTGGGGGTTAAGGAGAACTTAGACTGCGTTATTTGTAACATCTCGAATTTCGTTTTTTCTGAATATATATGATTTTTATGATTTTTTTGAATTTTTGTGATATTTTAGATATTTTGAATATTTTATTATATTTTGAATATTTTAGATATTTTGAATATTTTATTATATTTTTTTATTTTGAAATATTTAATATTTTTTTATATTTTGGGTTGTGTGTGGGCCGAGGCGTGCTCGGAAAAATAAAAAAATTTCGGAGTCGAAAAATTTTGTATTATTGATTTGGAGTCGGGGGAGCTTACTAAACCCGAAATCGGAAACAATTTTTGAAGTTTTGTTTTTCTACGATTTTATCTGACAAAATAAAATTGGGATATGTTTTATTATCTATTGGATAATAGTTTCCGAAAAAATATCTTGTGAATGATTCTAGACGCAAGTCTAGTCACTCACTCTAGAATGTTCTAGACGATGACTCATCGTTTGGTAACCAGCCTAGTGACTCACATGTTCTAGACTATTCTAAAAGATTGTAGAAAGCGCCTAGTCATCAAGTACTTGAGTACTTACTTTATGTGTGGACTAATGAGGAGCTAGTCAATGATTGCGGCTGTGACTCATCGTAAAGGACCAATAGAAACTGAACACTTTGCGTGGACACCTCAGCACCTGTGACTCAGCATGTTCTGGAAGCTTGTAGAAGCGATGACTCGCTATGTTCTAGAATGGTGACTCGCCACATTCTAAAAAGATGTAGAACGCTGACTCACCTTGTGACTTGTCACAGTGAGTCACACGTTCCAAAAGGTTTCCTTGATGACTCAGTTAGTGACTCAACACTACGACTCACCATGCTGACTCACCTATTCTAGAAATCTCAATGGTGACTCACCATGTTGACTCATCGTAATGAGTTGTATGTTCTAGAAGTTTCTCTTTGATGACTCGCTATGTGACTTAGCATGTGACTCAAGGTTAAAAGAAGGTTCTAAGAGGCTTTAAAAATATCTTGTTGAAAAATATATTGGAGTTTATCATGAGAAAATATTACAACATTTATGACGAACCAATAAGAAGCGCAGCTTCCTTGCTAAGTTATGAAAAAGTCAACGATGGTGGTTTGCTTTTAAGTGGACCAATGAGAAGCTTTTTTGGTAGCTAAGTAAGAAAGAAGTAAAAGAAACGTTTAATAAAAATATTATTTTAAATAGTATATATTTTTCATACACCGTCTCGAAGTTAAAAAAGAAAAGTTTGATACTCTTTATTAAAAATATCTTACTTAAAATATCTTAAATAAATATTTTTATAAGATATTTTAATTAAATATCTTGATAAATATTTTGATTAAATATCTTGATATATGATGACGAGCTTTTAAAAATTATGGTAGTAAGAGATACAAATAATGACTTCTGCCTGGTTAGCCACTCAGCTACTGCTGTAAAGATGGAAAATACTGACAACCTTAGTCCCCTAACAATCTTATCATCAGCAATCTCTACTTTTTCTACCACACTTTTCACGTGCAAAGCATTGAGTAAACAGCTCAATCTACTTTTTTGTATTTTGTTGACCTTGATTACTACTAGGTGAAGTCCCAGTTTCTTCTTGTGTTGGAACTTTGGTATTCAGACTGCCATCCCCTGGTTTACTCCCAAAAGATAATGGTTCCTCCAGGTCATGATTTGCAACCATCCCTTGCTTCTCTTTCCTTGAAAATTTGTTCAGCTCATTGTAAATCTCATTTCCTGCAGAACTAGTTTCATTTGCATTCTATGAAAGACCGCTTGGGTGGTCACCAGTTGTGAATTCTTCTCCAGGAAAAACCTTCACCTGCCCTCCTTTAACATGTCCTTTCATGCCCAGAAGCACACCACGGGAAATCCCTTTTTTGTGGTTCAATACATGACTGTCCAGTCCATTCTTCTGCTGATACCCTTCCGAGCCATGAAGTTTTAAACCTTGAGGAATTATTCAAAGGTGAATCCAAGCTAAGCCATTTCAAACTCCATAAAGAGAAGCCCGCTGTAAGAGTACTACTAACACTTGATTACTGGAGGAAAATGAAAAGTTAAGCCAGTAATTACAGGAGGCATGCTTCAATAACAAAGCAATCACAAACACTTAAAATACCAAGCAATGATTACTGTAACCATTGTTCTTAACCATTCTTTTTTTAGCCATAACAGATTATACAGTTGAAGTTTAGTATCTCACATGTAGAAAACTTCATGCCAATGCCATCAAGCTTCTACTCAGGTCAGCAGCACAAGCACATATATTGACTAATAAAAAATATCCCATGCTTCTGAGTCACAGCTGATGATGTGCAAGCCCCACAAAAGGATCACTTGGAGATTCAAATAAAATACCAGACTGAGACTGTTAAATTGTTGTTGATACAGTGGAAATAGAGAGTGCAACAAACCAGGTGATTGCAAAGCCCGTGCTTTAATAGTTAATACTTGAAGTTCACGTCTTCATTATCTCCAACAAATTTTTCTAACCTATTTCCCTTATTCAATTTGAAGCAAAGCCTCAACAAAAATTTCCCACGTCACAAAATTAACATTCGAGAACCCATTTGAGCAATAAACCACAAAATCCAGTTTTGCTGATGCAACCGCAATGAGGAGCCGATGCGCTCAACGGAAAATTAAAATGCATGGAGCCGATGCGCTCAACAGAAATTAAAAATGCATGGAGCCGATGCGCTCAACTGAAAATTAAAATGCATGGAGCCGATGCGCTCAATGGGAAATTAAAATGCATGGAGCCGATTACTCAGCAGAGAAATTAAAATGCATAATGTTCGATGCGCTAACTGAAAATTAAAATGCATGGAGCCGATGCGCTCAATGTAAATTAAAATGTATGGAGCCGATGCGCTCAACAGAAATTAAAATGCATGGAGCCGATGCGCTCAACAGCAGGAAATTAAAATGCATGAGCCGATCTTCAATGTAAAATTAAAATGCATGGACTTAAAATCTTCTTTTTCTCTCTTTTTGTTCCTCTTTTCTTTTCTCTCCTTTTCTCTTTTTCATTTTTTCATTTATTTATGCAGAGTCATATTAACCAACGGCGATCCTGGAAAGCTTTGACCAATCAAACCCTTTATCCACGTGCTTTTCTTCATCAGACCCTTTTGTCGGCTGAGACCCCCCTAGATTTTCTCATTTCCTTTTTTATTTTTCGGACCACCTTGTTCTTCTTAGCAACACATCACAACTTGTATCTTGGAATACTGAGATCTAAATTAATCATTGATGGATTGCTGCAAAACTGTCAGATCAAATTGTCGACCTTAAGTTTATTTTATTTGAGACATAAATTAATGAGTAAGCATGCATTCATGAATGGACAAAAGTTTGTTGAATGAACAAACTTCCCTTTTATTATTTTGGTAATGTAATCGTACATGACTTTTGACAAGACACATACCTGAAAGACCAAAGAAAGTTTGCAAGAAGAACAACAACAAAATTTGCCCCAGTATTGGTTCATTGTTCCTCATTCGATTGATTCCCTGCAACTATTTGATATCTCAACCACTGTCTCTGTTGCTGTTTTCTTTAACACGAATCCTCTTTAATTCCTCAAAAATTTTGCCCCAGTATAGCCAATTCAATGCAAACAACTTGCCCACGTGTAACTGATTGGACGCACATCAAAAATTGCCCCAATTTGGTGAATCCCTCGAAGAGTTTTAGGCCCACTTTCTTTGAGATTTTGCTTATTTATTTGTCCTAACTTTTGCTTAGACCGCTCTTTCGGGTTTTCAAACCTAACGGACTTTTTTCTTTTTTCATTTTTCCATTGCTCTAACTTTTGCTTAGGCCGCCCTTTCGGGTCTTCAACCTAACGAGCTTTTTCTTCTCTCTTTTTTTTTAGGCATAGAATCTCTTGACAACATCAGTATTCACGGGCCTTGGCAATTCTTCTTCATCCATATTCTGCAAAATTAACCCCCCTCCTGAAAATGTCTGCTTGACTATGTACGGGCCTTCGTAATTGAGCCCATTTTCCTCTGGCGTCTTCTTGGTTAGGGAGAATCTTTTTCAAAACCAAATCCCCCGAACGAATTCCCGGGACGAACCTTCTTGTTGAAGGCTCGCCATTCTCGCTTTGATACAATTGCCCATGACAAATAGTCACAATCTCTTCTCTTCTATCATATTCAATTGCTCATACCGAGTCTTCACCCATTCAGATTCCTCTAACTCTGCTTCCATCAAAACCCTTAGAGAAGGGATCTCGATTTCTATTGGAGAGACAGCCTCCATCCCATACACCAAAGAGAAAGGCGTTGCCCCAGTGCTTGATCGTATATTGGTACGATATGCATGCAGAGCATAGGGTAACATTTCATGCCAGTCTTTGTAGTTCACCACCATCTTAGCAACAATTTTCTTTACATTCTTGTTCGCTGCTTCAACTGCACCGTTCATTTGAGGCCTGTAAGGGGCTGAATTATGATGCTTAATTTTGAAAACTTCACAGAACTTTTTAATCTCAGCACCATTGAGATTGGTACCATTATCTGTGATTATCCTTTCTGGAATTCCGTATCTGCAGACAATATCCCTTTTGAGGAATCTCAAAAACACTTTTTGAGTTATGCTGGCATAAGAAAAAGCTTCTACCCACTTGGTGAAATAGTCAATCGCCACTAAGATGAAGCGATGACCATTGGAAGCTTTGGGATTAATGGGCCCGATGACATCTATTCCCCACATTGAGAAAGGCCAGGGAGATACCAAATTATGCAAAGGGAAAGGAGGTGTGTTGACTCGATCTGCATACATCTGGCATTTTTGACACTTCCGTACATAATCTATGCAGTCTGTTTCCATTGTGGACCAGTAATAACCACTCCTTAGAATTTTTCGAGCCATCATATGACCATTAGCATGAGTTCCACAGACTCCTTCATGAACCTCAGTCATGATTATACGAGCTTCATAAGCATCCACGCATCTAAGTAAAGTACCATCATGACTCCTTTTGTACAAAACCTCTCCATTCAAGAAAAAGGTCATCGCCAACCGACGGATAGTCTTCTTATTCACTTCACTTGCCCCCGTTGGGTATTCTCTGCGCTCAACATACTGTTTGATATCATGATACCAGGGTTTGCCATCTGGCTCGCTTTCCACATTAGCGCAATATGCAGGTTCACTGTGCGTCTTCACCTGGATGGGTTGGACATTATTATGAATATCCAACTTGGTCATTACAGCCAAAGTGGCTAAGTGCATGTTTGGCTTTCAGTTGAAAATATCAAAACTGACGTTGAAGCCTTGAACGGAGTGCCCTTGTTGTTTGGCAATTATTTTTTCAAGTTTGCTTCAACCAATTTTTCCCTCAAACGGACGTTGGGCAAAAGCAAGAAATTCTTGCTTTTGTGTTAAAATTATTGTTCCAACTCACTTTTGAAACAAAAATTTCCAAACATAAATTAGTTACTGCAAACTTACTTTCAACTAAACTTAAGTTTGCAAACACACTTTCAACTAAACTTAAGTTTACCAACTGTAATACAAACACACACTAAGGTATCTGCAAACTGATTCTTGTCTCGGGTCAAATGGGAGAAAGTCACCTCCTCAAACTTCTCAACCAACTGGATCAAATACTTTTGATAAGGTACCAACTTTGGATCTTTGGTTTGCCATTCACCATTCACCTGATAAATGATGAGTGCTGAGTCTCCAAATACTTTTAAACGTTTGATCCCCAAGTCGATTGCAACTTGTAAACCATTAGCACAGGCCTCATACTCTGCAACATTATTGGTGCACTCAAAATCTAACTTGATAGCGACTGGGTATTGTTTTCCAGTTAGTGAAACAACCACGGCTCCTATGCCTCTACCATGCATATTAACTGCTCCATCGAAATACATCTTCCAAACAGGTTCTTCTTCTTCTGCTTCCGCCATCAGTATTTCTCCATCAGGGAACTCAGATGTCACTAGTTGTCCACCCTTAAGAGGGTTTTCAGCTAAATGGTCAGCAATTGCACTTCCTTTGATGGATTTCCGAGTCATGTATTTGATATCGAATTCTGATAGCATCACTTGCCACTTTGAAACCCTTAATGAAACATGAGGACTTTCAAATATGTACTTCAGAGGGTCTATTCGGGAGATCAACCACGTGGTGTAATAGAGCATGTACTGCCGTAACCGCTTTGAGGTCCATACCAGCGCACAACAAGTCTTCTCAATAGCCATGTAACGAGCTTCACAGTCATTGAACTTCTTACTCAGATAGTAAATTGCTTGCTCCTTTTTTCCTGATTCATCATGTTGTCCCAACATTGCCCCCATCGAGGTTGGCAATACAGTTAGGTACAAAATTAAAGGATGACCTGGCGCAGGGGGTACCAAAATAGGAGGATTCATTAAATAAGCTTTTATCTTTTCAAAAGCTTCCTGACATTCTTCATCCCATTTCCCTGGTTGATGCTTCTTCAACAACTTGAATATAGGCTCACAGGTGCTAGTTAAGTTAGCAATGAATCTAGCAATGTAATTGAGTCTCCCGAGAAAACTTCGCACTTCACGCTCCGTCTTAGGGGCAGACATCTCTTGTATTGCTTTCGCTTTATCTGGATCCACCTTTATTCCTTCTCTGCTAACAATGAATCCGAGTAATTTCCCAAGTAGATGCTCCAAAAACACATTTAGCAGATTCAACCTCAACTTGTACTTTCTGAGTCTTTCAAACAGCTTACGCAGAACCGCCACATGACTTTCTCCTTCTTTAGACTTGGCCACTATATCATCTACGTACACCTCAATCTCCTTGTGCATCATGTCATGAAACAGTGCCACCATAGCACGCTGGTAAGTAGCCCCAGCATTCCTTAATCCAAACGGCATCACTGTGTAACAAAACGTTCCCCAAGGAGTAATGAAAGTAGTCTTTTCTTTGTCATTGACATCCATGGGAATTTGATTGTATCCCGAGTATCCGTCCATGAATGAGAACCTGTGATTCTTAGTAGTGTTATCAACCAGAACATCAATGTGAGGGAGTGGGAAATCATCCTTCGGGCTAGCCTTATTCAGATCTCTATAGTCCACACACATTCTGACTTTTCCATCCTTTTTAGGCACTGGCACGATATTAGCTACCCACTCTGGGTGTCTTGACACCTCCACAAACCCTGCTTCTAACTGCTTAGTCACTTCTTCCTTGATCTTCAGAGACATATCAGGATGCATTCTCCTCAACTTTTGCTTCTTTGCCCCAATATTCGGGTATAGTGGAATTTTATGCGATGCTATATCTGGGTCTAACCCAGGCATATCCCGATAAGACCAAGCAAAAACATCCATATACTCTTTGAATAGTATGACCATCTCTTCAAACTCCGGGTTTGCCACTACTTTCAATTCCTTCTTCTCTTCCTCTGTCCCCATGTTGACCACCTCTGCTTCCTCACCATTCAAGACAAATCCCTTCTCTGAGTACTCCAGTAACTTTGCAAAATTTTCAACAACTTCTTCCTCTTCTCCAGATCCAGGGTCTTCTTCATCAAACATTGCAAGGGAATCAATTGATGAGTTTCCGAGGTCCCTTTCATGAGACGAACTATCTACAAAACTCAGATCCCTGGAAAGCAATTTGGTGTGGAGTTGGAAAAGCAGAATAAAGTAGGAATGACAAAGGAAGAACAAGATATGGTAAAAAAAAACAAAAGGATAAGTCAGAAAGTGCAACGAAAAGAAATGCTGAATATTCATGCAAGTTCATTTAATCAATGTCTCAAATAACATAAACCATAAGCTCGAAAGAACTTCAATATTTGCTCAACACAATATGACTAGACAATTACTTTGAAACAATCACATCAATAATTGGTTCAGATTTCCAGTTCTTCAGCGATTCCTCATCAGCAAAAGGACGGATTGCCTTGTACTCTTCTTGGCTCTCTTCATGCAAAGCATTGATAGTGAGGCGGTATCGAGGGTGAATGACCTCATCAGGCATAATCACCTCGGCCGATGCTGGGAATGTTTCCCTCAGATGGGGAATATACTTTGCTTTGCCCTTGTCATTCTTTCTTCCAAGAGTCATGCTCCTCATATGCTCCTCCAGAGATGCTTCGTACCCTATCCCAAACTTGTCTGACTTTCCTGGGAGTGACACTGGCGACCGAGTACCTTGCAGCTTTGAGCCCAAACCCTTTCCTTCTTGGTATCCACTACTAGTCATGATCCGGGCAACCACCTGATTCACACTTGGTGTGAGAGATTCATCTTTACCGAGTCCAGTTTCAACTACTTCGAAACTGTGCCACAGGTTCTCCTCTTCCTTTTCTGCACTCTCCACATATGGCGCTGAAACTGGTTTCGACAGCATAATCTCTTCCTCTCCATGTATGGTGATGACCGACCCATTCTCAATATATTTAACACTTTGATGCAGGGTGGAAGGAACGGCACCAGCGGCATGGATCCACGGTCTCCCTAACAGCATGGTGTAGTCAGGCTCCATATCCATGACTTGAAACAGCACTTGAAAATTACTCGGGCCAATCTCTAGCGGCAACATTATCTCTCCCATAACGCCTCTCTTATTTCCGTCAAAGGCTCGCACCACCATCTCTCGTGGCGACAGTTCATCCTTACTTATTGATAACGATGTTAGAGTTGACCTGGGAATGATATTTAATGCAGACCCCCCATCAATCAAAACTTTTGTAACTATGTACCCTTTGCATTTGAGGGTTATGTGCAAGGCCCGTGGGTTCTTCTCAGACTGAGAAATAATCTCTTCATCAGTGAAGGTGATCATGTTAATGCGTTTCACGGGGTCCACCATGTTAACCACACTTTCGGGAGTAACATCGGGCTTCACATAGGCTTCATTCAGAATTTTTAACAACGCCTTCCGATGCATCTCAGATGTCAAGATGAGTGACAAAAGAGATATCCTAGCCGGAGTCTTCTTTAACTGTTCCATCACATCATATTCGCTCTGTTTCATTATCTTTAGGAACTCCTCTTCAGCTTCCTTCTCCCTCTCATCTTCTTTTCACATTTTTCTCTCGCTTCATTTCCTTAACAATTTTCCCTTTTCTAACTCTCCCGGGCCGTAGCATCGCCCACTCCTTGTAATTCCCCCTACCTTGACTATATTAGTCACGACTCCTCATCCTTGTGTACTTCAACAATTCGAGCCTTCGAAGTCTCTTCCCGACTCCTTTTGTCTCTACCTTGGTTTCATAATTCCACGGCACTGAATGAGTGTCATTATAAGCAAATGGCACTGGCTTCTTGATTGTTACCACTACTTTCTCTGACGTCGAGACTTGGTTGAGAGGTGGCACCTTAAGCACAAAGCGTTCGATCACATTGACCTCTTCGGAGGAGGTTAACCCTTGTCTCGCGTGTATTACTCCCAAAGTAAGCAACCCTTGGACTCGAACCTTGAAGTCCCAACAATTCTCAATATCATGTCCTACTCCCCTACAATGATAAGCACAATTCGACTCTGCATCATATTTTTCCTCTTCTTTCATTGTGGCGGCTGGTGCAGCGATATTGTAGCCACCTTTCTTCACCCTTCGAATATCCTTGCCATCGGTGTACGCAAGCTCATGACACTTCTTATGGATGACCCTTCCACTTCTAACGCATTCACCACATTCCTTCCACCATGATTAGGAATTGGGTTGTTGTTAACGATACTGGGTCCAGCCTCTTCCGGATATCGAGCTTCCCATAGGCGATTAATTTTCTTACCGCGGTCTTAAAAGACTCATCAGTCTTCAATTGAATGCCCTGGGATATCCATGTGATACTTGCAGGTTGAGTTCGGGTTGTACCACGATGGAAATGGTGGTTCTAATGGACGCACAGGAATTCCCGAAATAAGATGAGCATCGAACAACCTTTGGAATAATTCTGCATTCGAAATAGATAACCTTGGAAAAGGGGGAAGGTTTTGAGGACGAAAGCGGCTTTGGTTTTGGAGGCTCGGGCGAGGTTGCGAGTGGTTTGGGTAATTCTGCGGAGGTGCAGGTGGGTATCGGGTATAGGTTGGGCTGGTTGGTGTATAGGGTTGTGGCGTGGGGATGTTGTTAACTTGGAATTGTGGTGTTGGGGTGAAGTTCGTGGCCGGTATAACTTGGTGGGATGGATAATGAGGCAGTGGCAGTGTTTGGTATGGAAAGTGAGGGTTGGGGTTGCGTGATGGCTGATGGCTTGGGCTATATCGCGGTTTGAGATTCTGTTGAGGTTGGATATAATTCACCTCAGGTTCCTTTTTCTTCGGCTGGAATCCTTTCTTGAAAGTAGTATTCTCTGTGCTACTCATTGGCAACTTCCCAGTTTTGGCTAATATTTCAATTCTTTCTCCAGAAGTTATTAAATCTGCGAAATCCTTATAGGTTGCCCCAGCCATTGCCCCAATAAAAGGGTTTCCTAGGGTCTCCAAGAAATACGAGCATATCTCAGACAACGTTAATGGGGGCTGGACTTGAGCCGCCAAGGCTCTCCACCTCTGCGCATATTGCTTGAACGGTTCTTCATTACCCTTCTGCATTGAACTCAACTGTTCTCGGGTTGGGGCTGCGTCCAGATTGAATTTGTACTGATCCATAAATAAGTCAGCCAATTCTGTCTAACGAGAGATCTTTGAGCGATCTAACTGAAGATACCATTCTAGGGCAGGACCTGTAAGACTTTCATGAAAGAAACTGATGAGGAACTTATCATCCCTAGACCAAACAACCATCTTAGTCCCATAACTGATCAAATGGAAACGAGGGTTGCCGCTCCCGTCATACTTCACAAAATCAGGAATCTTGAAGTTGTTGGGGATTACTATATCCGTAGTAGGACACAACTCCTCTATCCTCAGAGGTCCATAAGCATTTGGGCCCTTTATTGCCTTGATTTGTTCCTCCATTTTCTCCATCCAATCTTCTTTCATTTTATCCTTCTCAGTTATGACGTGACTATTCCCAGAACAAGGCATGGTCACGTGTCCAGGAATGGACATATGAGGTGGTTCCCAAGTAGGGCCCGCATAACCAGGGATTTCATTATGAGCGCCTTCCAAAGCGTGATACCCCTCCCCAATGGGCATGGCTATTGATGCTGTCTGAGGTGGTCGCTCGTGGATTCCTGCAGCGATGCCTGAGGTTATGGCTGAAAAGATCGGAGCAGTCACTGATGGCACACTTGTACACGTTTCAACCCCATTTGTATTTCTATTTCTACTGATTAGGTGGAGAGACTCCCTTATATCTTGCAATATCGCTTCCAACCTCGCTTGGTTCTCTGACACCTCATTTATTCTCCCTGTCATTTCATCAACCTCCCTACTCAGGTTTCTTCCTGTCTCAGAATTATCAGCAGCCATCCTGGTCTGAGATCTGGTATTGTGAACTCGGGTTAGATTGGTCTATTCTTTCCTAGGCCGCGTAATGATTCCTGAACCAAATTGATTTATTAAAGCGAAAGCACATTAAATAGAGAAAAAAAAAGTTAACACTATTGTGAGGGTGCTTGGCGATTGTGGGAAGATTCATATGGTCATTCAATAGCAAGACAGGATTCCCGATTTAGCATTAGCGGGTTCACTAATGATGTCCTCTTCAAACAATGCAATCATTCTCTCACCAAATACCATGATTCCCGAAATTTCGCTAAAGGACAAATTGTCTCAGGGCGAAAATACGGTTGACAACCTATTCAAGGGGGAATTCACCCCTCAATGAATAGTGCCTGAATGAAAAGCAGTAACATCAACATTCAAAGCAAAACACTGCAACTAGTCATTCATTTCATTCCAAAATTAATCAATACAAGGTCTCAGTCTCCTCAAAGTGTAACATAAATTACATTACATCAATAATTTCGTTTGTTTCTTCCTAAGACCTTTAGCAAGACCTCGACAATACGTCATAAACTCGGCTATCTTCTGTGGTAGCCTTAGCAATGGATTCATACGAATCTGAAGGTCTGCTTCATCAAAATGACTAATTAGTTGCGTAGTGTAATATTACAAACTGTTAGACATGTCCTCATATTTCGTCATCCAATATTCCTTTCGAGCCCTTTCATTTTGAGCTGCCCATTGCCATGCACCTTCACTTTCTTCTTTTTGCAGTCTTTGTCTCTGAGCTTCGAGTCTCTATCGCTCCTTTTCTTGCTCTAGTTCTTGAGCTTTCAACTCCAAATGCCTTGCTCTCTTGTTTACTTCCTTGAGTGAATTATAATATTCTGCAGTCAATACCTGTCCTTGATCGGAGCGTCGTTTCACTTCAACGAGAGCCTCTTGTAAAGATTGCATCCTTTGGTCTTGTGCTCTAGTATTCGCTTCCAATTCTTCTTTCTCTTGCAGAATATTCTCTATCAATTCTTCTTGAGCACTTACTTTCACTCGTAGCTCTTGGACTTCTAAAGTAGTCTTGTTTGATTCCACCTCTTTTCCTCTTCTTGCCCTTTTCACCCGACTCGGGGCTTCAGCAGCATCAGCTTGTGCATCCTTTAAGTTTTCAATCTTGTCGGCTAACTTCTGGCACCGACTTGAGTGAATGACGACTTTTAACTCAGCGGCTTCCTTCCCTTGTTCCAAAAACTGCATCTGCGCTTTCATCCTCTCTATCTGGGTAGCCATTTGAGATATAATCTGGGAGTGATTTTCATCACTTGACACCGCCTGAGGGGTACTATTTTGAGCCCTCCTTGTTGCTCTCCATTGTAGGTACTCAGGAGTAGGAATTACCACACGTTTTCCCAGTTCTTTCTTTCCTACCCTATGAATATTCTTCCAAGCATCCCTGACCTCCTTTTCCTGCTTGGTAGTGCTTCCATCTTTCCCATATAAAAAGCTAAATCCTCTGAGTTGTGTCTCGTCAGGCACGTGCTGAGTCCATTGGAGCTGTCTAAGCACGAGGACCGGTGAGAACGATACACAACCTCTCACGCCCATTAAAGGAATGTTAGAGAAGTCACCACAACTGAGCAATATCTCTTCCCCATGATACCATGAGCAAACCCATTTGAAAGATTCTGATCCCGTCTTCATGAACTCATCTTTCCATTCATGGGCTTTCTGCTGCTTCACTTGAATGCGACCAAAATTTCTTAGCGGATCAGGTAAGAGACCCAGGCAATTGTGTACATCCATGTGCGTCATGATCCAAACATACAACAAGTGTGTGCAACATCGAATCATTCCCCCACCTTTTTTGTGGCAAATCTCCATGGTTAAGAAAGTATCAGCGAAAATAGCAGGGATTGGATTTGCCCTATGATTCTCAAACTTGAAGAAGGCATCCATTGCTGCTTGGTCCACTACATCTGAAGTGAATGGGAATAAGACTAATCCGAAGATGGTTAGTGCCAATGTCTTGTTAAAGAGATCCCACCTTCCTTGTTGCACTAGTATCTCAAGATGCGCTTCCAGGTAACTCTTCTTCAATTCTTGTGTTCCTCCTCTCTTTTCCATTCCTAACTGATTTTCCTGAACTCCTATGAGTTCTGCTATTTTTCCTTCCGACACATAATATCCTCCATAAAGGTAAACATTGGGGTACTTGCTCATTGGGAGTCTCAACATGATGGCATACTCTTCTATGGTCGGTGCAATATCCAAGTCGGGCAGCTCAAAACATCTCAGAGAACAATTTCAAAACTGGGCAAGGCCACTCAAGACAGGTTCTTCAACAGGGATGCGCAACAAATCTAGGATCTGCCCATAACTGCTTGAAAACTCTGATCGAGCCTTAGGGGTCATGTGTTGAGTAATGTCCTTCGCACGCCTCAGATCACTGCCATTTACTGTAATCTTCATATTCCTCTTGAGATCAACGGCATTGCTGGTGTTTTTCCTTTGGCCTATCTCTTCCATTCCTTGCTATTGAATGAGCACTAATATTTCCACTTTACCAATTAAACTCACCCTACAAAAAGAGTAAAAGAAGAATGTAAGCAAACTAACAAAAATGAAGAATGCATCCTAAGGGTACCCCTCATCGAGGTAACTCTAAAATGTATCCTAACATTCTACATGAAGAAATCCTTATAGGGTCGTGAACCCAAAGAATTATGCCTGATTTGCTGATGCATGCCCTCTTTATTTTTATTTTTATTTTATGCAAGAAATTGACATGGAACTGTAAGATGATGCTCTTTTTTTTTTTTGGGAATGTGATGCAAATGCAAGATAATGCATGTCCTTTTTTTTTTTGGTTTGAGAAATGCTATGAATGTCACGCAAATGCAAGACGATGCATATCTTTTCTTTATGTCTCTTTTGTTTTAAAAAAAATGCTATGAATGTCATGCAAATGCAAGACGATGCATATCTTTTCTTTATGTCTCTTTTGTTTTAAAAAAAATGCTATGAATGTCATGCAGATGATATGAAAATGCAAGATGAAACATTCCCCTTTTTCTGATTTTTCTTTTCTTTTTTTTACAAAGAATG
This sequence comes from Ormosia emarginata, assembly GCA_029884605.1. Taxonomy (NCBI): domain Eukaryota; kingdom Viridiplantae; phylum Streptophyta; class Magnoliopsida; order Fabales; family Fabaceae; genus Ormosia; species Ormosia emarginata. The sequence continues at coordinate 9,164,231 of JAQQTP010000076.1, forward strand.
AATGATATGAGAAATGAACAGATAAAGAAGAAGTACGCTCCCTTTGTGTCCTAATCAGGTGAAACTTAAAGGTTGGATTTCCTCAAAGTCACGACTCTAATTTTGACAGTCACTATGTTCAATCTATCAGTGCAAGATTTTTTTTTAGGACAGATCTAGACCTCTAAAAGTCATGGTCCCCAGATTGCCCCTATCTCGAAAGACAAGGATCCAATTCACGAATTAATCACAAGTAGGGAGAAACCCTCTCAATATGATTAGTCCATGATACTGGTAACAATCTGAGTGGTGTCCCAACCAATGTCAAGTGAGCATGAAGCCCCTCAATAACAAAGGTCGAGACCCTCCTATTCCTCGAGTTCGCACGTACTGCACTCGGGTATAGAGCCCCAAAAAAGTGTGTGAGGTAAAGTGAGTGGACGTGTGTGAGGAGCATACAAACTGTATCAAAAAAAATTTAAAAGACCAAAAATTACCCCCAACCCGCAAAACGTATATACAAAAGCACCAAGAATCATCTACCCTAGGGTTTCAAAAATTAATCACAAAATATATACAAGTAAAAAAAACACAGAATAAATGATATCAAATATTTACAAAATAAAATAAAATCTATTTACAAACAAATAAGAAAACAAAAACAAGAACAAAAGGGGTAAAATAAATAAATAGATATTATTAACAATTTGCACAACTAATAAAAACAGGTTTGACTCTCAAAGTTTCCCAATTGAGTCGTAAATCATCCTGTCATGACCGGAATCATACGAAATAGAAATTTCAGCGTGACTTTAAAATATTAAAATGGAGTCGCCACCAATTTTATTTAATTTTGGGAAAAATTGGAAAACCTTTTTAGAAAATGGTCTTTGGAACCAAATCGGATTCGGAAGTCGGTTATGGATAGAGAAGGGTGGAAACTTAATCCCACTGCACCCCTATCGCACCCGTCCTGAGACGGTACCTTAAGTCAGTTGTGCAAAAAATTAATAATCTCGAATTTATTTATTTTACCCTTCTTAAAAAAACTTTGTAATTATTTTATTTTATCTTTTATTATTTTTTTATTTATTATTTTTTTTTAGAAAAGAAAGAAAAAAAACAAATTTGTGAAAATTTAATTTTTGACTTGACAGAATGAAAATCCTGCTCCTACGTACTTCTCAAGTGCAATGAGGAACTCAAAGTTACGTAGTTCTGTATAAAATAATTGTTAGTTGGTTGATTTTAATTAAGAAGATTTTTGGAAAGAAACATTCTTGCACAGGATTTAAGGTAGCAAGACAAGGCTACTCAATAAAACTATATGATCCAAATGACATTGAAGATAACATCCGCTATTCAATCATCATCATTGGTCATTGCATTGATTAAAAGATTATTTTTTTTTATTTTTTTACTTATTGTTATTATTTTTTATTTATTTTTTTTATTTCTTTGGTATTGCTTTTATGATCATTGTTTGGTATTTTTTTTTGTATTTTTATTTATTTATTATTATTATTTTTACACCTAACAATGTACTATAAAAATATCTAAATAAAAAAAACACACTTAGCCCATTAAAATCAAAGACACTAAACAAGAAGCTAAAGGAAAACTAAAGACTCAAGGCCCCAAAAGAGGTTCACAATATGAAATAAAAAGAGAAGCCCAAACTCCTTCAAAATCAAACCGAACAACACAAAACGAAAAAAAAAAAAAAAAAAAATTCAGCAACTTAAAAATAAAATAAAATAAAATGAAAACAAAAAACGAGAAAAAGCCTTAAATTCACGGTAAGAAAAATAGCAAGAAACAAAGTAAATAGCCTTCAAACCAAATAAAGAAAGTAAACAACAGGAAGCATGGCTATGATGAAGAGAACTAGGACTGCGCACCTCGCTGGCAGCTGCAGGGGAGGGCTCGACGGCGGTGTGGTTTGAGTAGGTGGTCTTGGTTCGCAGTGGGGTGGAGTTGAGCACGGTGTGGCTGAGCAGGTGGTCTTGGTTCGCAGTGGGGTGGAGTTGAGCACGGTGTGGCTGAGTGCAGTGCGTGAGTGAGTGAGAACTGTGAGTTGTGAAGGTGTGTGTATGGCTTGGACGTAGGGGTGCTGGACAATGGTGGAGTGAAGGTGACTTCACGGTTGGAAATGGTTGGGGCTGTTATGAAGGGTTGAAAGATGGTGGTTTGGAAGAAATGGTGAGTGGTTAGTGAAGGTGATGGAGGTTGCTACGGGTTGAAGGTAGAAGAAGATGATGACGAGGGTGGTTCAAGGATGTTGCTTGCTGAGTTAACTCAGTGGCAGTGGGACAAGGTGGTAAGGGTCACGGCTGCTGCAAGGTGGGAGTGAAGGTGAGGTGGACACGGTTTGGAAGGTGATGGTGGTCACGGTTGCTTGGTTTCTGTTGGAGGCTTGGTGGATTGATGATGGGGTAGTGAAGGTTGGAAGGAAGATGGTTATGGTGAAGGGTGAGCTTGAGGTGGAAAGGTTGAGGGTTCAAAATGGTGGTAGTTGGTTTCGATGGTTATGGAAGATAGAGATGAAAGGTGATGGTGGGTGGAGGTGGTCACGGTTGGAGGTTGGTGGGAGCTTGGTGAGGGGTGTGGTGCTAGTGAAGGTTGGAAGGAAGATGGAAATGGTGTGTGGAGAGTGAGTTAGTGGAAGGTGGTAGGAAGGAGAGGTGAGTTATTGGTTTTGAGTGATGGAAGGATGAAAATGGGAGTGTGGTCACGATTGCTTGGTTACTGTTGGAGGTGGAGTGAAGGTGAGTTACGTGAAGGGTGAGTTGAAGGTGATGTTGATGGTGTATTATGGAGGTTGAAGGAGAAGGTTGATGGTGGGGAAGTCAAAATGAAGGGTAAATGGAGGTTGGAGGTCCTTATGGAGGAGCTGCTTGGACGTTTTTTATTTTGCCTGGGAAGAGAAAATGAAGAGAGAAAAAAAGCTTCCCCCTACGTTCCCCCCCTGCCATCTGATCTGGTTTCTTTTTGAAAAGCCAGAAAAAACAAAATTCCAACCAAACCAAGATGCTGCCTCCTTGCTAAAAAAAGCTCTTCCCCTGGTTCCCTTTTTTTGGCTCCCTACGTGAGTGCCTTCTTTGTTGTGTAAAGCCAGGGAAAGCCAAAACAAGACCCCTGTCTGTGTGTGCAGGGTGTACAGTGCACAGTGTTTGCATGGCTCAAAGAAGCTATCTAAAGAAAAGCACAACTAGCTGTATACCAAGAAAGGAATAAAACAAAATGGAGAGTGCAAGAGAGAGGGATGTAACAGATACCTTCATTCATTTTTTATTTTTATTTTTATTTTTTTAAATTATTTTTCTTTTATTCTTTTTTCCTTTTTTCTTTTTTTCTTTTTTTTTAAGTGGGCTTATGTTTGGGCTCTAAAAAAATTAGAAAAGAAAAAGGATCACAAATTTATTTTATTTTATTTTTTTTTATGTGTCCGGTCAAAATTAGGTGTTCACACAATGATATCTCGAATAATAATAAGGGACGGTTTTCCTAACTCATTAATTCATGTTCCATCAAAAACATATTTTATCAAACAAAAATTTGCGATTTTGCTGTAAGAAAATTACCATATAAGAATGAAAAAACTCATCCATTAATTTTTTTCTGTTTTTCAATTTTGAAAAATCGAAGTATAATATGGGTATGAGGATGACCAGAACTTTAAAGTAAAATTTCCTAACTCGCAAAAACAATATAATAATAAAATTAATAATTTTGTGTACAAAATGTTATTTTTGAATAACTCACCAAAAAACAAGGACAGTAAGAATATTGTGAAATATTTCACGTTAAAAATAAAAAATCATAAATAAGATAAGTAACATTTTATTACAAAAAGAAAAAAGGCAAGATTTTAAGTTTAGTAATTATTTATTGTGGTCCGGATGAGGAGTGTAGGTAAACAATTAAAAATGTAGAGGAGGAAACTATTATCACGAGTAATTACAACTTTAAAAATATTGATAATTTATTATTATATAATGAATGTAATATTCTCTTTATAAGATATTATCACATTATATATCAATTTTTATAATAAAAAATATCTCATCATCGATAATTTATAGAACAAAAATAAAATAATTTATTATTAGTATATATAATGTAGGGGAAATATTGTCAATTTAGATGCATGTATGTTCTCCTCAAACAACATGCACTGCAAGAGAGTAGGGATGTAAGTAGGTAGTTTGATTCGAATTTTGAAAAAAAAAATAAATTCGAACTAATCAAAATTAATTGGTTCGATTTAGTTCAATTTTTTTATTTTTTGATAATTAAATTCGAGTCAAACTGAACCGAATATTTATGGATTAGTTTGATTCGGGTGATCGGGTTGACCATTATTTTATTTAACACATCCTAATTCTATATGATTCAAATTTTATGAGATGTCTATGAAGAGGCAACTTAATTCATGCCTTTAATTTTGAATGCTAAAAAAGTTATGTCATACATATCACGTTGCATAGAAGGTCGTTGCTTTAAGTTTTTGCTCTAGAGGCAGTTCCCTTAAAAGCTTTAAGTGATTGAATACAATGATGTCTATACTCCTTACCATAAAAATAACGGTTTCGTAGATTTAGTGCAAAAAATCATCAAACTAATCACGCATGAGAAAAAAATAAGACTCAATCAATTTTCTCATTAGATTGTCAAAGGTAAAAATAGTTAAAAAAGATGAATTTACAAAAAAGGTGGAACAAATACACATGCTTATTTCCTGGACTGTGATACTAAGAAAGATGCATTACCTGCTTCCCAATAACTGTCTCATTTAATATCTGAATTGCTTCCTCAGCATTCTTTCTATAATAGTGACAGTAGAAGGCATAAAAAATAGTTAATTCACCTAGGAAAAAATACGACACTACTAATGACAATGACAACAACAATCACATTCATAACATTATATGCAAGTCCTAAGAAACTTGCTTTGATATCTTTATCCTTATATGATTTTACAAGCATTAAAATTGAATCATCTGCCACAAGTGTAGGTGAATCATCTACACCATCCCCCACAATAGTCAACATGTACCTAGAATCCTAAAAAAGAAAAAGGCATTCAATATGTTATAACAACTAATATGTTTCTGTGAATGAGTGCATTTGTAGAAGTAAGACTCAAGTTAAGTTGAGCTGAGTTGAAGTTCATGATATAAAGACCAACAATCATACCAGGAAGTTTGTAAAAGCAACAACAAAAAGACAGGATTCATAAGTACTAACTATTAAACCTAAGCAGGAGAAATATAAGGATTTCTTAGTTACTTTCCATCAAAGAGAAAGAGTTATTTAATCCTGACATGAGAAATATACATGCACCAAAACCAGAGTATCTTACAAACACCACAAACTCATAAAAAAAAACTCATAACGTGATGGAATAAATGGACCAAGAAAAAAAAACAAAACATTTGTAGAAACCAAATAATGCATTCCTCAACTCTTTACCTATGATTCTGAAACCAGACTTTGATATCTTTTGTTTCAATATTGGCAAGGATGGAGCACTCCCTAATAAGTTGTTTTCTTATAGAAGAACTTGGCTTTGGGTGAGTGGCGAGAGACAACAGAAGGGTGAGGGACCGAGCGTGACTACTGGGTTAGGGATTTGGAAAAAAATTGAATTGAAACGGTTTCTAATTTGGTAAAAATTGGGGTTCATGAATTTAGAAAAAAAATGGTTTGGTTTGGTTTGGATCGGTTCGGTTTTGAAATTTCAAATCCGAGAACCGAACCAATTAAGCTTTAATTGGTTCAGATTTTACCTAAACCAATCAATATATCTAAACCAAACTGAACCAACTTAATTGGTTCGGTTCGGATTGATCAGATTAGTCGGGTTATCCGAACCAATTGACACCCCTACAATGGAGCATTCATGTAAAGATGTTTGGAATAAAAGATTAACTGAAATCAATGAGAGTAAGGTTAAAGTATTTATTATATAAGTAAATAGATTGCATGAGATAACGATATGATAATATAAAAATAAAAAGAAATAAAAATAATTAAAGATAACAAGAAATAAATTTAAATTAAATTAAATTAAATTTTAAGATAAGATATTTGCTCTATCACCCTCTTCAATTTAGATGTTGCTACGCAAAGGCTAAGTTTGAATATTGAAAAATGATGGAGATAAAAGGTGAAAGGCATATTGAAGTGTCAATCAAACCTCACAAGGTTTTTCACGCCCATGACCAGATCGAGATCGATGGTTCCTTAAGAAGATGACTAGATATGCGCTAAGATAGAAATTGATCAAATATCATGCCAAGTGACATGCACGTCCGAGAGGAAGGGATCAGGACAGGCACTGGAGTTTATTCGATAAAGCTACCAAAGTTAAGGGACATTGGAGTTTCTCCATTGTAAAAGTACCAAAGATTCCAGTGATAGATGTGGTGTTTGCCATTAAAATAACATATGTGAGAGAACTTGTTAACTATGCATAGATAAGTCTGTCAGATCGATGCCAATGGAAGTAGTTAGGATAAAATGGATTTAAACACATTTTTGGATTTCTAGGTGCTATAGGAGCAATAATCCAATGCATAGGTACAAGTGTTTCACCACTGATAGAGGTGGTGAAGGTGAAGAAGATTTAGTCATTCTTGAGTTATGGCGTTAGTTGTGGTTGGTTTTTATACTATGAAGATGATTTGAATAAACGATTGATTGAATTCAATGAGAGTCAAACTAGAGTGTTTATTATATTGGAAAATAGATTATATAAGAAAACGAAATGATAAGATAAAAACAGAAAAAGATGAAAACAACTAAAAATAATAAAAGATAAATCTGAACTAAATTAAATTAAATCCTAAAATAAGATATTTGTTCTATCATCATGAACATTCGGTGTGCTGCCTAATTAGGAATTTATTACTATTGATTTTCATTTTCTTTATTGGGGAATGATTACAGGTGTAAATAAGTTGAGTCAAGTCGAGCACCTGAAGTACAAGTTTGGCTTGTGAAAGAAAGATAATGCTTAAGCTTAATTTATTTATTTAAACAAGTTAAATTTAAAGCTTAGCCTTGACTTGTTTAAAAAATATAAAGTTTGAACTTGACTTGATTAGCTTGTTTATTACTTGATTATTTTTTTTTTCTTTTATTAAATTTCTTTTTGAAATATTTAAGTTTATTAATTTAGTATTTAGTAAATATATTTATATTAGAAGATAGAGTAAAAAACTAAAAATAAAAATAAAAGTTTTTTTTTTAATTCATAATCCATTAGATAAAAAATTCATTACCATCCTATAGAAGCTTTTATAGTAATAATAACAAATAAATTATTGTTGTCTATACTTTTCCTTCATTAAAAATATTTTTTAGATTTAATTTTTACTTTCTATATTAAATGAATAATATATATATATATATAAATGAATTATTCACGATCTTTTAATATTAAGTTTATAAAATTTGAATTTAGCTCATTTATATAATCAAATTTAAATTTAAATTTAAATTTATTTGTTTAATTAAAAAATGAATTTGATTAAATATTTAATAAATCAAGTTTAAATACTTTTTTAATATCTCAATTCATTTACACACGTGAATGACCGTGAAATAAAGTGGGAGATGATACCATGATACATTACAGAGAGGGTGGTTAATACTTAATATCATGCAATACGTAGAATGAGTTGTAAATTTACACATCTGTTAATACATAAATGTGTATAACTGTAGAAGTGTATTATACTTAAAGCTAAGCGTAATGTTTCAAGTATAAGAATACCACAACTATAGTTAAAAATAATTTATGAAAGTATTTTTTAGGATATAATTTCAATATATTATCACTGTAAAAATATTTATACTATTATTATATTATTAAAATTATTTAATTTTTACAATAATTATCTTAAAAATTATATATATGATAATATAAAATTAATTAGGAATATAAAAAAATTTCATCAAAATTAAATTCTATTTTTTATAGTAACAATATCATGAGAAATAAGGGGATTGATAAACATGGAAGGAAGCAAAGGTAATCGGGTTGGCCTGACATCAGCATTCATATTCGGGTCATACTACTTAAACCTGATTTTTAGCCCAATGGTGATCGGGTCAATTAGATTTCAGCCCGTAGCTCATCAGGCCGAATTGGCTGAACCAACTTCCGTCCAAAGGTGATCAGTCTAACTCCATTTTCAACCTAAAAGTGGTTGGGCTGACCCAATAAATGAACACCACTAAGTTATTTTCAAAATTAAATCTACTTTTTCAAACTACTCTTTAACTTGTATAAAAAAAAAAAACCCTTCAATTACTAATAAGGATTGGGGTATAGTGGTTGTACTCCTATGCCGGTGGGATACCTGATTAAAAGACAAAAAAAAAAAAAAACCTACCCTTCAACTACAATTACATGTTAATATATATTATTTTTTCCAAACTATGAGTTTTTTTAAGATGCAATATATATGAGTTTATTAAATTCATTTATAATAAATTAGCATTTTATACTCATACGATGCACAAGATAATTAGAAATAATTTTATATTTGTGTCGGGCATAGTTAAAAAAAAATGAATGTGTGGGATAATTAATAAAAACTTTATTTATATAGGTATTGAAAATATGGTTAAAAAACTATTACTTCATTTACAAGGCATTGATATTAATAATAAAAATATATCATATAAATTAAGAAAATAAACATAACAGTCAAACAATTAATTTTAGTGTATAAAAAAATTATAAGACTATTTTTTAGGTAAACAATTATTTAAAATATATATAGTGGATGGAAGTAGTGGTACTCCGGTATATCTTTTCACACTTTTTATTTTTTAATTTTTTATTACACTTTTAAAATTTACCTTTCTTAATTTTTTTAAAAGTTAAACTTTTTTTTTGTTAAAAATAAAAAAGTTGAAGTGTAAATAAACATATTTAAGTGTCAATAGTTACACCCACATATAATTAGTTAATTTATATTTCTGTTAATAAATTACAGTTCAATTAATTTTATTAAGTTTTTTATAAAGTTTTCCTCTCCTGATTGTATATATCAATATAATTTTATGTTAAGCTTTCAACATCGTAGGCTGTAAATATATAAAATTAAAATGAAAAAAAACAATGGACAACTTACATTCTTCTTAATTTTATCACTTTTCGGAATATCATAATTGAATACTAATCTAATTGCATACATGACATTTTAGTTAATATTTGCATAACTAAAAATATAAAACTTTTAAGTGAAATCCCAAAGGTCTTTATATATGAAGTATGTGTATGTAATAAAAAAGAAAATCAAAAATTTATTTATACAATTAATAATTTCTTCTTATTGATAGTGTGAGTTATTAATAAATTAATTAATGCATTATAGATAAGCATTTGAGTTTGATAAAAAAAAGTATTGAAAGAATAAAATTCATAAAAATAATGAAGTTAATGGTTAAAAATAAATTAATTTCAAGTATGAATATGGTGACAATTTCTTCGAAAGCTTAAAAACTCAAAACACGTATAAAAAAAAAAAAAAAAAACCCGTAATAAGAAAAAAGAACAAATGCATAGAAAGAATAATACAACAATGAATGTGCAGTTTGAAATATATGAATGAAAATATAGAAGAGAAAGATTTAAAATTTTGAACTTGAAGAAGACAAAGATTATAATGAAAAATGAAATACTTACATGCTCAAGTTTGAATTTCTGGAAGGTCTCGTAATAATAGAGGTGTTAAAAATAAGTAAAATGATTCCATATAAACCTAATTACATCTAAAAAGGAAAAAAAAAAAGATGGTGAGAAAGAAAAAAGATAAAAAAATTATCTTAAATCCATTGCAACATAATAGAACCTCCAAAAAAGTGCAAGACATTACCATTGATTGTAGTTACAGGATAATGCGGAGAATCCTAGACTGATCTTGTAGTTCTATTTAACAGGGTAATGTCTTTTATTGGCTCTAAATCAATTATTGTTCTTTGTCATCATAGTTTATGATTAAATAGGAATCGACATCTCTAATATCATCATATCTCATATTTAAAATCTACAATATAGAAATAGATAGAATAGTATGAGTAGATAAAAAAATAGAAGATAAATATTTCAGAATAAGCATGTTCTAAAAAAGTAATATAAAAAATTGACTTGAAATTGGAGTGACTTACTTACATATATATTTAGAGCAAAAATCAGAGTTAAAGGAACAATTGCATAACTTTAAAATAAAGAACAAAAAATATTTATATAGTACATGAAAAAGAAAAAAAAACCCTAAAAACTTTATGCTAACCAATTGTTACACTCTAATTAATAGAAAATATTATTTACTATGTAATCAAGTGCATTAACTAAATATTTGTAGAATATTGTGGGAAAAAAAAACTTGCAGAATCTATTCAATTAATCAATTGATTGACATCAATTCTCTTCAAATAAATAGTCAATTAATCAATTAACTTTGCTATAAAAGAGCTTTAATTAATGTTAATTGTCTTTTATCAATTTTTATAAATTTATTATATAATTGCAATCAAATAAAATTATCATTTATTATTTTGATCAATTTATTATTTTAATTTATTTGTTTACAAATATTTGTACTTTTCAAATTTAAACTTTTAAAAATCTTAATATTAGAGGCAGGGACAAATCCAAAAAATGTTTAGTGAATGAGTCAAAACTCAAAAGTTATGAATTACATTATCAAATTATATCATAATATCTACCAATAAAATTTATATTATAATACAAAAAATAATATATTACAAAAAATATTTTTTATGTCTGAGACTCAGCTTCCTCAAATTTAACTTGTTGAGTCAGTGAGTCCCTGTTGTACGACTACAACCTCTCTGCTCACGATGCACCCACTCTCTTTGGGGTCATAAATGTACAATAAAATTGATTAAAAAAAACAAACAGAATGAATGAAGAGTTATGTCTAAAAAGTGAATGATTTTTTTTATAATTTAAAAATAATTTTGTGTAGCTATAGGATTTTAATTATTTAGTATTAGTAACAGCCTAACTGTCAAAGGCCACGTAAAGATAAAATTGGTGGGTCTCACTTATCTTCTTTTAAACCTTATAGCAAAATAACTTCTTGATATTAACGTTTGTCATCAGATAAACTTTATTCTTCAAATTTTGACATTTGTTTCACAATATAGGTATTTAATAAAATATTCTTTTCTAAGGGTGTCGTAGTCCATGCACGCCCCTTTTAATTCGTCCCTTATTAGAGGAAAGTCTTGAAAAATTAAAGGGAATTAAAGTGTCTTAAAAGGTGACATGTGATATATGTTTCCTTAATATGATGTTTCAATTATACATTATATAGATAGATATAGATATAAATATAAATATAGATTAGCGCATTGACTAACACATAAAAATTCGTAATTTATATATATTTTTATTTTAAAATAAATAATAATTACTGAATTATAACTATATAGTAAGAAATTAAGAAACACTTGAAGATAATTATACTTAGAGAGTTTATTTAAAAAAGTTTTGGTCTCTATAATTTATACTTATTTTTAATTTAATCCTTATAGTTTTTTTTTTAAATTAGTCATTACACTTATAAAAAAATTTAAAATGGTCGTTGTAATTAACTTTTGTTTTAATACCGTTAATTTAGTCTTATTAGACATTTTATAGGATAAAAAAATCTAAAAGAACACTTACTAGTCAAAAAATACTTACTTAAAAGAAATAAACATCTACTATAATGAATGAGCAACTATTAGACAAAATCTTACCTATTCAGAAAATATAAGCACATACTAGAATGAAAAAGCACATATATGACATTTTACAAAGAAAACGAACACATAAAAGAATCCTTATTAGATAAATAAACACTTATTTTGTTAGTCACATGACGGTGTTATAACAAAAGATAAAAAGACAATGATAAAAATTATTTTAAATTTTTTTATAAGTGTGAGAGTTGATTTAAAAAATATATATATATGAACTAAATTAAAAATGAGTGTAAAGTATAAAGACAAAAACTTTAATTTAATAAAAAAGAAACTATACTTTAAGAGTAAAAATATTTATAATTTTATTACTTTTATGTTTATTTTTAAATTTCTAAATGATTAATAAAATATATTTATAATTTTATCTATTTCATATTTTTAAAATTATTAAATGAATAATTATTAATAATAATTTAAAAAATAAAATTTAAACACAAAAAACTCCCTTTATAATAGTATAGATAATAATATCTGGTATTAAAATCTTTGCCAATTCTGGCAAACTTAAAATCCTCAATAATAATAAATAAATAAATAAAAACTTAAAATCCCACCTAATAGCCTTATCTCTAGACCGGTCGGCAAGAAAGAAAGGAAGAACCTTAAACTATTTGGTCCCAACATTAAATATCAGTGACACCTAATATATTCTCGTGTTTGGTGACATATTTCGGCTCTGCCAAAGTGCTGAAGGCCTCATAATTGATCCATTCATTGAATGTCCAAGCTCCTCCAATATATATATATATAAAAGCCAATTCACAATTCACACCAGGATTGGTTAAATAGAAGTCCTTTATAGGCATCACCACCAGCACCTTTGCCTCATACACAATTACGAAAGCACAAGCAATGTTGGTAACAGAGGAGCTGAAGGGCAAGGCAGAAGTATATTATGGGGACCAAGTTTGCAGGGAGAAGTTCTCTTTGTTGCTGGCAGAGATAGGCCTACCAGATGGATTGTTAACCATACAGGACATTGAGGAATGCGGGTACGTGAAGGAAATAGGCTTTGTTTGGCTCAAGCTCCAGAAGAAGAGGGAGCACAGGTTTGATAACATACTTGTATGCTATGACTCAGTAGTCACTGCATATGTGGAGCCAAACAAAATCAAGAATCTTACTGGCGTCAAGGCTAGGGACTTCTTGGTTTGGTTCACCTTGACTGAGATTTATGTCAAAGGCCCTCCAGAAGGATCTGTGATTACCTTCAAGTCTCTGGTTGGCTTGTCTATGTCTTTTCCGGTGTCACTGTTCAAAATAGGGAAGGAAGCCAAGGAAGAAGCAAAGGAAGAGAAGTGGTGAAGGATGATCATCAAACTGTAATTAGCTCAAAAGTAAAAAATAAATTATCATTGTATAATTTGTTATTGAATATGATGGTTTATTCATCAGATTATGCTGATGTAACGCACTTGTATATTTTTAATTAATGATTTATTGCATTTAGTTTATCAAAAATTAGTGAAACTGTGTTAAAGATGAGGTACCAGAAAAAAGAATATGCTAAGCAATGTTTGTTTCATTAAGAATATGCCTACAAGTGCCTATTGTTTCTTTCCAAATTCTTCACGTAAGCTTCTTGGAAGAGAAATGTGTGAGCCTTTCTTTGGCATGGCATGCGTAAGACGGGGGTAAGGGTCACCGTCGGTGTTAAGAGTCGTGTTTCTTTTCTGTATGAAAGGAACATTTACGAAGGAGACGCCAAGTTAGTGACAAGGTAAAGCTAGCATGTGGTTCAATCATTCAAACGGTCAAACCCATAGCTAGGAGCACTTATAACAAATTAAAGGGACCAGATCATCTCATTTTTTTCAAGTGTGTTTTCTTTTCTTTTTTCTTCTTTCAAATGGAAATTAGAAACAATAAATGCTGATTAATCGTTAATATAATCTTTTCTTCATTATTATTTGTATTATATAATTATATATACTTTTTTTTCCTTCATATTGAAATGCTGACCTTACATGTCACACCAAAAGAGGGAAACCACTAAATTCTCTGCAACGCCCTACGCCTCATCTTTTGCAAAGTGGAATTTGTCCCAGTCCCGCTAAGCCATACATCTGAAAAGTCATTGAGGTGGAACAATAAAGTTTTAATTTTTAAGTGGAGATGCTCTACAGCAGAATTTTATAAGAGGAGCAAATTCTACCTTAATTATAATGCGCATAAAAAAAAATAGCTTAGAGGTGCGGCATGAATTATTAGACATAAAAATTTCCACCCTTCACTGGAAATTCATGATGTTTTATTAGACATGAATTATCTTGATTTACGGTCCTGTAGATATATTATTATTAACATAAAATCATCGTAGATATACGTACAAGAGTAAGTCAGAGGAATCTCTCACTGAAGAATTTGCGTTGCGATTAGCAGCCAGGTGGGGATAGGCAATGCCTACATATCCCATGACAATTATCATTCATCAAGATTCATGTGAAAAGTAAAGCAATTAGCATGAATTCTCCAATACAAAGCTAAGAGAAAAGGGGGAACCAGACAAGAATGAATGAAGTCATACTACTTACATTGGAGACAAATCTCTTAGTTAAGAGAGAGGGAGATTATTTGCAAGCTTTAAATGAAGACATGTTCTAGGAGATTCTGATGGAATCATTACATCCTATCACAGCCTAATAACAAATTCACATTTACTAAAATAGCATATTTAAAATGTAGGAAGCAATTAGCAGGACTCTGCACACAAGAAGTCGTTACAAGCTTCTGTTGGGCATTGATAGTGCAATGTGAGATCATTACGGTAAATTCTTGCATATATCTAGAATATTTAAGTTCAGTATATTAGATCATAACATTAATTGATAAATTTAATTAAAATTATATATTAATTAATTATGATAATTATTTATTAATTAATATTATGATTGACCTAATAAATTAACTTAAATACTTTAAATTTATGTAAAAATCTCTTAATCATTATTAATGTGGTGTTTGCGTGAAAAACTTGGAACTAGTATATAAGGAAAGAAAAAAAAACGGAAGCAAAGAATTTGAGTTCACTATTCACACATGTTCATTACGAAAGTTCCAAAAGTCATGGATCACAATTTCAAGAAAGAGTGTAAACAAGTTGAGTCAAGTCGAATGTTTGAAGTTTAAGCGTAGTTTGTGAAAAAAATATGTTACTTAACCTTGACTCATTTTAATCATTTGTTTAAATAAGTCAAATTTTAAATTTGAGATTGATTTGTTTAAGAAATATAAAACTTGGGTTTAACTTGTTTTGTTTGTTTATAACTTAATTATTTTTATTTTCTTTATCAAATTTTACCTTAAAGTATTTTAAAAATTTATTAATTTAATATTTAATAAATAATTTTATGTTAGAAGATTAAGTAAAAATTAAAAGAAAGTAAAAGATTCTTTAAAAAGTAATAGTAATATATTTTAATCACAATATATAAAATTATAATTCTTTAAATAGAATTAAAATTTATTAAGTAATAGTAATATATAAATCATTATTATTTATTGACATTCATAGACTTCTCCCGATAAGGCACATAGAGAAACATTCACTTCTTGGAGGATGAATGAAGGAGGAGGGTGTGGAACTCGATGAAGACAAATTGCAACCGTATTTGTTGTTACACAATCATATATAATCAAGTTTCCAATAACGGAGAATTCTATAGCAAATTTGACTTGGAAAATTAAGTGAATGTTTGTAATAATTTTCTATTTTTAAATTTTCAAAACTTGTTCCTAAAATTATTTTTAGACATTGTTTGAAATAGTTATATTCAGTTGCTGAAATTAAAATTAAAAGCTTGGATTTGATATGATATGATTTAAATGATATTAAACTTATTTTGTATGTTTTTTAAAATGAAAAATTTGCAAAAAAAAAAAAACAGCTTACTTAAACCTGTGGATTAATCATTTCGTTTGGTGGTCGGGATAGGATAAAGAAGCTTAGATAGGATAAGAGAAATAGGATAGGAGTAGGATAAGATATTAGCGAGGATAAAATTTGTTATCTTATCTCGGACGTTTAGTGTCCACCAAATAACCAAAATGCAGGATAACATTATAATTTTAGTATGATTTTAAAATTTTTTTTTTTTATTAGGAATGTTTTCATATTTTATTTGATTTTATTTTTTTATAATTTTAATTTTTTTTAAATTATATAAAAAGACAAATTTATCCTTATGATAAAATTACATATAATTTTTAAAATTTTGAAAATATTGTTTAACTTAAATTAATTTTTTATAATTTTAAATATTCATTTTTAGTTTTTACTTTACATATAGTTAAATTATTAGAATAATTTTATATTTTTTAGTTTTTAAAATAATATAAATAACAAAATTAGTCTTGAGACAAAATAAAAATAATTTTTAAAATTAATTATTAATATTTTATTATTTTAAATATTTTATATTTATTATATATTTTTTTGGTAACTATGTTATATTTTATTATACTTTAATTATTTTATATTTAAAATATATTTTTTATATCATACTTTAAATCACTTTATCCTATTCTGTTGAGTTAACTCTATTTTCTCCTCAGGATAAATTTGAACTAAATAGTCGGGATAGGATAAGTTGCTATTGAAATTAATTTATTATATTCTTCATTTCACCAAACAATAATTTGAGATAGGATATGATAGTTTATCTATCTTTTCTCTTATCCGAGCCATCAAACCGTGGATTGCCCTTAAATGGATTGTACTGATAAAATGCCAGCATGTAAATATACAAGTACATATAGCATATTCTATAGATTATGCCATTTGTAATGGTGCAAATTGTGTTTTTTTTTTTTTTGACAAGGTGCAATTTGTTCAAATTGCATGTAGCCATGTATTTGTACTAGTCTTGTAAATTGTAACACGAGAACAGGGATATTTTGCATATAAAATCAATATTATTTTCATTAGTAAACATTGAAATCAATGTATTTTAATAATTTTTTTGACATAATATTATTGGGTTTATAAAGCCCGAGACAGCTACACAAGTTACATACAATGATACAATATGAGCTCAATTGAATGTGATTTTTTAGAATTTTTTTTAAATAAATACTTTTGTTCATTTGTAACATGTTTGTATGAACTTTAAAAAAAAAATCAGTAGAAAAACCATAAATTGTGTTTTTTTTTAAGTTGAATTTTGATGCTTCTAAAAAAAAGACCTTTTTATAACATAAAAAAATTGTTTAAATATTAAAAAAATATTTAATATTACATCCAAACATAAAATAACATTTACCCTTTTATAAGACATTTAAAAAAAAAATTCTTATTTTATAAACTCACCCAAACGAATTCACTATTTTTTGGTAATCAAGGATACAAACTTTTATCCTTGAAAGTATATGTGTCCGTTCAAAAGACCAAGGCATTGTATATAATGTTAAAGAAAGATATTTATAAGAAACTAATGTTTATTTCATGGATACATCACGTTTTGTTCGTGTTTTTTTATTTATTGGATACTGACACACTAGGTTTTTATTCTTCTGAGAAGAATTGCTTAACCCAAAATGCTGGTACAAGTGCAAAGGACTTATTATGGCCGAGTAGGGAGATGCTCGCCTGTTAGGAAAGAATGAATAAGGGAGAGAGCCTCACTGGGCTTGTTGAGAGGCACCAAGTGACCAGCTCCTCTCACTGTCACGAATGTCAGCCCTTCATACTCCACTATCCTTCCTCCAACCTGCATTGTTTTCACTGATTCTCATATCAAGCTACTAACTCAATATATAAGGAATATATGAGTAATGGCTACATACATAGCCAATAGTAAATACAGAAAAACATGGCCAATTCTAGAGTACCCACCCCACTTTTTTGGGCATGAGGGTATCTGTCCAACGTGGGTGACATTTGCCAACAATTTTATGTTCATGTTTGTGGTATTTTGGTATATGATGAATTTCACAGATTTTACTCGTATATGTTAATATGTATTTATTGGCTTGATCAATACTTCACATAAAAGATTATTATGCCTAGAGTAGAGATATCATATCTATTAACTTTTAAAAGTAAAATATGTTTTAATTATTAAAAAACAATTTCCATTTGAGTGTAGAAAACTGAAGGGGTTTAATGGGCGTCGTGAACCTGATTATCATGGTACCAAGACCGCCAACTAGACTTAAGAGGTAATCCGAGAGCCTCAATGCAGTATCGTGTCCCTATCACTGGTACTCTGCCATCTGCATCGCCACTGTCCCACAAAGCACAAACAAATTGATTAAAACAGCGCCTATTTAATGCGAGTCATGCTATAAAAATGATTGTTCAAAAAATGAATCACGGAAAAAGGGCATCAATTGCAACTGCACACAGGGCAGGCACATGAGTACGTGACCGTTTCACCAAAAGTAAATAATTCTGTTAGTCATTTATTGTACATTGTTTACAAAGCTAAACAACTAATATAATATATATAAGGTCTTAGTCTGATTAAAAGAGTAATTATTATAAGAAGTGAGATAAATAAATATTGATCATTAGATTTTATATAAATAGTCAAAATTAAAACATAAATACATGTAACTTTTTTAAGTAGTGACATAACTTTTAAATAACTTTTAATCTTGATCATTTATGTATGATTGTATGGTTAAAATTTACTCAGATTATAAAGCATATGCTCGTAAAGAAATAAACGATACTTTCACACATAGTTGATCAAGAGAAGCAATACGCGTCCAATGGCTATGCAGTGCTCTTTCTTTTTTTTTTTGGCCTTTTTAGTAGTGATTTTATCATTATTACTTAAAAAAGAATAAAACCAAGAAATACCTGTAAATCCATATCTTAAGCCCACCCTTGATGAGTTTGGTGTAGATGGGTAGGACCGAAAAAACAGAGAAGTTGTAAGCCCTCAATATGGAATCACTGAGAAATGAGACACAGATAGAAATCAGTATTCGATATTCACTAGTAAAAAGATCAATGAAGGGAACAAATTTCAGTACTTACTTGCAAACCTTCCATGTTACATTAGTATTTCCTCTAATATTTGCATGAAAAGATGACTGAACATCTATCCTATTGAAATATTCTTCTGCATATTTGGAATAACACGGGTCATAGCCCCCAAAAATTCTCATTCTCCTTACTCTATAATTATTACTCACCTGCAAAAAGTAAAATTTCCTTCAAAACTTGAACCACTTGAAACGAAACAAGTGATCATAATTCAGAATCTGTAGGTTTGTGACATTAAGTATCCACCTTTGTAAGTGATTCAGGGCTATAACTGTTACTATTATGAGCTATTGAGGATGTGCTATTTGGACGACATGCCGGGGCATAAATGTTGTATATGTCAATTTCTGAGTAATCTTGAAAGACTTCGTTCATTTCCTGACTGCATTCAGTAGACCATTCGACTTGCTTAAAATCACATACTTGTTTCACTTTGTCATATTGCTGGTCTGATATGACTGCATGGCTCCATGCATATTCCAGCAAGCCTTTATAGTCGTAGTAATCTTCAGTCTCTGGATTCCCTGCCTAAAGATTTAAATATATATTCACTTAGAAGGCAATCAAATCATCTGGGAGGTGCAAATTCTCCTGATTTTTTTCCTTTTCATTTTGGTTAGGGAGGATTTACTTACAATAAAACCTTTAAGATTAATAAAGGGGTATTTGTTTCCATCTTTGTTTCGATCAAAGACTAGCTCTGCAAGCTGAGGGATATAGTGACCTGGAAAATAGGGACAATGAAAATGTGGTTATGCTAGTAGTGTGACAGAGAGACATCATACTGAGTTAAACACTGACCAGCATAGCTTTCTCCTGCTATAAAAAAGTCCAGGGATTTAAACTGCGGGAATCTTTGTAGCCAAGTCACCAAGAAATTGTAGGCATCCTCAGCTAATTTAAGTAATTTGTCAAATATGGTGAGTAAAATTAATCAACTAAATCAGATGAATTTATCTTCTGTAAAGGAGACTCACCCACAAAATTATCCTCTAATATGGTGAGATCAGAAGATGTGTTAGTGTAAGAGAAACCAACTCCAACAGGGGACTCCACAAATAACAAATTTGCTTCTGCAGGGGTTTAGATTTTTCAAGTGAGCAAAATAGATCATTCTCTCTCTCTCTCTCCTCTCTCCCCCCCCCCCTTTTCCTTATTTTTGCTTTTTTTTGAAGTATTTATTAGGGCGGAAATAATTGGATATAACATGAGATAGTCAAACTACACACTATATAGTCAAAAGATGGAAAGAATATATAAACCTTGATTCCAAGAGTATGTGTTGAAATGTAGTCCATCACCATTGTTGTTGACTATAAGAGGTCCTATCTCAACAACAGCACCATACCCAATCGAGGAGCATCCGGGTCCTTCAGAGGCAAACAGATCAGATGAAATGGTATTGTATCAGTATAGGTGGATCTCTATATCATTACAAGGGATGAAAAGAGATGGAGCAAAAGAAAAGAAGGAGAACTATATAATATGAGAATGGTGATTAACATTTGACAAGCATGATAACAGTATTATTATCCTTTATTAATTAATAAATAATCACAGACCTCCATTGAGCCAGAGAAGGAGAGGCTTCTTGGTCGGTTCAGATTGAGCTTCAAAGAACCAGTAGAAAAGGGCCCTCCCACTGCCTTCATTGACAGTGATATAACCTGAAAAGTGTGAGACTGATGGGATTGAAGGTTGGCCAGGAAGATAAATTATTCTATCAGATTCATAGGTTCCCACATTTATTTCTGATGCTTTAATGAACGGTGTTGTTAAAAGAAAGAAAGATAGGGACTGGAGACACAGAATAACATTCATATCTGCACCTAAAATCAACATCTTAGGCCCAAACATTGCATTTACTACTCTTATAAAGTTAACAAGTGGCTGTGAGATCACTTGGAACTGTCGGAAATGCCAATATAGACTGAGAGTCAGCCTTAGCCACCCAAAAGCCCACCAGCATGAGTTGTGTTGACCACAGAAGGCACTAGATGCTGCATGTCACAATTCTTAACCACTATTTGGTATAAAGGATAAGATAAGATTTAATAATATTAGACTCGATAGTATAAGGTCTGATATTATAAGACCTGATAATATAAGACTTAATATATAAGGGTTCAGAATATCAGAATGTTTAGAATTATAATAAAAAAGTTTTTACTGAAATTTGTACATCAAAACTCAATCAGACCTAATTTCACTATTTAAAATTTGATTAAATTATCCATCATTTTAATGTATAAGAAATTTGATGAATAAACTTATACAATACATTATTTACACTAAATAACTAATAAAATTATAATGTATTGTATTAGTTTAATCTATCAACTCTAATACGACATGTAGAGAGGTCCTTAGTATTTAGACGGCTATGTTTATTATCATTAATCCTTTCTGTTAGTCATCGTGGTGGTCCCCTTTCCAAATTTAAAAGTCACTGCGTCTTTGGATTCATTCTAGTGTTTCTGACTAAATCCAAAAGCTATTGTCGGGAGTGGGACATCAGAAGCCATCCCCACAGGCCACAACCCTAAAGGATGTGTGCTTGTGCTTTAGCTTTCTATGTGCAGCACTAACTAAGCCGGAGATTGAGATTACTTTACTAGGCTGCCCTCAAAGTTGGTGGGATTCCATACAACCTTCCAGTTCCAAGTTTGGCAGGTAACTCACTTTGAATACCTTAATATGTTGGCTTCTTGGTAAAAATGAGATACACAAGCTTACAACAACGAGGTATCATAATAATCAGAGTACAATATTACATATATCAAGAAACTTAGACTTCGATGTATCGTGTTGAATATTGAAAGTAGTGCCTATCACTAAAAATATAAGAATTTGAGACGAGATATAGGCAAGTCATCAATTGCTAAGTTCAAGAGGCTGAAGAACTAATTTGGCATTCTTCTTTTGAGGTTTCCTTTTCCTTTTAAGGGAGAGTGGTCGAATAATGAATCTTGAGAAGCGGCTCAAGGGATCCTGGAGACCATCCATCTGATAATGACCAAACCGCCAATCTCGTTCAATATAAGGTCGCTGTATAGGTTCATCAAGTCCCCCTGTCATGAGAAACAAGAAGAATTTTATTATACATATATCCACATAACCACCATAAGAAAAGTCTAACCATGTTCATACCCTCTGCACATAAGCTTTTAAATGTTTCAAATGGAGTAACTTGCCCAACATTTTCTTTTTCCATTTTTTCTTTATTCAACATGATCACCTTGACACTAGGTGGTATGTTTGCCTGGTCTTATCCTTTGCCAAAGGAACCAAGCCCAAATTCAGTGGGAGACACTCCAAGAATGAGAGGCTAACAACTTCTGTAAGATACTATAAGGTCTTGGGGCTAGGGCTGTAAACGAGTCGAGCCAAGCCAAGCACGCTTGGCTTGCGAAAAAAATATGCTACTCAAACTTTCTTTATTTAAACGAGCCAAATTTAAGGCTTGGGCTTGGCTTGTTTAAAAAATATGAAGTTGAAGCTTGGCTAGATTATTTTCATTCACTTTATCAAAGCTCTCCTTGAAATACTTTTTAAATTTAGTAATATAGTATTTGATAGATTATGCTAGAAGATGAAGTAAAAAAAAGAAGAGAGTAAAAGACTCGTTGAAGATTAGAGTTAGGTAAGTAGTAGATAACAATAAATAAAATTATAATTCTCTAAAATAGAATTAAAATTTACTAAGAAATAGTAATATATAGATTATTATTATTATTATTATTATACCTTTACTTATGTAAAATCACAAATTTGTTGTGATTGAATATAGACACACACACACACATGCATAAGCTATTTACGAGCCTTTAATGTCAAGCCTATAAAGCTTGAACTTGGCTCATTTATATAATCAAGCCTAAATTCAAGCTTGAGCTTGTTTGTTTAACTAAACAAACGAGCTTGATCAAGCATTTAACAAGTCAAGCTCGAATAGTTCATGATAGCTCAGTTCATTTACAGCCATACTTGGAGCCACTATTTTGCAACTAAAGCAGCCAGGTTCAATTTTCTTAGTTATAAGCTTGGCAACCTACTTGGGGTTTAAGCTCATCTCCAAACAATCAAGATAGTATTAGTTGTTCTGTCTGTGATTTCTAATTCTAATTGCCACGGATCTGAACTGGAATTATGAATAATCTATGGTTGGTTTCGTTCATAATCCACTGTATATTGTAATTGGTTCGGTCTTGACTAAAACAATAATAGTTATGCAACTGCTGTCCCAAATCATGTTATAAAACTCAGTTTTCTTTGAAGGGTGAGTTTAAAAGGTGGTTAATAATTAGTCCTAGGCATTAACTAATGGTTTTTCTAGTAAGATGTTGACACATAGCTGGTAAGGCATCAATTGTATTAACAAGAAGGTGAGATCTTGCTAAGCTTTAATCTATATATTGTAAGGCAGTAAGAGCAAGATTTGAAGCTTTATGCTCATATACTTGTGGTGGATAACTAAGTTTTCCCTATATTGATCCTTTAACTTAAGAGATGCCGGAACTGTTCTTGGCTAAAATATCATCAATGCTGCTGGTTGTGTTAAAAAGGTGGAAAAATTATTATGTTGGGCAGAAAGGAAGTCACTCCATTTCTTAACAGAAGCTGCAGTATTTGCCTGCACCAAGGGCAGCAGTCAAGTTTTGTTCTATCTATCCATAGGTTACTCATAAAATAAAATCATTGACACAGTCTTCAATAAGGAATAAAAAAGAACTACAGTCATCTGAGAATGAATAAAATTTATTAAACTGACATCTCAAACTCAAAGTAGTCCAAAAATTAAACCAGTAGTTTATACTTACATGTAGATTTGCAACATAATAAATCATGGTCATTTAGAATTCAAGTAGTCAAAACAGGATCAAGGGATATTTATCCCAAGTTTTGAAAGGTATAACTACCACAAATTCAAATGACTAAATTATATTATTGACATAAAGTTCCACAGGAAAAACAATCTGTGCACTGAATGAACAAAATGTTAAAATAAGAAGAGAAAAAAAAAAGACCAAGTAAAATCCAGAAGAAACACACAGGTACACACATCGATAGAGACACAGTGGTTGTTAGTTGAAAGTAAAAGAGTAAATAATTACCTGCGTACATTAAACCATGTTTGTCCACGGACCGATAAAATGGCCTTGTTTTCTTCTCTTTAGCAGCTCTTTGGAGTTCATGCCATGCTCCTTCACGATCTTTACGTGTAACTTTACCAGTATTCACAATCTGCAATCAAGAGCCCATTGAAAGTGTCACCCAAAATTAGACAAAGCAAATGCCATGCAGAAAAAAAATGCAGACACGGAGTTCTAACTTTAGAAAATAGATGGTAAGAAGGGCGGGTGATCCGTGCAAGATTATTTGCGCGGTCAACTGCTACAAGTCCAAACTTGGGACCATATCCATCAGCCCACTCCCAGTTATCAGAAATAGTCCAGAACAGGTAACCAAGCACAGGCACACCCTGTAAAACAAGTTCAAGAAGGTCTCACATGAAATTAGAGTTTATGAAAGAACAACTTAATTTTAAGCAAATAAAAATTTAACTGAGTCAAAACCATGATCATGGCTGCATAAACAGCAAGCAAATGCTCCAAGAGATATGGCCGGCGGATCACATCTGTCTCATCCGAAACCCCATTTTCAGTAATGATGAAGGGGACATTTAGATGTTTGTATCTTTCATGGAATTGAAGCAACATGCGGTATAAGCCATCAGGATATACCCCACGACCAGATTCACTGTACTCATCCCTTTCCACCAGTTTCAGGCCAGCACCCGAAACCACTTCCTGAAATAAAAGTCAGATTTTTCATGTGAGTAGATGCCAGATATATGTAGTGCACTTATCAAGGTTAATAAAGCAAACCTGCCCATAGTAGTTTATGCCTATAAAGTCCAGCTTGTCAGATATTCCATCGATGTATGGGAAGAGAGTCAATGAATTAGCCAGTGAAACAGCAGCAACATCAAACAGACCACAGGGTCGCATAAATGACACATGATGTGCTACACCAACTATTGGATTTGATGAGTTACTGCCAAAAAGTTATTATAATTCAGAAAATTACAATCACAAAATTAGAAAAGCGACCAAGCAAAGTGATCAACTTCGAATGTTTAGCCTGCTAAATGAGAAGGGATGAGAAGGCAGAAAAAAAATGGTTACACTAGAAAGACATGGCAACCAAGGACTCAAAACAGAAAATGGACGTAGACTGAAGCTAATAACCAAAAAAGTTAATATAAATAACCCCCAGAAAAGCGGATAAATATCATTAGAACATTGTTGAATGGACTATAAAGTTTAAGTTCTTTAGGTGAGTCTCTGATTTATATACCCAATATAAACTTGCAACAAATTCTGAAGCTTCTTTGAGAAATAGACACCTTAGTTCATGTATGTAGTCATATGCCTTTGAGTGTGCAATAGACATCCAATGCATGGCCTGCTGGAAAACACCAGTTGGAAGGGCAGAAGTAGCAACCTCCAGCATATCAGGTTGACCACCAGGCCAAGCTCCAGCACAATAAGTAAGCATACAGAAGACATGAGGCTCATTAAATGTTACCCAATAGTCTACTAAATCTGATACACTGCTTACAACAAGCCTGCATGGAATGGGAGGATATGAGAAAGAGATTCACAAAAATACTATCATAAGTTGAGTAACTCAATAAAACTAGATAATAATTTGAGCTAAACATCAAAATAAATGATAATCATGAAAATAAAAATAACATACAGAGAAGAATTTCAACCTCTCTGTTTTGACGGGGGGAAAAAATGACATTTTAACTTCAAAGTGTAATGGTGGACAGCTATGTCAATGAACAAGTAGCTCCATTAATTTGTTTAGAATGAAGCTAGAGTTTCATTTAGTCAATGTGTTTCTGATATATTTGATTCAGCATCCACTAAGATAAGCCAGACATCTCACTTCACCATCCTACATGATTATAAACTTCATATTGCTGAATCTGCACTAACAAATTGCAGCTATCCTACTGAAAGATTCAGAGAACTCAACTTATTTAACCCAATCCTGTTCCTGTTTTAAACAATATTATTTTGTTTAAATCATTGAACGGAGCATTTGTTTGTCAAAATATAGTCATAAAAACTCATCAGAATGGAAATGGGTATGCTATGCCAGGTTAATATACTAGTCTGCAAGTGAACAAAGACTCAAACACAGATAAAGATGTAATTCTTCAGTAACTGCTCCAATACCATAATTGGACTGCTGTTTGGCAAAATTCCATGACGATGAGAAAGCATCAATGTATAAGGTTCAATAAATTTTTATTTTGTTACTGCTATTAATGTCCTCAAGTAAATGGTAAGCCCCCAAGAAAGTCAAGAAATTAAAAATTCATCAGATGTAATGTATACACTCCATTCATGTACAACTAAAGACAGGCTGGCAAAGGGCAGCAGTTAATCTCACTTGAAACTTGAGAGTCATCCACAGTAGGTAGAGTAATAATGGCATACAGACAACTGCCACTAAAGGAAAAGCTAACCTGGTAAAGTCCATGAAATAATCAACTGTTTTTTCCAGCTTCCAACCTCCATACTCACCGGCCCAGGGCGGAAGTGAGTGATGAAAGAGAGTGAGCATCACCTTCATTCCATAGGATCGAACCCTATTGATAATCCACTTATAACGCTCCAACGCAGCATAGTTAACCTAAGAAAGAACGTCAGATGACTTATAGAAATAAGATCTCTTCGCCAGATGAATTGGTTGATAACGTTCATGATGAAGCTTTGAAAATTGAAAAACATATTCATAAGCTCCATTACAGAAGCTATTTACTAATATATGCTTAACCATAAATGGCACCATAACTCATCATCATTATGAAAGGTCAGCATCCGACTTACGGATTCTTTAAGGCCTATTACTGGCTCCACTGGCATGATTCTTGACCAATCCATTCCCATGCGAAAAACAGTAACACCAGTATCCTTGGCCAATTTTAGTTCCATATCAGGATCAGACCAAAACCTTAACCTCTCCTCCCTGAAAATCAGGAAATTTTATTCTTTCTATTTAGCTACACAAATTACAGTGTGTTATATTGAAGGGGGAAAAAAAGACGCTAAAGATCAAAAGGATCCATCTCTTACTGCAATTGAAATTAAGAAAAAAAATGTCAGGGCGTACGGGTTTGGAACATTATGCCAAGCAGTTACATTTTGATGGTGATGTTGTTCTTCTTCTTGTCCTTCTACTTCTATGTACTTCTCAAATCCTCTAATCATGGCCTCCATAGCGACCTTAAGAGGCTTCTTACCCTTCTTAACTTGTTTATCAGCATTGTGTGATGATGAAGCAGCTTGGTGAGACCCACCGTCACCCGCAGCAGAACCCATCAAAGCATCCACTGGCTGCTTAGCCTCTTGTATCTGTGAGTCATCAGTATCACCAGTCTTTTCTTCAGCAAACTGGATCCAAGCATCATTAAGCCTGTCCTCAACATGTGCTGGTGCTGTCGCCAGACCAAAGAAAAACCCATTTTCTCCTTCTGCAAATTAAAAATATATATTATCCTCAACCGCATGCTAACAAGTAACTAAAGTTGTAGCCTTTGCGAAACTTGATAGCAAATATTGCAAAAGCAATCAATCAAATCAATGATAATACAGTTTATCCTTTCCTTTGGTGCATGTACGATTCATACTTGTAATTCTAAGCACATATAAATAAATCTGAATAAATATATATGCCCTTAAACTACGTCGTTATGGTTATATTAGGCAGAGAACAGCAATTAACAACAGTGCTAGTGCTGAATCATCAGAATCACAAGATTTGAATGGTGAATGAATCAGAGATTATGCAGAAACAGCAGAGAGTGTTTAATTTGGTAATTACCGCCGGCTACGTTGAAGAGAGCGAGAGTGTCGGAGGATTCATCGATAGGGGAGCGGAAAGAGCGAAGGTTCTTGTTACGGAAACGGGAGAAAGAGAAGGCATTGGCGGCGACGCTGAGAGTCACCAGAGCTCCGGCGAGCTTCGTCGCCGTGAGGAAGAGTGCGACCAGCGTCATCGCAATCGCAAAGCCAAATTGGTTGGTCCACGTGTCTCAGTAAGTGCTAACGACCTTTTGAAGTCCCACAAGAAGAGAAGAGGTTAGAGCTTAGAGGAGGGTATTGAGTTTCAGTGCACATAATCTCTACTTCACTTCCACTTTGCTTAGCTGAACTGAACTACTAACACGGTAAGTCGGTAACGCTGCCTTCATCTCCATTTTCTGTTTATTACTCATCACTGACAGTGAAGAGTGAGTGAGACGTCTGCTCATGTGGCGCGTAACGTTGATTGAGCTTCTCTTGCCTAATTTCATTTGGATAACACTTAACTGCTCCTTTTTTTAATGAAAAAAGTTATTATTTTTATATTTATTTATAATCTATAAAATTTTATTTTATTTTTTATTATTATATTTATTTTATTAATTAAGTTATAATATATGTACATTTTTTAAAAAAAAAAAAAAATATTAATAAATACATATCATAATTTAATTAATAAAATAAATAAAATAAATATAAAAAATAAAATTTTATCTTAATTTATAATCCATAATCTATTTATTTATCTATAATCTATAATAATATATAGACTTAATTACAGGTCTGGTCTGTCTATATTAGCAAAACAAAAAATTTTATTCCCTTATTTTTAAAATAAACTATTTAGTCTCTCTTTTTTTATAAAATAAACAATTTTAATCTTTCCTTTAGAATATTATTAAAAACTTAACAAAAATTACTGATGTGACATTTAAAAATTAGTTTTTTAATTTACATAACTAATTTAAGTGCGTGTGATATGCACATGACTCCCTGTATACCCATATAACCTTAATTCAACAAATCCCTAACCTCTAGTTACATGCATAGCAAGTAAGGAAAACTTACCAGAGTCTAACATCAAATTAAGGACTAATGCTCTGTTACAAAATACAAGATAAATACTTATACTATCAATTGATCATCTGGACTAATTCTTTTTATTTTTTAGTATCATGACCATTTCAATTTTTACAAATACATACTCAAGTACATAAATCATGAGATTTAGTATAATTTTTTAAATTTGGTACAACCTCATTAATTCAATTTAAAATTGGTTGAGATGTGCTATATGAGAAGTAATAAATTTTAAAATGTCATCCCTTAACCAATAAAAAAAGGTTGACAGAAATCTTAAAATAAAAAACACAAGAATGTGACAAAATATCTAACTTCACTTTTAGGTAATATATACATTTTTTTTATAGAATACGTAACATGATTAGCATGTGAATGAGAAAAAAATAATGAAAAATTTTATGTTGAATAATATTATTACTTAATTTAGTTAGAAAAGTTATTTTGGATATTTAAAGAGTAGTGTATATGTTACATATACTTAAATTGTTTATATAGAATAAATAAATAATTTCTAAATCCACTTCAGTAACATCCATTAAGTTTTCAACAATACACTAATGGAAAGATTAAAATTGCTTATTTTGCGAAAATGAAAAAAAACTAAATAGTTCATTTTAAAAATATGGGGATTAAATCATTGTTTTGTTGTTAAAATAATGAGACTAAAGTTGCAATTAAGCCTAATATATAAAAGTTGTTCCACTAAAGTTGCTACATGGTTTTTTCCTAATATTTATTTTTTTTCATTTGTTTAACTATAACTTCACTTTGTTTACTTTTCATTCCAATTTAAATATTTCTATTTAATAAATTAGAACAACACATACTTTATTGCATATAATAATCTTAAATAAAAAAATATATGTATTAATAAAATACCCTTTAAATACTATTTTTCTCTTTCATATTTATAAAGTCTATTGCCGTTAGATTTTAATCTTAAAAGTTCTAATGATAAAAATATTTGAATAGTAGTTATAATTTTATTTAATTGATGTATATTTTATTAATAATATAATTATTTTATTTATACAAATAATATTAACATAAGATGTGTCTAAGTTTTTATAAATAATAATTATATGTAAGACGTAACTCCTCTTATTATTAATAGCTTAAGATATGTCCATAATAATATTATTAGTGAATTTACTCTATATAAATTTATAGATAAAGATTAAAATCAAAAATGAAAAATTTATAAAAGAAAATAAGTATCAATGCAAGATAACACAAAGTTGTAATACATATCTATAACTTTACAAATTAAAATCTCACATCAGTCGTAAAGTTTACTCAAAAGTACAAATATACATATTTCTAGTAATTATATTATCCTCCTTTGGAACAATAGTCTATGCTTAAATCTGAATGGTGATAACTATAATATACCATAGGGGTGTTCATGGGTCTGACCCGACCCACTAATCCGAACGACCCGACCTTGACCCGATATAAAGTATTCGGGTCAATCGGGTAGAAACCCGATTAAACCGTTTAATAATTGGTTCAAGTATCAGGTTCAGGGGACCGACCCGATGACCCAAGTACCCGATAAAACAACATCGTTTTTGCCTAAAAAACTAAACCATCTTCGTTCTTTCCCCAAACCCGAGCCTCATTTTCATTTTTCGCAATCCCCTTCCCAATTCTCAGTTTCTCTCCCAATTCCCAAATCCCCTAATCTAACCCTAAGCGCAGCAGTGCACCACTCAAGCTCTCAGCCCTCTCTCTCAGCAGTGCGCCACCAGCGTCTCGGTCGTGAGTCGTGACTGCACCACCAACTTTGCACCGATTCTTTGCTCGGTAGTTCAGTCCACTCTCATTTCGTGCTCACTACTCAGTCTCACACAACCACCATCGTTACTGGCTTGTTGTTTTCATTTCGTGACTTTATAATTTGTTTAAAC
The DNA here is from genome assembly GCA_029884605.1 of Ormosia emarginata. Lineage (NCBI taxonomy): Eukaryota > Viridiplantae > Streptophyta > Magnoliopsida > Fabales > Fabaceae > Ormosia > Ormosia emarginata. The sequence continues at coordinate 9,194,878 of JAQQTP010000076.1, forward strand.
TTGTTAGGATTTTTGTTGAAGATTTAATTGCAAAAATTTAGGAGGAGTTCATAAGGAGATCTTGTCTCTCTCGATCGTGACACGTGAGTCTTCCTTTCTCCTCTTTATTTCGTGCTCTGGGAGATCCCTCCCTTGTGTGCATTTACTGTATTGCCAGTTTCTACATTAAGAAAATGAAATCAAATGGCAACTTTAATAGCATTCCCCAAAATAGAAGGTTCAGTTAATTAATTCTCACACATTTTCCCACTAGGTGGGGATCATATTAACATATAGAGCAAGAATTTTTCAGCCAGCTATCTGGTAATCGATTACAATGAACCCAGAACTCAGGTAATCGATTACACAAATAATGTAATCGATTATAAGGTTCCCAGAAGCACAGTAATCGATTACACCAAAATGGTAATCGATTACGAAAAATAACGCATTCGAGAAATTAGGAGTAATGAAGGAAAGTTTAAAAATATAATTTGGAACATCAAAAAATATTTTTCTACGGGGAACTAGTTAAGGAAGTAAATAGTTTTAATTTGGTAATCGATTACACAACCAATATAATCAATTACACAGAGGTTTTTAAAGGTTTTTTGACGCCCGAAAGGTCATTTATTCTAAAACTCCTCTTCTTCTCCTCTAAACCCACGAAGACCCCCCTTCCCAAATTCTCATTTTCTTTCTTAAATCTCCACCAAATCTCCTCTTTCCACCTCCCTTGCACTCGAAATTCACCTCCCAACAAAAGCCAACCATCAAATCTCCTCTAAAACTCCTAAAATCTCAACCCAAATCCTTCATCTTTCTCCATCTTATCACCCATGAGCCCTACCACTAAAAACCTTCATCCTTCCCTTCTCCCACACACCTCCAAACACTCTTCCCTTCATCCCTTTTTCACCCATTCTCATCCAATGGTTGAACCATCCCAATGTGTCAAACGTGCTAGAACAGGGGTCACTATTGGAGAATCCTCCAGTGCTCCTCCACGAAATATTTCCGGGCTGGACCTCACTAGGCATTTCTCCACCACCAAAAAGGCTGAGCTTTTCAGGAAAAACTTCCAACTGAGGAAGCTAATCTTGCCAAGGTATCTCACTCAATCTTTCTGCACAAGTGAACCCTTGAAAAGTTTTCAATTAATTGAAAGACTAGGATTACTTAGGTTCTTCAGCATTCACAAGGCTATATATCCCAATTTGGTTCGAGTGTTCTATACCAATCTGAGGTATGAAGATCATTGCCTAATTTCTGAGGTGAAGAAAACACAAATTAAGATTACTAAGGAAGAATGGTGTAAGTTGACCAAGCTCACCTATGCTGAGACAAGCTTTTATGGCAATGAGAATGCTTGGGGAGCTGATTTTGAATACAAGAGTGCTTTGACCTCCCTGTTAAGGTCAGAATATGACATCCCAAGGCACAACAAAAGGGTAATGGCTACTGGCTTGACAATGGAGAATAAAGTACTACACTATCTGGTTGTACGTGGCCTAATTCCTAGGAGAGGTAATTACTCCTAGGTGTTAAGAGATGATGCGATGGTCTTATGGGCAATGACCACAGGCAGGCCAATCAATTGGGCCAACTACATCATTCAGCACATGCTAGATGTGAAAAAGAAGAAGAACTCTGCTCTTCCTTATGCCATGTTGGTGACAGCTATCCTGGAGCACTGTCACATCTCATTGTCTAAGGAATCCAAGGATACCAGCTCCAAGGGCCCACAATCAATTGGCTTGCATACTCTAAAGAAGCTTCAGTTGAGCAAGGTTGATGGTAAATGGTACTATCTGGCCCACGGCAGCTACGGGCATATCCCTCATGGTCCGGAGAGTGATGATGAAGATGAGGACCAGCAGCGTGCACCAGCTCCACCAGCTCCAGCCACATTGGATCTCCTGCTTTAGGAAATACGGAACTTGGCGACAACGGTGGAAACTCGAATAGATCAGATTAAGCAGAAGGTGGATCACCTTTAGCTGAGGATGGACTACTCCGATCAGGAGCTTGCTTCTATTCACTTGCTTCTGGAGGGCCTCAGACACACTTCACAGAGAGTTGTTGTTGCACTTACCACCTCTACTACTCCTCTTGTTCCTCTATCCTTCGCTGATCCTTCTGGTATTCCCGCTGGTGTTCCTGCTTATAATGAAAAACTTCTTGGTTCCGAGGACGATCTTGACTCCGGTGATGATTATGTCGACCTTGGAGACGTCGCTGCGGACGAGGATAGTGATAGTGAGACGACTAATAGTGACCATGGACCCTTGCTATGACATTTTCTTGTTTTTATTATTGACTGGTTGTATATGACTATTGGACCTTTTTATAGATATAAAATCAGTTGTTATTTTTCACATCTATTTATTGAATATATTGATCTGATTGGTTATATTTCTTGATTTGGTTGGATTGATTATATTTTGTTTACAACATTTGATTGGGATGAACTGGTTGTTTTCTGCTGTTTAAAACTTGGGAAATCATGAAAATCAATGGAAATGCTGCCGAAATTTCGACTGAATGCTTATGTGTTTTTGATAATGACAACGAGGGAGAGATTAGTGTCTTGCATAAGTACGGAGGAGCTTGATTTAAGCTTTTACATGAATATATCACTAATTCTATCTTATGCATACATTACAGGGAAGAGTTGCGCTTAAATCTCTGATATATATATATATATATATATATATATATATATATATATATATATATATATATATATATATATATATATATATATGCAATTGTTTCTCTTCTTTTCAATGATCAGTTTGTCATCATAAAAAAGGGAGAGAATGTGAATGCATGTGTCTTGAAGCAAGTCAAATGATTTTTGATGATAACAAAGCCAAAGATGAAGATCAAGTGCAAAAGAGAAAACCAAGATCAAAGAAAGAAATCAAGAGGTTTATTTAGACATAGGCATTAGAACATCAATGTTAAATGCTCTCAAGATATCTCAAATGGTTTTTCAAAGATGTTTTTAATCAATATGTTTTTCAAAGTTCACATTCTAAAAAGATAGTGTCTTTAATCTTGGATCATGCTAAACATAGTTCAATATTGTTCAAATCCATGTTTCTTAAAGTTAGAAATGACATGAATCCTCATTTAGGCTTGAAAAATGTGTTCAAAGTGTAAAGTAATCGATTACACATATGTTGTAATCAATTACAAGCTAAACAGAAGCCTTGTAATCGATTACCTCAACCATATAATCGATTACCAGAAAGTCAGAGGGCATGTAATCGATTGCACACAAGCTGGTAATCGATTACCATCTGCCTAGAAAGGCAAGAACAAGTTCAAATAGTCATGTAATTGATTACCATCAAACATGTAATCGATTACCATCAAGTCAGAGGGCGTGTAATCAATTACACACAAGTTGGTAATTGATTACCACAAGCTCAGAAAGTCAAGAACACGTTCTAACTACTATGTAATCGATTACCAGAAACATGTAATTGATTACCAGTGTTCTGAAATGTCCAACGGCTATATTAGGTGCATTAAATGCTTGGCTTTAATCTCCCAACGGCTCCAAAACTGCATATCTCTTTAAATACAGATGTTGGAGCATCATTAATGGAAGTTCTTGAACCTGAAACATCTTTGTAACACATCAAAATGAGAATCAATCCTTGAAGTCACTTATTACTCTATTTTTGACAAATCCTTGGAATATCTTTTGAGAGCATTCTAAGAGCTTCAATTTGTATCATTTACTCTAGTGAGAATTTCATTCTACCAACCTTGATTGCTTTGTAAGAGAGGGTGAGGTATCCCTCCAAATTATAAAGGGTGAGGCATCCCTTTATTTGAAGAGGCTCAAGCTCAAGGGTGAGGCATCCCAAGGAGTTGAGTGCTTAAGTTTGTAAAGGTTGTTAAGCACCTATTGAAACTTTAAGATATAGTGAAAAATCTCAAGTGGTTGCTTGAGGACTGGACGTAGGTCACAAGTGGATTGGTGGTTGAACCAGGATAAACTATTGTGTTTGATTCTCTAAACCCTTCTCTTTACATTTATGCATTGTTTATTTTCTTACTTGATTACTTCTCTCTTGGTTGGTTAAAAGCAATTTCTATTGTTCTTATCAATTCATTCATTTCAAATAGTCAATAGCTTCAACGAAATTCAATAGTCAAGTATTTTCGAAAGAATTGCAAACTTGTTTTATAAACTCAATTCACCCTCCCTCTTGAGTATTGAAGCCACTTGGTAATAGCATTCCCCAAAATAGAAGGTTCAGTTAATTAATTCTCACACCTTTTCCCACTAGGTGGGGATCATATTGACATATAGAGCAAGAATTTTTCAGTCAGCTATCTATTCCAAAATAGAACTGGTGAGGGGTGGAGTTAATTTGTTTTCCATTTTAAAAGTGAAATAAATATCTAATTTGGTTTTTTGATGCATATGCCCCATGAGTTTGAATGTGTAAAGTGAAGAACTGAATTTGGCTAAGTTGAAATTTTTTATATGCAATATCATATCTCAACTTTTTAATGTTTTTGTAGAACTTCCTCTTCGTTTTGCTGATATTGGGGTTTTGCATCGGAATGAGGCTAGTGGTGCTCTGAATGGGTTAATGCGTGTTAGGAGATTTCAGCAGGTAAACCTTTCCCCTGCACTAAACAAATTTTTTGGTTAATTTTGTTATATTTCCAAATAAAGTTAGTTTATTGTTTTGTTTATTAAACTGGTGATCACATTCATATTCATGTTAAGGAACACTGAAGCAGGTGTTTATTTTTATGCTCTACATCAGAATTCTTTCAATTTTATGGCCATGCACACAGCGAATACTAAGTATTATGAAAATCTCATCAGGGAATTTTAACTACATGTTTGAGTCTCATTAATTTTCTATTGCAATTTGGTGCAGAAAAGCTGTTAGAGGTTCCTGGAGTTAGAAATATTAGTTTTTGAAACAAACTGGGGATTAGGGATTATGGTTGTTGCAATCGTAAATCGCGGCGGGATCGGCAAACAAAATAAATAAGTTAAGAGTCACCACCAATTTTATTTAAATTAGGAAAAATTAGAAAACTCTTTTTAGAAAATGGTCTTTGGAACCAGATTGGATTCAGGAGTCGGTTATGCATAGGAAATGGTGGAGACTTAACCCCACAGCGCCCCTAACACATCCGTTCTAAAATGGTTACCCTAAACTAATTATGTAAAATTTAATAATCTTATAATATATTTGTTTTACCATTTTTTATAAAAAAAAAAACTAAAAAATAAATAATTTGTGAAAAATTAAACTTTGGCTTGACGAAATAGAAATTTCGCTCCTACGTATCCTCAGGTGCAATGAGAAACTCAAAGTCACGTAATTCTTTAAAAAATAAGTGTGGGTTAGTTGATTTTATTTAAAGAAAAGATCTAAATTTTTTTATTTTATAAAAATTTGAATTAACAGTCGTCATGCGACTCTATTGATCAAATTAAGGTTTGAATAGGTGAAGCTCACGTCACGCTAGAGACGTCACCCACTGATTATTGAATTTATTACTATTAAATGAGATTTTTTTTATCTAATATTACCTAGAAAAGGAAAATAATAATAATAATAATAAATTTTGAATCTTTATTAAGTAGTAATTTATTTTTAAAATAATTTGAATCATTAGGTTGTCACAACTCAGATGATCTAAAATAGTTACAAGATTAACAAGCTGTCACAACTCGGTTAATCCTGTTTTGCTTTTTTAAAAAAACATTTAATTATTTTTATATTTTCTTTACCTTTTTATTCTTATCATTTTTTTATTATTTTAATCATTTTTGTGTTTGGCCCAATAGGCCAATTGTACAAAAAAAAAATAATCAGAGAATAGAACTTATGAAAAAACTAAAAGGGGGTATTATTTTGGCTTCTTCCTTTTTGTTTCTTTTGTAGAAGACCAACCAAGAGACAAGAAACCAACGACGGCAGCACACCGGCGAGAACAGGGACAGAAGCATGGTGGCGCGACTGGCAGCACGGGGGAAGGACTGTGAGGACGACGATTTCAGCGCTGGGTTGGCGGAGTGCGGCGGTTCGCGGAGTGAGACTGGATCGAGACGGACAGGTACGACTCGTGCTGGTCTCCGATCTGTGCAGTGCGAGGCGCGGTTTCGGCGGGTGACTGGCTCGACGCGGGCCAGGGTAAGCGGCAGTGGACAGCGCTTGGTGAAGTGGGCGATCCGTGCGGATCTATGCGATCCGGTTGGGCGATTGTCACGGCTATAGAGCGAGGTGCTTGGCCGACGGTGTGATCGGGACAGAACAGACAACTCGCAGATGGCGTGGACGACGCACGGCTATGGCGAAATACCAGTCTTTAGATTTGGCGTGGGGCATGACAGTGCTTGATTCGGTATGGGGTAGTGGCGGCTTGTTTGACAGCGTCGAGCTGGGTGGCGGAAACAGTGGGTGACGGCTTGGAGAAGTGTTGATGGGTTTTGGTTTATGGTGGTGATGGTGGTCTGTTATGGAGGCTTGAGGCCTTAGGGATGGTGGTAATGGAATGTGAAGGAAGGTGAAGCTTAGGAGATGGTGAGAGTCGTGGGTGGCAGTAGCTATGTGAATGGTGAGTTGGTTGCTGTTATGGTATGATTGAAAATGATGGAAGATGGTGGGGTGAAGGCTGGATGGGTAAAGACTGGTGAGGAGTTTGAACGTAGAGTAGTAATGGAGGGGTATTATTGCATAGGCTTGCTGCAAAGAAGGCTTGTGTGTGTGAGCCTTAGGCTTAAAGTGTATTAGATTAAAGGTCAAGGCAAAGTCCCCAACAAGGTGTGGGTTATGGGTTAATATAAGTGGGGTTTAGGTTAAAGAGTTTGAGTTAAAGTGTAATTAGGATTGATTTAGGATGATTAGTTGGGATCTGTTTAGGATGAGTATTGGAGTTGGTTTAGGATAAGTTTAGGATAACTGATGGGATTTGATTAGAATAGGTTTAAGGTTAGTATAGGATGGGTTATGGTTTATGGGTTATGAGTTACTGGACCAATGGGTTAATGGGTCAATCAGTTGAACTTTTTTTTTTTTTCCTTTTTTATTTTTTTTTCCTTCTTTTTTTTATTTTTTTTATTTTTACAAAAATACCCAGACAAAATTAGGTGTTCACAGTTGCCCTTTTTTACTTGTTTCTTACTAGATAAAAAGAATAATTGTAGCTTTTCATTTTATCATAGTGAGGAATGAGTAAAGAAATGAACTCAAATTTTGTACGGGAGAAATAAAGAAACAACGTGGGAACAAAGAGTGATGCGCTCAAAGGTATAATGACAGAAATCTAAATGACAAAAGCCGATGCGCTCAAAAGTAAATGACATAGAGCCGATGTGTTCAAAAAAACTTTAAAATGCAAGGAGCTGATGCGCTCAGAAACTTAAAATGTATGGAGCTGATGCACTCAAAAAAGTAAATGATATGAACCGATGCGCTTGAAAATTAAAATGCTAGGAATTTAAAATGCATGGAGTAGATGCACTTAAAAAAAAGTAAATGACAGGAGCTGATGCGCTCAAAAATAAATGACAGAGATTTAAAATGCATAGAACTGATACGCTCAAAAGGGATTTCAAATGCAGAGAGCCAATAATTGATAGAAATTTAAAATGCATAGAGCTGATGCTCTCAAAATGCAAGGAGTTGTTTTACTCAAAACAATTTAAAAAGTAAGGAGCCAATGCGCTCAAAAGAATTTAAAAACATGGAGCCGATGCGCTCAAAATGATACATGGAGCCGATGCACTCAAAATGAATCAAGTCGGTGCGCTCAAAATGAAAGGAGCTGATGCGCTCAAAATGATACATGGAGCTGATGCGCTCAATGATGAATAGAGCCGATGCACTCAAAATACAGCGAGCCGATGCACTCAAAATGATGCATAGAGCTGATGCTTTCAACATGCATGAAACAATTTGTGCTCGTAAGTCATGGACTTAAGATCTTTTTCTTCTCAATCTTTTTCTTTTTTTTTTCTCTCTTTTTTTTCCTTTTTTTTTCTTTTCTCTCTTTAAAAAGCATTTGTACCAGCGACGATTCTAGAAAGCTTTGACCAATCAAACCCTTGTTCACGTGCTTTTGCTCGTTGGACCTGATAGTCTCGATCCTACTTGTTGTGAACCCTTGCTTGAAGCCACTAAGCCTTTGCGAATTTTTTTTTTGCCCCAGTATTTATTCCTTGATCATTGATTTCCTGCAACGGTCTGATGACTCAATCGTTGTCTTCGTTGCTACTTCCCTCAACATATATTCTCAGAAGTTTTGCCCCGAGTGTGGCTAATTGAATGCGAACCAAGTTGCCTCTGTGTAGCCAATCGAACGCAAATAAAATTGCCCCAGTTTAAGCAATTATAATTTATTTGCCTTAACTCTTACTTAAACTGCCCTTTTGGGTTTTCAACATAATGAGTTTTTTTTTCCTTTTTTGTTCGGATACCTCTTATTTCTATATTATCCCTTAGGATATCATTTTCCCTTTTAATTGAAACTTTTGAATTCTTTTCGATATGAAAAGTTCATTAGGGGATTGCCATCAGATGGTCAAATCATAATGTTATACTCTTGTTCACCTTGTTTGAAACATTACATAACAGACAGACATGGATTCGATTTTACTCAGTAAACAACTTCTAGATTGGTCTTGGAAGTTTGACTACACACAAATGATGATATGAGATCTAAAGATGTGTTGATCCAATACAAATAGGTTTAACCTTCATGAGACCAATCTTTAGTTATCTACTAGACATTATGATCGAGGATTTTCTTCTGCTGAACATCTACATTAAGCCAATTTGGACCGAAGAGAAATTTGTCGCTGTCTAAGACTGAATTGAGTAAGACCAAGACTTATCCTAGTGACTAAAAGATTTGCCTAAGGTAAATTGAACCAAGGAAAGGAAAAAAAATTGTCCCAGTTTAGAGCCAAGTCGAACGAGGTACAAACTTGTCCTAGTGTAGGACCAAATTGATCCAAAGAAAAAATTTTCCCAGTCTAGGATAGAAATGAATAGGGCAGGAACTCATCCTAGTAACTAAAAGATTTATCTCAATGTAGATTAAATTGAACCGGAAAAAGGAAAAATTGCCTCAGTTTAGAACCGAGTCGAACGGGGTATAAATTTGTCCTTGTGTAAGTCTCTTTTTTTTCATTTTTATTTTTTTAGGAGCAATAAACTAAATACTTGGATGAACGTAACCTTTGTCTCAAAATTAAAATTAATGAAAATGACAACAACCCTTCATTGATCAAAATAGACTTTTTGAGGCTTGTAACGTGGCCAATGCTAGAGATTATAAAAGGAAAGATATAAAGCTCAAACAAGTGTTTAAGGGTGGAATGAAACTAAGGATCATTGTTCAAAATTAAACTTCATTAATTGTTTTTCCACTTTCAAACACTTTTCTCTTATTATTCTCCTTTTCTTTCCCATTTCATTTCATTTTCTTTCATCTTCTTTTTCCTTCTCTCTTTTTTTTTTCTTATTTTTTTATTTTTACTTCTTGTCCTTTTCACATTTTCTTTCTTTTCCATTATGCTTAAGAACATTCATCATTTGTTTCTTGTTATCCCCTAGTATAAGAGTGATCCTTATTCAAGTTTTTTTTTTGAAAAAAAAATTTAAGCTCAAAAGGGGTAACAAGAGATAAAAATAATAAAATTTTATAAAAGATAGAGAAAAACGGCTAATCTTCATTTTCAAATTATGATTGTTTATTTTCAAAACTTTAATTTTGAGACAGAAAGATTGTGCAAACTAAGTGATTACTTCTTTGCTCTTTTTTTCTGATTTTTTTTTTGCAAAGATACTTACACACGCGGACCCAACTGAAAATTACTAAAGAAGACGCTTTACATAAATGAAAGACGATAATTATGAAGAAAGACAAAGTGATGAAAGGAAACAAGGTACCCATGTAAATTCATTACATTAATGTTTCAAGAAAGTTAACATGAGTCTAACATCACTAATTATCACTTCAAGAGTTGTTAACAATACTAGGTCCAACTATTTCTTCAATGTCAAGCTTCCCATAAGTAATTAGCTTCCTTACTATAGTCTTGAAGAATTCACAATCTTCAATTGAGTGTCCTGCGGCATCCATGTGGTATTTGCAAGTTAAACTCGGATTATACCCCGCTGGGAATGGTGGTTCTAAGGGACGTATAGGATTTTTCAAAATGAGGTGAGCATCAAACAGCCTCTGGAAAAGATCTGCATTCGAAATGGACAATCTTGGGAAAGAGGGTAGGTTTTGAGGGCGAAAGCATCCTTGATTTTGGAAGTTTGGCCGAGGTTGTGGTTGATTTGGGTTGGGGGTGGATGTGTATATCGGGTATAGATTGGGCGAGTTAGTGCATATGGTTGCGGTATGAGGATGTTGTTGATTTAGAATTGTGGAATGGGGTGATGTTTGTGGTTGGTATAATTTAGTGTGAAGGGTAATAAGGAGGTGTAGGTGTATAGTATGGCAAATGAAGGTTAGGGTTACATGGTGGCTGATGACTTGAGTATTGTGGGGAATATCGAGGTCTGAAGGTCTGTTGATGCTGGACATAATTCACTTCAGGCTCGATCTTTTTCGACTGGAATCCTTTCTTAGCAGTGATATCCTCTGTACTGCTTATTAGTAACTTCCCAGCCTTGGATAAAATCTCAATTCTTTTCCCAGCAGTGATCAAGTCAGCGAAATCTTTATAGACTGCTTCGGTCATTGCTCCAATAAAAGGATTTCCCAGGGTTCCCAAGAAATATAAGCACGTCTCAAACAGTGTCAATGAGGGTTGAACTTGAGCCACCAAGGCTCTCCAGCTTTATGCATACTGCTTAAATATTCATCATTTCTTTTCTGCATTGAGTTTAACTATTCCCGAGTTGGGACTGTCTCCAGGTTGAACTGATACTGACTCATAAACAGTTTTGTCCAGTCATCCCAAGAAGAGATATTGGAGAGGTCTTGTTAGATACACCATTCCGAAGCGGGCTCAGTCAAGCTTTCATGGAAAAAACTAACAAGGAACTTCCAGTCCTTTAACCAAATTGACATTTTGGTAATGTATGATTTTAGGTGAAAAAATGGGTTGGTGCTTGGCGAGCGCCGAACTCAGTCAAAATTATAACCGAAGTTATTACCTAAGCTTGTAGCACAGTGACAACACCGGATCGTCTCCTCAAGGATTGTAGATGCAATTTAATCAAATCAAGTGAAAGTTAGCAAAGGGGGGTTTGACAGTTTAATATCATACTTAACAAAATTAACGGAAGAAATGACAATTAAAGAGTAGTCAATTTAGAAACCTATCCAAGATTGGGTGGATTCAATCATAGACCCTTCATAAAACACTTGAAGCGCAATTGAATTGTTAATTTGGATCTAACCGAGATCTCAGCATCAAATCCAGAATTCATACTAGACGATCGTCTAGAATTCAATTAACAAGTGATAAACACAAATCCGCAATCGCACCATTCATGAAAATCTATGTTAATTTCAAGTACCGAATTCAATTAACTTAGCACAAATCAAGAACCTAACCTCTTCAATTCTCGTGATTAATTTAGATCAATCAGTTCTAAGTTTCATCACAAATCTCAATCTTCATTTATGTGATTAGTTTAGATCAATTAGTTCTAAGTTTCATCACAAATCTCAATCTTAAACCAAGATCAAATCAGATCAACATAAATAGAATCACCATTCATGCATTCAAGATCAAGAAGAAGAAGAAGAAGAAGAAAAAGAGGAATTCAATTACAAATCAAATATAATGCATAACCAAGGTCTCAAGAATCCAAACCACAATCTCTTCAAGAGTTCTAAATTGACCCAAAGTAGCTTAGCCCTCCATTACCATGAAGGGAGCATCAAAATATACAAAACTATGAGAAACTATGAAGAAACAAGAAGAAACTTAGAGAGAAATGAAGGAGAATTACATGTTGTTCATGATAAATGGTGCCTTTTATAGAAGTCTAAGGTAACAAAATGACAAAGGGAAGTGGGTGGATGAGTGGATGAGTGAGTGGAGTGTTTGAGTGGATGGATTAGTGGGTTGGTTTAGTGGATTGGTTTAGTGGATGAGTGAGTGGAATGATTGAGTGGTTGAATTAGTGAAAAATGCCAAAGGACTTTTGGTGAGTGGGAAATTATGGACATGAATGGGTGAGTGGATGGATGAGTGGATGGATTAGTGGATGAGTGGGTGGAGTGGTTAAGTGGTTAGATTAGTGTATGAGTGGATGAGTGGGTGAGTTAGTGGATGAGTGGATGAGTGGATTAGTGGATGGATGAGTGGATGGTTGAGGACGAAAATTTCGTGTCTGACTTGGAAGCCAAAAACGACCCACTATACTTCAGAACCACGAAAAGTGTTCTTCATGAAAGTTGTAGATCCTTGTCTTGGCTATAAAATGGATAGCTGGTTCGTCCAATTTGGCTTCCTTAAGCCCAAGATATGTCCCAAATACCGTAGGTTGCTCAAACTCAACTTCAGCACCTCTGTTCCGACTTGCAAGCTCAAAATGACCTACTAGACTTCTTTTTCTCAAAATGTGTTCTTCATGAAAGTTGTTTATTTGGATCTTGACTATCCACTGTCCAAATTTTAGCCCATCTCCATTATTACATCTTGAGATATGATTTTATGAGTGCACACTGTTCGGATTCTACTGATAGAACCCGTATTCTGACTTCCATGTAAACTTAGGTCCCTTAGACATCTGAATCAGACTTCGAGCTCTTCATCAAAGTTGTAGAGCTTCCTCTTAGCTTTCCTACAAGATAAAATTCATGTTCATCAGATATTAGGAACTCAAGTTATGGCCAAAATACAGAAACAGTGTCAAATCTCAATAATGCTGGAAATATTCAATTAGGACTAATTTGAGCTCAAACTCACAAAATCATACCAAACTCAATCAATTAAGAATATGGAGAGTGTAAATGACTAAACATAAGGGTTTCTTAATGAATAAAATATGTGATTATCAAATTCCCCCACACTTAGCTTTTTGCACTCTTGGGCAAAACTCAAGACCAAAATTTTACAATCAAGAAGAACAACCAAAAGTTCAAGGGATCAAAACATCAATGAGTTAACAATTCTCCACATCTCAAACCAACAAGCAAGGTATCTTCAACATGAATCGAGAATGATAGATCTTCACAAGATTCCCTCTCAATCTCTCAAGTGTTTAAAGGGTAGGTATTTCACTCAATTCAACCCATGAAAATTGCACTACCATAAGCTTGCTTATCTTCTACTTCTCCACTACTCAAAACACATGCACACACAAATCATGAGGACTTTATTTAAGGTTGTAGTGAGGTCAAGGTAACAGGAGAGGATAAAATGGATATGAGAAGATAAATACTAAAGAGAATAAAAGCAAATGAAAGCTGAGTTCAAATAACAAGATAAAAGTTCATCCCAACTCTAGTGTGTATCCCTTTACATATTCATTTCCCAATCCCTTTTTTTTTTTTTAAACACTTGGTTTTTTTTTTCTTTTTTTTTTTTTTTTTTCTTTTTCTTTTATATATATGAACATAACTATATACATACATTTTTTTTTTTTTTGGGCACTCTTTTCTTTTTCAACAACCATTTTGTACACACACCCCCACACTTGTTCAAAAACTCATCCATTAACCAAGCTAATGTTCTTTTATTCCCTAAGGCAAAGTAAGAACACGATTTCTCATTTAAGGCACATAATGAGCTAGAAACAAGGAATGGTCAAATAAGCTCAAAGGGGTTAAGCAAAGGAAAATATACAAGGTTGGCAAGAATCAGAGAATTTTCAAGAAGTCAAAAGAGTGCTTGATATCATATTAAAAACAAGGTTGGCTATTTGGTTAAACTAGCTAATTAAGAAAGAGGGCCTCAATCATGTTCATGCATGCAAGTGAAATGTAGCCTCAAAAAGAATCAAAACAAGTTCTAGAGTGGTCATTAACATGAGTGAAAATCACACAAGAAAGAAGAGAATGACATAAATGTTAAATCCATCCATTAGACTCAAAATCTCACAAGGTATGCATCCATCAAACTCAATTCATCAATTCAATCATCCATCTCCAAGCATATCAGTTCAAGAAGGGAGAAAAGTTATTCAATCATGCAATGAACCCTTTCTTTTTTTTTTCTTTTTTTTTAAACAAAAAAGAAACTTGCTAAAATCTCTCCCCCACACTTAATATAGACATTGTCCTCAATGTGAAAGTGATAAATAAAACGAAAAGAAAAGAGCAACACAACCTGATGAGGAGTGAATCAACGCCAAGCGTAAAAGAGAAAGCACACCTGCTTGTCGATTACGCATCGACCGAAAAGAAATCAAACAAGAAAACGTTAGTACTTCCACAATTTAATACTAATTAATTACTACCTAAAAAATTCCTTACTCGCCACCAATTAAGATGCGTCTCAAGAGTAAAATTACTTCTTACTCGCCATCACTAATTGGTTTAATAAGTCCATGACAATCATATCATACTTTCCAAACAAAACAACAAATTTTTTTTTAATAAAATCAAACCCATTAAAGAGAAAGTGTCGGATCGGGCTTTTGTTTCTTGTTACTTCCTTCGCCGCTTTTCTCGTTGACCAATCTATCGAGCTAATACCTTATCGTGTACATACTCAAAAGCTTCTAATTTATCAATGAGCTCATCAATAGTGGAGCGAGAGATAAGAAGTTGTCTTTCGAAGGAGTGATAAATTTGTTCCACAACTTTGTCAAGAAAAAATAACAAAAGATCAAAGAAATTATTAGCATTCAACAAACCAATGGGTTTATGGTGGATGTTCGATTCACCAAGAGACAATTTGAAAAATCCCTTCCAAAGTACCAAAACCACCTGGTAAGGCAATGAATGCATCGAGTTTTCAAGCATTATCTTCATGCGTTCATGCATTGATGATACTTTAAGTTCCTCTCCAATTGTCTTTCCATTGATGTTCTCGTTGAGCTAAAGGTTCAGGAATGACACCTAAACCCGATTGTCTCTTACATATGCAGCAAATGATATAGCCCTCATTAACCCACGGCAACCTCCCCCATATACAAGATGAATATTCCTCGCAGCAAGTGATCGACCAAGAGTGCTAGCTGCATTTACAAACTCTAATCCCTTCCCATAACTCGACCCACAAAAAACACAAACATTTTTGAGGTTACGAATAGAAGCCCCCATTCTATACTCTTCCTCCCTTGGAGTGTCTCTGAGTTGAAGGAAAATGGAGTGTTTAAATAAGAAAAAGAATGGAAAGGGGAATAATTGCACCTATAAGGGTAGGTTGGATGTTGTCAGAAAAGGTTGAAATTAAGAAACACAGAATCTTTTTTTTTTCTTTTTCTTTTTCTTTTTTATTATTTTTTTTTTGACTTCAAGAAAACCATCAAGGTAAAGAAGTCTAGAAACCCCTGAAGGACCCTGCTCAAAGGATCGTCTGTACAAAAATCAAAATACAATAAAATGATACAAAGATAAAAGAAATAGAAAATGATGACATACCGTATGTACAGTTTCCATGGCGTATCTTTATATCACTGGCACATGAAAGTGCAGTAGACATCACGTCCTTTTTTTTTTTTTTTTTTTGAAATTGTTAGAAAAAACTTGATGAAAGATGAGTGTATACTTACTTAAGATTGGGATGGAGGTAGTCGCTTCTTTCGAGCTTTGTGCCAAAGCATTGTTGATGACCAAGATTCGATCCATTCAAGACCAACAGTAACATGGGCTCCCAAAAGGGACAAGTGGCCATAATACGAATGGCTGCCTCACATGTGGAATACAATCTACCTTCTTTGTTTTTCAATTAAGAAGGCTGGATTAGGATGCATGCATTTCCCCATTCACGGTGTGTGTTACCAAAGCCAACCCTAAGAAGTATACATTTTTTTTGTTTTTATTTATTTATTTTTTTTTGTTTTTTTTTTTGAGAGATGACATGAAGAAGAAGAAATGTACAGATTGTTTGTGGATATGACTCACATCTGCCTCTGGTTAAACGTCCAGTAACGGCTTAAACGTCTTCTATGAGTCGAGGATAAGCTTCCCATCCAATTTTCTTATAAATTGGCAAACAGTGGTCTTTTAGAGTCGATTCCCAAGATCGTAGCGTTGTTCTTCATCCTTGAAGAGATTCCACAATTTAAGAATTTCACGATGCACCAATCCACAAGAATGCGTCTCAAGAGTCAATAAGATATCATCTAATGACTCCTTACTCATCCATTCTTAATGAAGAAAATTTTATCTTCTCTATTTGCGGAAACCATCCCCTTAGTACGACATCGCTTGTTACAGTTCCATCGTCCACATTTGTGACAAACTTGTAACCTTTTTGCTCTTCTCCTTTTAGAATATGAACTTCTTCCAAGACCGGGCATATATGAGTCAAATGAAATTGAGGACTCACCTGCTAATCGGACCTTCGTTTCAATTATCCATCGTACATCTTCTGACATACCTTTGTGCATTAACAGTCTCAATCTTTCACATCGAACTTTGTAGATTTTTCTCAGAGCATTTTGAGGAAGAGAAGGAAAATGTTTTCTCAGGTTTGAAAGAATGACATCCATTTTGAAGGAGAAGAAGGATTCGGTTATTTTGGGAAACCGAAAAATAAACCGACTTAAGAGTCACGGAGTACCGTATCCGCCACTTAACCGGCAACACAAAGAACTCAAGAACTTGGTTTTCCAGGAATGGTTGAGTCTTTGTCCATTAACTTTAAGCGCGTTACCATTCCTAGGATCCTCAATATCTTCGGCCCCAAAGGATATACGTGTTTGACAGCAAAAGAACCGCGCCACCTAGATCTCAATTTTTCAAGGAGTAGGTGCAGATGATAATCTCAAAGCAGAACTTTTTTGACCAATTTCCGCAATTTTTGCAAAAGGTGTAACAGACCTTGAATAAAGTGAGTCAATAAAATCCATACTACAAGATTTTCGCTGTTGTTGTCGTTGAAGAAAAAGTGACCTCCACTTGCTTCCGAGTGACAAAATTGAATGGCATTACCTTCCTCATTGTCGGGCATACAAATTTTTTTTTTTTCTTTTCTTTTTTTTTTTTTTTTTTTTTTTTTTTTCTTCTTTTTTTTTTATTCATAATGCGGATGGAGAAGGTTCATCACCTCCACTTCGCATTCTCTCGGAAGTTCATGATATCGTTTGTTTGAGGCGGTGTCCATTTACGATGAAAGCTTTGGCGGTGACCTCACTTTTAATTTGAACAAACACTGGAAGGAAAAACCTTAGTAACAATAAATGGTCCATCCCATCTAGACCTTAATTTGCCGGTGCATGAATCGGAGGCGGGAGTTATAGAGGAGAACTTTTTACCAATCTCAAATGTTTTCCTCGAATCAACTTATCATGGAAGGCTTTGGTCTTCTCCTTATAAAGTTTGGAACTTTCATAAGCCTCCAAGCGGATCTCCTCCAATTGCTTTGCAGCACGTGCAGCCTTCCTCTCCATACCGCTTGATCTATGTCCAAGTTGCACCTTTTCACCGCCCAAAATGCATGATGCTCATTTTCCACCGGTAGGTGGCAGGTGCTTTTCCAAAAACAATCCGATACGGAGACATCCCGATTGGTGTCTTATAAGCATCCAGTAAGCCCATAAAGCATCCTCAAGCCTCTTGCTCCAGTCCTTTCTCGTTAAGTTGAACTGCCTTCGGAGTATCCGCTTGATCTCCTGTTGGAAATCTCGGCTTGCCCATTAGTTTGGGGATGGTAAGGTGTAGAAACTCGTGCAAGACCCCATACTTTTTCATCAAAGCTTCCATGCTTCGATCACAAAAATGTGAACCCCGATCACCGATGATGGCCTTTGGAACTCCAAACTGCAGTAAAATCGTGATCTAACAAAATTCACAACAACTTTGGAATCATCGGTCCGAGTAGCTTTCGCCTCCACCCACTTGGATACATAATCAACACTAGCAAAATGTAAACAAAACCAAAAGAAACAGAAAGGGTCCCATAAAATCAATACCCCATACATCAAAAATCTCACAGAACAATAAGGATTTTGGGGCATCTCATTCCTTCGAGAAGTGTTTCCTGTTTTTGGCATTGATCACAAGATTTACAAAACACATATGCATCATGAAATAGAGTGGGCCAATATAATCCAGATTCCAAAACTTTCCTAGTCCTTTGGGGACCAAAATGACCGCCACATGCAAGTGTATGACAAAAGCTAAGAATAGAATGGAATTCATTATCGTGCACACATCTCCTAATGACTTGGTCACTACAAAATTTCCACGAGATAAGGGTCATCCCACACATAATATTTTGACTCACTTTTCAATTTATCAACTCGAGCCCTAATAAAATGTGCAGTGGAAAACACCAAAGAACTAAGAAATTTATCAAATCAAGAAACCAAGGAGTGTTACCTTGCGGCTTGAAAAGCCGCTCATCGTGGAAGACATCATGGATAGGTAAAGTATCTCGCCTCCTTTTCAATACGACTTAGGTGATCACCACTAAATTCTCCGCTCCACTTTTATCACTTGATTTCAATATCGAATTCTTGGAGGAGCAAAATCCACCTAATCAATCTAGGCTTTGCATCAAGCTTCTTCGGGAGAAACTTCAGAGTCAGTATGATCGAAAACACAACCACTCTAGAACCAAGCAAATATGATCGAAATTTGTCTAAAGCAAAAACAATTGCTAAAAGTTCTTTTCGGTGGTGGTGTAGTTGACTTGTGCAGGATCTAAAGTTCTTGAAGCATAAGAGATGACATGAGATATTTTACCGACCCTTTGTGCAAGAACAGCTCCCAAAGCATAATTAGAGGCATCACACATGAGCTCAAATGGAAGTGTCCAATCTGGTGGCTGGATGATAGGTGTCTTGGTCAATGCTTGCTTCAAGTGATTGAAGGCATCCTTGCATTTCTCGGTCAAAATGGAACTCCACTTCTTTTTGTAGCAAGTTGGATAGTGGAAGAGCAATTTTTTGAAATCTTTATGAACCGCCTATAGAAACCTGCATGACCAAGGATAGAACGAACCTCCCGCACGCACGTGGGGTAAGATAAGCATGAAATAACATTTATTTTTGCAGATCTACCTCGATACCCTTGCTAGATATTACATGTCCTAAAACTATACCTTGTTCTACCATGAAATGACATTTCTCAAAATTGAACAAGATTAGTTTCAATGCATCTATGTAAAACCCGAGCGCAGACTATCCAAGCATGCATCAAAGGAAGAACCATAGACAAGTAAAATTATCCATAAACACATCCATGCAATTCTCTAAAAGTCGAAAAGATACTTACCATACACCTTTGAAAGGTGCCCGGAGCATTGCACGACCAAACGGCATCCTCCCGTATGCAAATGTGCCAAATGGACAAGTGAAAGTAGTCTTCTCTTGGTCTTCTCTGCCTATATGAATCTGAAAATAACCCGAATATCCATCCGTAAAACAATAATGTGACTTGCCGCCTAGCCTCTCCAACATCGATCAATGAAAGGTAGCGGAAAATGATCTTTTCGGTAGCCTGGTTAAGCCGCCTATAATCAATGCAAACCCGCCAACTGTTTTGAACTCTTGTGGGTAGAAGTTCGTTATTCTCATTCTCAACTACTGTGACCCCAGATTTCTTGGGAACAACCTGCACGGGGCTCACCCATTTACTGTCTGATATGGGATAAATAATGCCAGCTTGAAGTAGCTTGGTCACTTCCTTCTTCACCACATCTAGAATCAAGGGGTTCAGTCTCCTTTGGGGTTGCCTTACTGGTTTCGTATCCTCTTCCAATAAAATCCTATGCATGCATGTGGAGGGACTAATACCAGGAATATCTGCAAGTGTCCATCCGATGGCTTGCTTATTCTGCCTCAAAACCTGCAGTAATTTTTCTTCTTGTTCAGGTTGCAGATTCTTAGCAACAATCATCGGTAGCCTTCTCACCATCTCCTAAATATGCATATTTAAGATGGTCCGCAAAGTCTTCAACTCTAAGGATGGGGGTTGTACAATGGAAAGCAAGAGTTATTTGAAACAACTAATTCAAGAACATTAAATTCAAAGACAGTTCGACTTCTATTTTCACATGCGGTATCATTCAAGTCGCTAGCTTGCATCGTCACTCATACCAAAGATAAATCTCAAAGCACATGCAAAGACACATGGCTCAACATCACAAGCAACACATGTACCACAAGAAACAGAATCCGAGAAAGTCAAGAATATCGTGGAATTCAAGTATATAAATCAAGATAAACATCATCAACCAAAGATCTCAATCACATCAATATGGAAAACAGAATGCTCCTCTAGGGATGTCTCATGGCATCAAAAATGTTAAATCAGTACCAAATCATCGCCAAACTCTATAGAAAGGGTGCCAGCATGCACATCTATCTTGGTCTTGGCGGTCTTGAGGAATGGTCTGCCTAGAATTAATGGAGCATGGTTTGCTGAAGACTCATCTTCCATGTCCAAGACATAGAAGTCCACTGGAAAAATTAGTTCATTCACCCGAACTAATACATCTTCTAGCACTCTTGCAGGATGAGCAGTGGTCCTATTTGCCAATTGAATCACTATACCAGTGGGTTGTAAAGTGCCAATGTTCAAGGACTGATAAATTGACATAGGCATGACATTAATCGAAGCACCCAAATCTAGCATTGCATGTTCAAATTTGGAGTTACCTATCGTGCAAGGAATTGTGAAAGTTCCAGGATCTTTGCATTTTTGTGGCATGCTTGGTAGAATCATTGCGAAACATTTCGCCCATGCTTATTTTCTCGCACCCTTAAGTCTTCTCTTGTGAGTACACAACTCTTTGAGGAATTTGGCATACTGGGAATCGCTTGATTGCATCAAGGAGGGGAATATTGATTTCCACCTTCCGAATGTGTCCATGACTTCTCTTTCTATTTCTCGTTTGCACAAGATGCTTGGACTGTGTGACTCGTGTGGAAAAGGTAGTGGAATAGCCGATTTGAATTCTCTCGCACATTTCTTCGTATCGCTGATTTTTGGACCGAGCTATCCACTTTCTTTTGTTTTCGGTCACCTTCTCGGTTGATGCACTTGTAGTTCGGGTTGTGGTGGAGTAGGACCGTTAACTTCTCTCACTTCTCAAGCTAATGACACTTACATTGCCTCTTGGGTTGTTGACTGTTTGTGATGGCAATTGGTTCGACCCTTGACTTTCTTCACTCACTCGAGTGGTTGCCATCTGCCCATTTGAGTTTGTAAATTCGGATGGTGGCATTGACATTCTGCTGAAACTGTTTCATCAAGTCTTCGAAAGGTGGCTCATTTGGAGTGGCGCCGGAAGTGTAGTGGAAGTGGTTTGTCAGATAGGTGGCGGCGCAGTTGTGCTTGCCTAAATACTGGTGGTTGGTACTTGTTGCTAGGCCTCGTAGCTTGGTATCTAAACCGTGGTTGTCTTTGTTGGTAGGCCGTTGTTGTTGACCAGAATTTCCATATCTCGGGTTGGGATGGTCCCTCCGGCCCAGGGTTATAGGTATTAGAAAATGGATCATATCCGGGTCTTCGCTTTGTGATTGCCGATATTGGGGTCTACCAGAAAAACCACCGGCCGCAATGATTGTTCTCGGAATAATAGAACCACCATCCCGAAGTGTAGGGCATGCATCAAGTAGGATGAGATGAACAAGAGCAAATGCACACACACGCTGTTGCAGCAATCGCATTGGTGCTTGTTGTGCCATCGCTAACCGCTCACCAAAGAAGTTAATTCAACAAGTCCGTGTTCCATTCTCTGTTGGTCTACATGAGACGATTGAATTTCATTGACTCCTCCGGTTGAGGTAATAATTCGTGTGCCAAATTGTTGGGTGTTGGCCGCCATGTTTGCTATCAAATCTCTCGCGTCTGCAGGGTCTTGTCTACTAAGGCTCCTCCGAGGCAAAGATCCACCATGCTTCGTCATTTGGCAAAGAAGCCTTCATAGAAATATTGAATTAAGAGTCGATCGGTGATTTGGTGGTGGGGACACTCGAGCATGCTTCTTGAATCTTTCCCAATATTCATGCAAAGTCTCCCCTGTCATTTGTCTTATGCCACATATATCTTTTCTAATGGCAAAGAACTTTCTAGAGGCAGGAAAAATTTCTCTAAGAACAACCGCTTCATGTCGGTCCAACTTGTTACCGAACCGGTGAAAGATAAAATAACCAATCCTTGGTCAGATCAAGAAGTGAGAAAGAAAATGCCCTCGGCTTGATGTGCTTTTCGAGATCCCATGTGGCTTCATGGTTGAACAAACCACATGGAACTCCTTTAGATGCTTATGGGGATCCTCACCGCAAAACCGTGAAACTTGGGCAACAAATGTATCAATCCGCATTTTAACTCAAAATCAGCATCAAGATCCGGGTATTGAATACACAAAGACCGGTTAGTTATATCGGGAGCAAAGCAAGTTCCTTAAGAGTTCTATTTTGCATGTTATCACCATAGTTTTAATTATTCAAGATCTCAAGTTCACTCTCAATATTAAGATCAAATGCGAAGCAATTCTTGCACTTAGCCTACGAGCTCTAATCAACCTATGCAAGGTTCTATCAATCTCGGGATCAAAGTCAACTAAGTTATCGTGCTCGACCTAGTCATGCATCACACAAAACAAATAAATAAGCAAAATACACTAGACAATGGTTAAAAATGTTAGAAAAATTAATAAAAAGCAAAAGTTAGTAAAAACACTTAAAATGAAAAGATTACACTTACTAATCCCCAAGAACGGCGCCAAAATTTTGGCGTAGCGCCGAACTCACTAAAATTATAACCGAAGTTATTACCTAAGCTTGTAGCACGCTGACAACACCGGATCGTCTCCTCAAGGATCGTAGATGCAATTTAATCAAATCAAGTGAAAGTTAGCAAAGGGGTTTGACAGTTTAATATCATACTTAACAAAATTAACGGAAGAAATGACAATTAAAGAGTAGTCAATTTAGAAACCTATCCAAGATTGGGTGGATTCAATCATAGACCCTTCATAAAACACTTGAAGCGCAATTGAATTGTTAATTTGGATCTAACCGAGATCTCAAGATCAAATCCAGAATTCATACTAGACGATCGTCTAGAATTCAATTAACAAGTGATAAACACAAACCGCAATCGCACCATTCATGAAAATCTATGTTAATTTCAAGTACCGAATTCAATTAACTTAGGCACAAATCAAGAACCTAACCTCTTCAATTTCGTGATTAATTTAGATCAATCAGTTCTAAGTTTCATCACAAATCTCAATCTTCATTTATGTGATTAGTTTAGATCAATTAGTTCTAAGTTTCATCACAAATCTCAATCTTAAACCAAGATCAAATCAGATCAACATAAATAGAATCACCATTCATGCATTCAAGATCAAGAAGAAGAAGAAAGAAGAAGAAAAGAGGAATTCAATTACAAATCAAATACAATGCATAACCAAGGTCTCAAGAATCCAAACCACAATCTCTTCAAGAGTTCTAAATTGACCCAACGTAGCTTAGCCCTCCATTACCATGAAGGGGAGCATCAAAATATACAAAACTATGAGAAACTATGAAGAAACAATAAGAAACTTAGAGAGAAATGAAGGAGAATTACATGTTGTTCATGATAAATGGTGCCTTTTATAGAAGTCTAAGGTAACAAAATGACAAAGGGAAGTGGGTGGATGAGTGAGTGGAGTGTTTGAGTGGATGGATTAGTGGGTTGGTTTAGTGGATTGGTTTAGTGGATGAGTGAGTGGAATGGTTGAGTGGTTGAATTAGTGAAAAATGCCAAAGGACTTTTGGTGAGTGGGAAATTATGGACATGAATGGGTGAGTGGATGGATGAGTGGATGGATTAGTGGATGAGTGGGTGGAGTGGTTAAGTGGTTGGATTAGTGTATGAGTGGATGAGTGGGTGAGTTAGTGGATGAGTGGATGAGTGGATTAGTGGATGGATGAGTGGATGGTTGAGGACGAAAATTTCGTGTCTGACTTGGAAGCCAAAAACGACCCACTATACTTCAGAACCACGAAAAGTGTTCTTCATGAAAGTTGTAGATCCTTGTCTTGGCTATAAAATGGATAGCTGGTTCGTCCAATTTGGCTTCCTTAAGCCCAAGATATGTCCCAAATACCGTAGGTTGCTCAAACCCAACTTCAGCACCTCTGTTCCGACTTGCAAGCTCAAAATGACCTACTAGACTTCTTTTTCTCAAAATGTGTTCTTCATGAAAGTTGTTTATTTGGATCTTGAATATCCACTGTCCAAATTTCAGTCCATCTCCATTATTACATCTTGAGATATGATTTTATGAGTGCACACTGTTCGGATTCTACTGACAGAACCCGTATTCTGACTTCCATGTAAACTTAGGTCCCTTAGACATCTGAATCAGACTTCGAGCTCTTCATCAAAGTTGTAGAGCTTCCTCTTAGATTTCCTACAAGGTAAAATTCATGTTCATCAGATATTAGGAACTCAAGTTATGGCCAAAATACAGAAACAGTGTCAAATCTCAATAATGCTGGAAATATTCAATTAGGACCAATTTGAGCTCAAACTCACAAAATCATACCAAACTCAATCAATTAAGAATATGGAGAGTGTAAATGACTAAACATAAGGGTTTCTTAATGAATAAAATATGTGATTATCAGTGCTCCCATCATATTTGTCAAATTCTGGAACCTTAAAGTCCTTTGGGATGATAACGTTAGCAATAGAGCACAACTCTTCTATCCCAAGGGGACCATAAGTGCTTGGACCCTTAATTGCTTTGATTTGTTCCTCTATCTTTTTCATCCATTCTTCTTCCCTCTTATCATTTTGAATGACTACATGACCAGTACTAGTAGGAAATCTTGTTGATGTCGATATTGACATTTGCGATGGTTCCCATATGAATTCAGCATTACCATGGAATTCATTTCGAGTATCCTCTGACGAACGATGCCCTTCTCCGATAGGAATCACTAGTGATGTAGTATTTAATGTTCCTCCCACAAAAGGCATCTCAGTGGTGGCCCCAAGGTTTGCCCTTATGGAAGTAATATTTGGTGGGTGCAAGTGTGCCCCAGTTATTCCTATACCTCCGGTTATCCCCATCAAAGTGAGGGTCTCCCTTATGGCCGACAACATTTTCTCCATTCTTCTCTGAGACTCTGTCATTTCATTCATCCTTTCTTTCATCTCATCTACTTCCATACTCAGATTCCTTCCTTCATTCTCAGCTGCTATAGCTGCAAGCTTTGTTCAAGCCCTTGTGTTGTAAACTCGGGTTTGATTGGTGTTTTCTTTCTTTGGTTGCGCAATGGTGCTGAGCACGGTAAGACCAAACAAAAATAATGAGATAAAATGAAATGAATGAGATTCATGAGATGCATAAGATGAAATGAAAACATTTTCCTTTCTTTTTTTTTTAAAGCAAGGAATGACGTGAAAATGCATGATTTTTTTGGTTAGAAATGCCATAAAAATGTATGATTTTTGTTCTTTATTTTTTTTAAGAATGTTAGAAATGACATAAAAATGCATGTTTTTTTATTTTTTTTTTGTCATGACAATGCAAGATGCTAAAAAAATGAGAGATAGCTAGATAAAAAAGGAATACGCTCCCTTCGTGTCCTACAGGGTTGCCTAAAAAGAAGACATTCTATCGTAGGAATCTATGGGTCTTTATGATTCGTGATAACTCTCATTTGGTGGCCTTTCTATTCTAAAGGTCTTTAGAGCCAAGTCCTATTTCAGAATGTTGTCCACGAAATAGTGGGTAAACCACTAGGTGTGGGACATTCATGAAAAAGGCACACTCTAGATGAGGTTTTTGCAATAACCAAACAGGATGTTCATCCAAAATGGCTATCACTACGCAACATCTTCTTAACTTAGGCTTCACTCAGACCCGGGTATAGGGCCCCTCTCGAATGTATGTAATAAACATGTAGGTGCGGTGGGTGTAGGAAGTATACAAACAAAATAACAAGAACAAATACAAAACAAAAAATCCCAAAGAAATTTCCTATCCTAAGGTTTAAATAACAAAATAATTAAAAAGTAATTTAAAAAAGATAAACACAAAAAAAAGGTAAAACAAATATACAAAGATTACAAAATTTTGCACAACTAACTTATATGAGCTTGACTCTCAAATATCTCCAAGTAGAGTCGCCATCTGTCGCGACCATAAATCGCGGCGAGATCGGCGAACAAAATAAATAAGTTAGGAGTCTTCACCAATTTTATTTGAATTAAGAAAAATTGGAAAACCTTTTTAGAAAATAGTCTTTTGAACCAGATTGGATTCGGGAGTCGGTTATGCATAAGGAAGGGTGGAGACTTAACCCCACGCGTGCCCCTAACACATCCGTCCTAAAAACGGTTACCTAAATTAATTATGTAAAATTTAATAATCTTATAATATATTTGTTTTACCCTTTTTTATAAAAAAAACTAAAAAATAAATAATTTGTGAAAAATTAAACTTTGGCTTGACGAAATATAAATTTAGCTCCTACGTATTCTCAAGTGCAATGAGGAACTCAAAGTCATGTAATTTTTTAAAAAATAAGTGTGGGTTAATTGATTTTATTTAAAGAAAAGATTCAAAATTTATTATTATTGTTATTATTATTTTCCTTTTCTAGGTAATTTTAGATTAAAAAAATTTCATTTAATAGTAATAAATTCAATAATCAGTGGGTGACGTATCTAGCGTGACGTGAGCTTCACCTATTCAAACCTTAATTTGATTAACAGAGTCGCGACGACCTATTAATTCAAATTTTTATAAAATAAATTTTTTTTAGATCTTTTCTTTAAATAAAATCAACTAACTCACACTTATTTTTTAAAGAATTACGTGACTTTGAGTTCCTCATTGCACCTGAGGATACGTAAGAGTGAAATTTCTATTTCGTCAAGCCAAAATTTAATTTTTCACAAATTATTTATTTTTTAATTTTTTTTATAAAAAAGGGTAAAACCAATATATTATAAGATTATTAAATTTTGCATAATTAATTTAGGGTAACCGTTTTAGGACGAATGTGTTAGGGGCGTTGTGGGGTTAAGTCTCTACCCTTCCCTATGCATAACTGACTCCCGAATCCAATTTGGTTCCAAAGACCATTTTCTAAAAAAGTTTTTTAATTTTTCCTAATTCAAATAAAATTGGTTGCGACTCCTAACTTATTTATTTTGTTCACCGATCCCGCCACAATTTACGGTCACGACAGTGGTGTTGAAAATTCCATAGACACAGATACGAGAAATTGGCTTGCTCATCTAAATGTAAAACAATCGGGGTTGTATTTATATGCGAGTCATAATAGGGAACCTAAAACGTCAAACAACATTTCCTAATGGTGTTTTTTTTTTTGCTCATTTCTCTAAAATATGGTATAATTACAATAAGAGGAAGATTGTAAGCCAGTGACCTTAATCATAATAGGGAAGCTAAAACGTCAAACAACATGTCAATGGTGATTTTTTTTTGTTCATTTCTCTAAAATATGGTACAATTACAATCAGAAGAAGATTGCAAGCCAGTGACCTTGATCACCTTGTCTTTATCTTCTATATTCTATACTGTTAGAGGTATTATATTATTAACAACATTTGCTTCAAATGTTGCACAGGATGATGCATATATTTTTTGCAGGGAGTCGCAGGTGAGTTGAACTTTAAATTTATGCAACATAAATCTTTAAGCTTTCTTTTGAGCTGAAGTTGGAATTGTTGAATTGATTTATTTTACAAGTAAAGGGTGAAGTGAGAAATGCCTTGAATTTCATCAATTATGTCTATGACATATTTGGTTTCACATACTAGCTGAAGCTTTCAACGGTATGCTATTGCTCCTTATTGTTCTTAATGCACATGTGTCTTCTTCAATGTTGCTGAGTTGTGATGTGATAAAATTAGTGGCTAATGAAACTTGTCTCAATTATGTTGCTATCATTTATGAAACTTTTAGTTTCCACCCCCTTTTTGAGGTCTCTTGTCTTTACCTTAAAGATGACCATTTCTGCCTTGCTAAGTTGTTATATCTGAATTTGACCATTAATTACTGCCAGAGATCCCATAACACACTATTTTTTTATGGTTGGATGCATCAGTAGTTTTTAGCCCATCAATGGATACAATTGAAGATAGTAAACCTTTTCATTGCAAGCATACTTTATATTAGCATCCTATTTCTATAACCCTTACCTAGTGCCTTTTTTTTACCCACAC
This sequence comes from Ormosia emarginata, assembly GCA_029884605.1. Classification (NCBI taxonomy): domain Eukaryota; kingdom Viridiplantae; phylum Streptophyta; class Magnoliopsida; order Fabales; family Fabaceae; genus Ormosia; species Ormosia emarginata. The sequence goes on from JAQQTP010000076.1 coordinate 9,223,147, forward strand.
TTAGTGTAAAGGATTTAATACTGATTATGATTCTCTGCTTTTGAGCTAGGTCTGAATTTGGAAGGACCTATGGAAACTCACAAGAGTCACATTAGTGGGACTTAAGTGGGAAGTGCTCACACTCCACCAACACCAATTGAATTGCAAACTGAAGGAGTTCCACCACACCCAGCAGCAACAACACCATCTTCTTCCAATCTAAATCCCACTCCAACTCCGTCATCACAAGCTCAAGAAGTTGCTCCATCTTTGCAACAAGAGGTAGGTAAAAGAAAACCTACTAAACCCCCTTCAAATGCTTGGTCACATTTCACTAAAGATGGTGATAGAGCTAGTTGTAATTATTATGCAAAGTCATATGCTTGTAATAGCACTAATCATTGCACCACTAACCTGATAAAACACTTGAGAGTGTGTTTAAAGAATACACATAGGGAGGTTGGCAAGAAGCAAAAAACTATTGCTATTGGAAAGTCAAGTGAGGATGACCCTAATAGTACTGTGAGTATGAAGCTTGTAGATTTCAATCAAGAACATTGTAGGCAGGATCTTTGTAAGATGATAGTGATAGATGAGCTTTCCTTTAAATTTGTTGAGAATCCTGGATTTAGAGGTTTCATGAGTACCGTTCAACCTTGATTTAGAATACCCGGCCGCATCACTATAGCAAGAGATATCATGCAACTTTTTATAGAGGAAAAGGTGAAGTTGAAGTTTATATTATCTTGCAACCAACAAATGGTCTCCCTAACAACTGATACATGGACATCGATTCAAAACATTAATTATATGTGTGTGACTGCACATTTTATTGATGATGGATGGGAATTGCATAAGAAAATTTTGAGTTTTAGGTTTATTGCTGACCATAGGGGTGAGACCATAGGTGAATCTTTAGAGAAATGCTTGAAAGATTGGGGTACTCTAAAGATTAGCACAATCACAGTTGATAATGCTAGTGTTAATAACTCGGCTTTAGCATATTTGGTACGGGGAATGCAGGATTGGAATGAATGCACCTTGTTGAAAGGGGAGCTCATGCACATGATGTGTTGTGCTCATATTTTGAACTTAATTATTAACAATGAGTTGAAGGAGTTAGATTGCTCCGTTGCAATGATTAGGGGTGCATGTAAGTATGTGAGGTCCTCTCCTTCTAGATTGGCTACTTTTAGGAAGTGTGTCCAAGAGGCAAATATTGTTAGTAATCTAATAAGCTTATATTTTATAACATTTAATTGTACAAATTGCGTGATTTGCTTGTATTTTCAGATGAGTTTTAGTTAGATCCTTATCTTTATCTTTGTTTTTGCAGATTTATAAAGTTGTAATACATTTGGAGTAAAAGCAAGCAAAGATACCGAGTTTTCAAGGTAAAAAAGGTCCAATCTAGCTTTGGTAGGATTCTATGTCAGTTCAAGAGCGATCAAGGACTTAAACATGGCCATGTCTAACTTGGATGAAGCTTTTGAACTGAGGCACGGCATTGTCTCTGACTCACATGGTCGTGCCTACCCAAAAATGTGCAGAAAAGCTATTTTTATAAGAGACACGGTCGTGTCTCATATTCACACGGTCGTGCCTCCCAAGACTTACTGATTAAGGAACCTACGTAAGCAATGATGTCATCTGACACTGCCATATCTCACATTCACATCGCCGTGCCTACACTGTTCAAGTGAATCACATGGTTGTGTCTTAAGGAAGGAAAGCTTCTGATTTCGAAAATGAACTAGACACGGCCATGCCTCAAAAGGACACGGCCATGTGAGCACTGTTCACTCAAATTTTCTATAAATTGAAGGCTTCTCTACAGAAAGAAACCACTCTGAACGTCCGGAAGTCTAGAGAATTCTGAAATTCTCTCTTAGTTAGTTTTTAAGTTTTTCATTTTCTTTCAGTTTCTTTGAAGTAGGAAGGCTTCAGATGGAGAATTTCTTGAAAGTTTGAAGTTCGTAATGTCTGCAAAGGGATTTTTGATCTTTCTTTCTCTCTTGTTTTTCTCCTTTATTTAATTTTCTTTTTATGAAATTGTATCTTATTTTGAGTTTGTTTGTAATTAATATGTGTAACTAAACTCATAGCTAGAACTATAGGGGATCTTGAGTTTATAATTATGTGGATCTAATTTCTAATATAATAATGGTAATTTCTTTATGGGTTTATTATATTGCTGTCATCTTTGTCATAACTTGATCACTTTTGGCATTTATTAATTCATTGTCTGACCGGTGACCATCCGCACTCAATGAGTGGATCTATATTATAAGCCTAGGACTATATTGGTGAATGACCAAACATTAATTTTTCCTACCAATGGAATTGATGAGATGTTGGTTCATCTCTTGAATTAAAGTTTAATGCATTCTTGATTAATTCAACTAAATAACCAAATAGGTAAGTTAAATTAAGAATAGAATATTGTTTCATCCATGACCATTGGGATTCAATAGCAAATAAGAGAATATTAGCAAAAGAATTACCTGTTTTATATTTGAAAGAAGATCTAAATAATGAAACTTAAGTGAACCTTATGTTCTAGTACTTTTTTATCTTTATTTATCTTTTATTTACTGTTTTTATTAGTTTTCTGATTTTAATTTGGATCTTGCATATCTACTCGACTGTCTAAATAACGAAAGAGTTTTACAATTTTAGTAATTATCAATTATTCCTCGTGGGATCGATAACTGAATTCATAGTCTTATATTACTTGATGATAGAGTGCACTTGCTCTTAGTGTAACTTTTGCACATGTCAAGTTTTTGGCGCCGTTGCCTGGAGAATAAGTTTGGTAATATTAAAGCCGTAAAATTCTAATTAATTTAGATAAACTTTTCTTTTACTTGTGTTATATTTGCTTTATTTACTTTTATTATTGTTTTATGTTTTTGTCTATTTTTATTTTTCTTAATCTTATTAATATTAATATTATTATTATTATTATATTAATTATTATATTATTATATAATTATTAATATTATTATAATTATTAATATTATTATAATTTTTATTTTATTTTTATTTTTATTTTTATTTTCACTTTTATTTATTTATTTTTAAGTTTTATTTATTTACGCATTGTAACTTTTATTTACGTCATTTATTTACGCTTTTTATTTTTATTTTTATTTTTCTTTATTTACACTTTTTTCTTTATTTTTCTTTATTTATGCTTTTGCTTCTATTTTTCTTTATTTACGCTTTTTGCTTTTATTTTTCTTTATTTATGCTTTTTGCTTTTATTTTTCTTTCTTATTTAACTATCTAACTTTCTAACCTTCTAACATTTTAACTTACTTGCTTATTAACTACTTATTAATATATATTGGGTGGTTAGTTCTTACCACATCCTTGTTAATATATATTTGGTGGTTGGTTTTACCACATCCAAGTTAATATATATTTAGTGGTTGGTTTTTACCACACATTTGTTAATATTTTATTTTTGTTATTGTTATTTTTATTTTATTTTTTTTATTTTTAGTCAATTTTTTTTTTTATTTTTTATTTTTGTTTATTTTACTTTTATTGCTTTTAATTAGTTTCTTACTTTTAATAAAAATAAAAATAAATAAAATAATAATAATAGAAAAATTTATTAAAAAAAGAGAAATTAAGTAACCTGATCTAACATTCCCACTTGTCACTTGCTCATTTTTTCTTATTTATGCTCACTCGTTCTCAGTTTCCTGATCTAATATTTGATCTAGAAATTGAGAAAACAACTCACAGATTAAGAAAGTAAACTCATATTGCACCGGAAACAGAAAACATAAAAAGGATGGAGGGACCAATAATTGAGGTGAATCATGACGAATAAGTTGCTCCAGCAGAAAGAACCATGCTTGAGTATTCCGTGCCTACTGCTGAAGGGTATGGAAAGAGTATTATAAGACCAGCTGTGGCAGCTAACAATTCTGAGATCAAACCAGCATTGATCTCCATGATTCAAATTTTTTTTCAATTTGGTCGTTTGCCTTTAGACGATCCAAATCATCATTTGGCCAGATTTTTTCAGTTGTGTGACACTATAAAATATAATGGAGTGACAGAAGATGCAATTCGATTGCGACTCTTTCCTTTCTTTCTCAGGGATAGGGCGAGTCAATGGTTAACGTTACTACCAAGGGGTTCCATCACTACATGGGAACAACTGACACAATAATTTCTAGCAAAGTATTTTCTTCCTTCAAAATCTGCTAAATTAAGGAATGACATATCTTCTTTTGTGCAATTTGAAATGGGCACAATCTACGAAGCATAGGAGCGTTTTTAAGAGCTATTAAGGAGATGTCCACATCATGGATTTCCTGTCTGGCAGCAGGTCCAGATCTTTTATAATGGTTTGTCTTCTGCAAACCGTTCACTCATTCACGCTGCTGCGGGAGGTTCACTTTGGAGAAAAACACCTACTCAAAGCCATGAATTGATTGAAGAAATGGCACTGAACAGTTATCAATGGCAAAATGATCGCAAAATTCTTAAGAAACCAATAATTGTGAATACCGTAAACTCTTCCACTGACATTCTGAGTCAATTGGAAGCATTGACAAAAAAGGTGAAGACTTTGATGGTAACAAACAGTGCAACCCCGCCACTCAATTGTGAAGCATGTGGTGGACAATGACATGTAAGTGCAAACTATCAAATTAGTAGTCCTTTTGCCCCTGAGCCTGAAGCAGCAAATTCTATTGGTAATTCCAATCGACAGCAGTACAATCCTTATACCAATACATACAATCCTGGTTGGAGGGACCATCCTAATTTCAAATGGGGGAATCAACAAGGCTATCCGTAGAATCAACAGAGAGCTCCACAACCACCACCAGGTTTCCAAGCACCTGCAGAGAAGCCAAGCTTTCAAGATTTGGTAATGAAGTATATGCAGAATTTAGAAGTCATAATGAAGACCATGGAGACTCAAATCAGTTAGTTGACCGCTCTGATGACAGCAAGAGCAACAGAGACATTGTCTAATACTACTAAGACTAATCCAATGGAACAAGTCAATGCAATTACCCTGGGAAGTGGCAACACTTTAGACGAGAAAGCAAATGAAGCACCTCCTGTGGTGCAGGTCAACGAGCCACAAATGCCATCCATCCCATTTCCTCAGAAGCTCAAGAACGCTAAGCCAGATACAGAATTTGCAAAATTCTTGGAAATATTCAAGAAGTTGCAAATCAACATTCCGTTTATTGAAGCCATCTCTCAAATGCCCAAGTATGCCAAATTCTTGAAGGAAATAATTACAAAGAAATGCAAGCTTGAGGAATTTGAGACGATTTGTCTGAATGAGGAGTGCTCTGTCATTCTCTTGAAGAAATTACCCCTGAAATTAAAAGATCCAGGAAGTTTTACTATTCCTTGCTCTATTAGTACTTCTTATTTCGATAAGGCATTATGTGATTTAGGTGCTAGTATTAATTTGATGCCTTTCTTTGTCTTTAAGAAATTGGGAATGCAGGAACCAAAGCCCACCAATATTTCACTACAGTTTGCTGATAGATCCTTCACATACCTTTAAGGTGTGTTAGAGGATGTCTTACTAAAGGTGGATAAATTAATTTTCCCAATTGATTTTGTGGTGTTAGATATGGAAGAAGATGCTAATATTCCTCTCATTCTTGGAAGACCCTTTCTAGCAACTTCAGGAGCAGTGATTGATGTACCTCAGGGTGAGCTTATCTTGAGAGTGGATGGAGATTATGTGATCATAAATGTCTTCAGGGAGGTTAAATCTTCCTCAATGTCAAATCTCCATGCACCTATTAATTTTGTTCGAGCTAAGAAGCAAGAAGTCTTAGCTATTAAAGACCCCCCACCATCATATAATGTTGATGTTGATCTTCTGGAAACTCAAGTTGCTGAAACAAATAAAGGTCCTCCAATCATCCATGCTCCTTCACAGATTGACCCTTCATCTATTGATCAATTGAAATCACCATGGCCCAGCAGAGCCAAAGTACTTCCAGAACAACCAAGTTCTTTTCAAGCTCAAAATGTTTATGGAGGCACTTCCAAAGTCATGGACAAGGGATTGAGTCGCTACTTTGAAAAGAAGAATGCGTCATTCTATTTTTCTTGCTTTAAGCCACCATGATTTATCCAATAAAGGCAATGTCGAGCTAATGACGTTAAACAAGCGCTTACCAGGAGGTAACATGTGTTTCTTCTTTTAGTTGTTTCTATTATTTTTGTTATTTTTGTTTTTGTTCATGTTGGTGACTTTTGCGCTTCTCCTCTGCTTGACACTGTCTCACTCTTCATCAGGTTGTGTTACTCTTTTCTTTGCCTCTTCATTTCTTTCTTTTCCACATTGAGGACAATGTTTATCTTAAGTGTGGGGGGGTACTGTAGTACTGTATTTTATGAAAAAAAAATGCACAATTGATAAACACTTGTGTAATGCTGATAATTAAGCTGGAATTGTGTGTTAATTGCTTAATTTATTATAAGCTGATAGAGATTTATTAAAAAGGGAAATCCAATGAACCTGAGATAATTTTGTGTAAAGCGATCTTTTTCAATTGAGAAAAGTGAAGTTTAGCATCTTACTTTAAAATTAGTCATGTCTGCTTGCTTCTGTTTTCTTTATCAACTCAGCCAGAAAGTGAGTTTTGAGCTTTCATAATTGAATTTTTTTTCTGGAGTAAGTTTTTTCGTGATTAATGTGCACTAGAACTTGCTTTGATATCTTGTTGAGACTTTAATGATTCACATACATACTTGAATATGATTGAGGCAATTAGGTTTTATTCTTTCTTGACTTTTAGACTTGTATTGATAAAATAACCCCTTAGTTGCCCTACTTGAGCCTGAAATTGATTTCTTTGAATACTCAATTGAATAATCAGGTTAACTTTCTTGGAGCATCTGATGTATTGAAATTAAAAGTCTTGAAAAGTTGTTATATCTTCAAGGGTATATATATATTTATTAAAAAATATATAATTAAAAATTATATATATAAAAAAATAAAAAAATTATAAAAAAATTGTATATTAAAAAAAAAAGAGGAAAATAATTATTAGTAAAGAATGATGAAAATACTGAGTTGAAATCTCGAATTGGAAAAATTCTTATGCATCATGCTTTATTCATCTTTTCAGCCAGATTCTGTTTTGAATTGGTTTATCTATGAAAATTCTTTACCCTTATTTATCTTTTTCCTACCTTCTTTACCCTTGGCCCCATTTTAACCAGATAAAGTCCTTTTGATTCTTGTTATATATGTGAACTTTGAAGTGGAAATGAGATTCATAAGCAAGCTTATGGTTTTGCATTTTTCTTGAGAAATTTGAGTGATCTCTTTGTCCTTAAACACTTGAGCGACGGAAAGATGAGTAATCTCATATGTTTGGTGAAGAGAAAAGTTGCAAGCTAGACCAAAGAATCTTATCGTTTTAAATGTTGAATGATCTTAATTGATTGGATTTGATTGCTGAACTTGGACTTTTTACTTGTGAAATTTCCCTTTATTCATGTTTCTGGATTTTGAGTTTGATCTTGCTGTTAATTCCTATTCTTTGCTTGAGGACAAGCAAAGCTCAAGTGTGGGAGAGTTGATAAGCTTATATTTTATAACATTTAATTGTACAAATTGTTTGATTTGCTTGTATTTTCGGATGAGTTTTAGTTGGATCCTTATCTTTATCTTTGTTTTTGCATATTTATAACGTTGTAATACATTTGGAGTAAAAGCAAGCAAAGATACCGAGTTTTCAAGACAAAAGAGGTCCAATCTAGCTTTGGTAGGATTTCGTGTCAGTTCAGGAGCGATCAAGGACTTAAACATGGTCATGTCTAACTTGGATGAAGCTTTTGAACTGAGGCACGACTGTGTTTCTCACTCACACGACCGTGCCCACCCAAAAACGTGCAGAAAAGCTATTTTTACAAAAGACACGGTCGTGTCTCATATTCACACGGTCATGCCTCCCAAGACTTGTTGATTAAGGAACCTACATAAGCAATGATGTCATGAGATACGGTCGTGTCTCATATTCACACGGTCGTGCCTACATTGTTCAAGCGAATCACACAGTCGTGTCTTAAGGAAGGGAAGCTTTTGATTTCGAAAATGAGCTAGACACGGTCGTGCCTCAAAAGGACACGACCGTGTGAGTACTGTTCACTCAAATTTTCTATAAATTGAAGGCTTCTCTACAGAAGGAAACGGCTCCGAACGTCTGGAAGTCCAGAGAATTCTGAAATTCTCTCTAAGTTAGTTTTTAAGTTTTTCATTTTCTTTCAGTTTCTCTGAAGTAGGAAGGCTTCAGATGGAGAATTTCTTGAAGGTTTGAAGTTCTTAATCTTTGCAAAGAGATTTTGATCTTTCTTTCTCTCTTGTTTTTCTCCTTTATTTAATTTTCTTTTTATGAAATTGTATCTTATTTTGAGTTTGTTTGTAATTAATATGTGTAACTAAACTCATAGCTAGAGCTATGGGGGATCTTTAGTTTATAATTATGTGGATCTGATTTCTAATATAATAATGGTAATTTCTTTATAGGTTTATTATATTGCTCTCATCCTTGTCATAACTTGATCACTTTTGGCATTTATTAATTCATTGTCTGACCGGTGACCATCCGCACTCAATGAGTGGATCTATATTATAAGCCTAGGACTATATTGGTGAATGACCAAACATCAATTTTTTCTACTAATGGAATTGACGAGATGTTGGTTCATCTCTTGAATTAAAACTTAATGTATTCTTGATTAATTCAACTAAATGACTAAATAGGTGAAATAAATTAAGAATAGAATATTGTTTCATTCATAACCATTGGGATCCAATAGCAAATAAAAGAATATTGACAAAAGAATTACCTGTTTTATATTTGAAAGAAGATCTAAATAATGAAACTCAAATGAGCCTTATGCTCTAGTACTTTTCTATCTTTATTTATCTTTTCTTTATTTAATTGTTCTTTACTGTTTTTATTAGTTTTCTGATTTTAATTTGCATCTTGCATATCTACTCGACTGTTTAAATAACAAAAGAGTTTTACAATTTTAGTAATTATCAATTATTCCTCGTGGGATTAATAACTAGACTCAAAGTCCTATATTACTTAGTGATAGAGTACACTTGCTCTTAGTGTAACTTTTGCACGTATCATAATCAAATGCTAACACTTGATGTGCCTACTAAATGGAATTCGACTTACTTGATGTTGGAAGTGGCAGAACAATTTGAGAAGGCCTTTAATCGTTTTCAATATGAGGATCAAGCTTACTTGCATGTTCTTGACAGTGAATGAGGACCACCTAATAATGATGATTGGAACCGTGCTCGTGTTTTTATTAAGTTCTTGAAAATTTTCTATGATGCCACACTTGTTTTTTTTCGGTTCTTTGCATGTGGCATCTAATACTTTCTTTCATAAATTGTGTGAAATTCAAAATTCATTAACTTTGTGGATTAGAAGTGATGATATTGTCTTGCAAAGAATGGCAATGAACATGAAGGCGAAGTTTGATAAATATTGGGATATTAATGGGAATTTAAATTTTTTGTTGTTTGCGGCTATTTTTCTTGACCCAAGGTACAAGTTGGATTACATTGAATTTTGTGTTAGTGAAATGTATGGTCAAGATAAGTGCGAAGATATTGTGAAAAGATTAAAAGGTCTCATAGACAGCTTATATGCACAATATGTTACATTGTTCCAGATATTCGTGATTCTAGTATCAATTCATCAGATGTTAGCGCACAAACAAATGTTGATGGTAGTAGTGAGGGTGGTTTAAAGTTGGTAGACAAGTTTAGGTTGAAGTTGAAGAAAAAACAAGGTGATCAAAAGAAGAATGAGTTAGAGAGATACATGGAGGATGACATTGAAGATAGCTATGAGGGGTTTGACATCTTGAAGTGGTGGAAAGGGAAGTCAGCGAAGTACAATATTCTCTCTCGTATGGTTAGGGACATATGGTCGTTCCAGTGTCTACAGTGTTATCTGAATTTGTTTTTAGCACCGGAGGTTGTATCCTTGATGCATTCCGTAGTTCTTTGAATCTCACCACGGCAGAGGCCTTAATTTGTACCCAAAATTGGTTGAGGCCTCCTAAGAAGGTGGATGATCTAGATCTACGGAGTCAACTAGAAGAGATTGAGCAGGTTGAATCAGGTATACAATCATCATTTTTAATTTTTAACTTTTTCATTTTACATGTAGTTCATCATTTCATTCATTTGACATTTTTAATTTTATGTTGTATTCTTTTATTGTATTATTAAAAATATTAGGAGTTTCTGGACTTCAAGAAATTGAGGTTAATAGTGATTTTAGGAGCAAGATGATGAGGTAAGGTAAGATTATATATTTTAAATGTTCTTATATTTTTGTAAATGTCAATGCAAGTTAAAATCACCAATGGTCATATAACAATTTATTTATCATGTTGCAGGAAGGGCCTGAAAGATTGACTTTGTCTTTGAGGAGCATACCTCTTGTTTTGTTTTTGGAGGATCCAGTTGGAATGCCACCTGACCTGAGGTCTGTCATATGTGACTTTGTGTATGACTTTGCGTAGTCAGCTGGAATCTGTATATATTCTAACTCTCTGATTAGAATATGTTTTTGACAAAGAAATTAGGTTGTGTATGACTATGTGTAGTCAATTGTAAGTCTTTATATTGTTATTTGAGATATTGACTAGCAACAGGGCAATGCCTTATTGCTTGGCCGTATAGCTTTGTAAAGTTTGATCTTTTGGTTGTGCTTTTATCAAGGGTGGAATTTGTCTTTTGTGCATTAAGTATAAAGAGATTTAGATCACCTTCTTTAAAACAGCATGGGCTTGGGCTGAATATCTAGTGGAATGGTTTTGTTAAAGTGCACATTCTTTTGTTAGCATATTCTCTGCCTGGGCTGAATATCTAGTGGAATGGTTTTATTAAAGAGCACATTCTTTTGTTAGCATATTCTCTGTGACTTTGACAGAAGATCGCATTCGATATTTGGGCACAAGAAATGTTTGACAAAATGTTTGAGATTTGGTTGACAGTTAGTCCTCTCATGATCGCTGCTACTAATTGCTTTTGATTAAGGAAGTCAATGCACTCAAACCTTCTTTAGCAAGTTGTAATGGAATTTACTAATGCTAATAGATCAAAATGATAATTGATTGTGTCAAGATAATTAATTTCATAAATATTATGAACATACAACAAATGCTTCCTCTCACGGTTTTATATGGTATTTTATTTATATTTTATGACATTGGGATGCTAAGATTGGTCTCGGGTTAGAAGCTGTAGATGTGTGGCCTTTCTTTGCTTGTGAATCTTCCTTAGGCTCAACAATAAAAATCTGGCTTGTGCTTTTATGTTTTAAATCATGATTTTGAATTTACCCATCTAGACATCATGTAGCCTTGTAAACTGATCTAAGCCTTACTCGTAATCAAATTGTGAGTGATTTTTTTTTTAGTGATGATTGTATATTGAAATTTTGAGGTGAATGATAAATGGTAAATAATTAGGAATGATATATATAGTTTTTTAGGTTTTGTTAAAGTCTGATTTAGATTACTACTAAATGCTTATAAATGACCCATGCTTTATTATGTTACCTTCTGCTTCTGATAATTTCTTCTGGGGTGCTATTGTTTGACTACTGTTTTTTACAATTTTTGTGAATCATACATGAGCTAGATTTGAATTAACAGTTAATGTGGCACATAAATTGATTGTTGAAATGTAGCACTGTTGGTACCTATTTTGATGGATTTTTGTTAAAGTTAGCATACGTTTAGGAGTGTCATTTTGTTTTGTCTTGGAATCCTCTTCGTTTGGCCATGGAAGTGGAGTATAGCCAGAATTCACGTTGCATGTGTGACCCGATTACCCGACTCGATCCAACCCGATTATAATCGGGTTGGATCGGTTTGGGTTACCTGGTAAATTTTGCTTGAAACTGACCCGAACCGACTTGAATTCAACTAATTAGTTTGGACATTTTTTCACCTTGAACCCGATCCAACCCGACCCATGAACACTCCTAATACATCATGTGCTAGTCTGAAAACACCATGAATAGAGTGAGAATTAAAAATTCTCAGTAGGAAATGAACAGTTATAAAAAAATATATTCATGAACATATAATGAATTTTAGCTGTGTAAAATACACAAAAAATCACATGGCAATCAAAATATGACAAGAACAACACAATTCTAGCATAACAGAATGAATGCTAAATAAATTACGCAATACAACCTTATATATTAATATCAAGAAGTTTCTTAAATTACAACAAACAAGTACCAATTATCAGCAAGTATCTACAACCATCAACAAGTTTCTTAAACTTCAACAGGCAATTTCCAAACATTAACAAGCATTAACAAGCAAGTTTCTCATCACAAGGAATCTATCATTTACTTTTCTTTTACTTTTCATGTTTGCTTGTCTCACATTTCACTTAAAGGTTTTCACTTTCATAGGAAATCCACATTATCTCTGATGTTACTTTAACATCGTGACAACAAAGGTATACATACTCACACTATCCAGACAGGTAACATAAAATGAAATTTATCCATCTGCCTCTCAACAGATAGGTGCAATTTTTGTTTCCATAAATCACTTACTTGTCATCACACACAAACATAAGCAATACAAACTACTAATATATCGCAAAAAATTTATCATATAAATCATGACAATTAAATAAAACTCACAAAACTTAGAATTATTAAATTTAAAAGTCAATTCTTCAAAAGACCAACTATGATTTAAAATTAATTTTATAATTTTCTTAATAGTCCATATCACAGTTCATAGTTTGTCAGGTCCTCATATTAATCCATATTTTGTCATGTCCTCATTATGGTTCATAGTTTGTCATGGTCATGATAGTGCATTTATTGTACAAAAGTTATTTTGTTGCAAATGTCAAAATAAATGTCATAAAATTGATCCAAGCTAAGGTAAATATAAGTTAGAATAAATGTCATAAAATTACTCTCAAGCCAAGATAAATATAAGAAAGTTCAAGTAAATTAAGTACATATATTTATTACCCAATATAATTAAAATATTTATTTAACTTAAGCCTTGAGTGATATTTTAATTTATTATATTAGTCCTATAAAAGAGTCAGCATTCAAATTATAATAATTCTAAATTTTGTCAAATATCATAAATAGTTTAAAGTTAAGGAAATATCAAGTTTTCATAACATTATATGTGCATAATAAATTTAACAAGAATAACAATATATATGTATAAAATATTAAAATAATAAATTAACTAATAAAGTATATAAATATACTGTAAGTCATGATTTTATTTTTTAAAAAAAGAATTCAAATCCTATCTAATCTTCTCTTTTTTTTCTCTCTCTCTTTTCTTCATTCTTTCTTGGTTCTCATTGTTTTCTTCTTTCTCTTCTCTCTCTTTCTTCTCTTTCTTCTCTTTCTTTTTCTCTTTCTCTCTCTCTTCTTTTCTCATTCTCTACCTCGATTACCACATTCTTTCTCTCTCCCTCTTTTTCTTTATGCTTTACCCATAATCTCATCTCCTATTTATAGTTATAATTTTCCAAACTTTCATTATTGCATATAAAGAAGCATTGGTTACGTTGCACCATTACGTAAGCCTACTCTTAATTCATTTTTTTAAATAATGTAATGATGACATTTTATATTTTTATATTAAAATAATAATTAATTCATAAATATCTTCTTATAAATATTTTTTCATAAATATTCACTTATAAATATATCTATTAAAATAATTTTAATCTCTTCTAAAAAATCCAAATACAATGTTTAAGTTAAAGAAATTAAAATTTTATTCTTCACAAAAATATTTTGTGAAAAATAGGATGTTACGATAAACAAATATCTTACTTAGTATATGATATGTTGAATTTTTATCTAATTTTTAAGCTTTTTCTAAGTAGCAAAATTATAAATAATTTTTAATATTTTATCCTTCATATTATTTATTACTACAATTAATCTATATTTTGTATAGTAAAATTGTTGTGAGAGGTGTTTAATAATATCATTAACTATGTATGAATCTTGAAAGAAGATAATGAAATAGTGAATTTAAAAAAAAACAAAGTATAAATGTGCATAAGATAAAAATTAATTATATAATAGTGAAGCATTGTGTAAAATTGCATGAAGAATTAGACATTTGTCTTAATATAAACTAGCATTTTCAACATGTGCGATGCACGGGATAATTAGTAGTGTTTGAAACATTGAAATATAGTAATTAATATATGATCTATTTATAATAAGAATAAAAAAAATTAATAAAATAAAAATTAAATAAAGATAGGAATGTAAATTTTTTTAAAAAAATTGGGTTATATTTTGAATGTACTCAAGAAAAATATGAGTAGGGTTTTTTTGTTTTTCATCTACAAGAAAAATATCCAAAATTCTTGGAATAAAATTATAATTAAATAATTTAGTTTGTAAAATAAATTATACTCACTTATTCTTTATTATATTTCTATATTTCTATTTAGAGTTTTAATCCTGTGCGATGTAGATATTACAATATCAAAATATTATAAAGTTAAATATTTAAATAAAAATAATTTAAATGACATAATTAATTATTTTTATAATAGTGAGTTATATCTCAATTTTGTTATATTTTCATGTAAACTTTTTACTCTTCTAATTATAGATATTAATATCTTTTTATATTGTAAATAAATTTTGAAAATTCAATCCATTGTATAAAATCTAAACCACAATTAGAGGCTATCTATTGTATAAAATCTAAACCAAAATTGGAGGCTAAAATAAGATATAAAAAGTAATTACAAATGAAAATTTGTCATTATATGAAAATTCAATTTGACGTGTATAATAACAGCAATTAGGAATTATTCAGATAACGTTAAAAATTTAATAAGGAATATATATATATATATATATATATATATATATATATATATATATATATATATATTATATATATATATATATATATATGAGGGGAGTTTACACTCACAGTAAGTCTTTTTGACTTACACTCATTTTCAACCGTTAGATTCACTTTCATCTAATGGTTGAGATGATTTCATTAAAAGTAACCATTAGATGAAATGAATAATCTAAAAATTGAAAATGAGTGTAAGTAAAAAAAACTTACACCTACAGTAAATTGATCCTCCCTATATATATATATATATATATATATATATATATATATATATATATATATAGTGATCATTCATTGAGAGGAGTATTTATTATTTGAGAAGTAACTTTAATCAATCTTGACAAGATTAGAAACATAAATGCATGTACTTTTTTAAGTGATCACATGACCTTTAAGTAACTTTTAATCTTGACGATCATGTATGATTTATCAGATTCAAGATTTCTCCTCTCACCTTCTTATAATAAAAATTCTCTCATAATAGATATGACCCTTATATATATATAAATTAAATTATATAAAATATAATTAAATTATATATAAGCAATATAATTAAATTATTTTAAAATTTAAGATATTAAAAAGTCGACACAACTATAAAAACCAATATTCACATAATGCTAATGGCAAATATCAAATCATGGACATTAGGTAAAAGAAAAATCGTATGTAATTTTTCTAATATATATTTAATCAATAAAAACAAAAAGTCAACTTTTTTTAACAACATTTTTTTACAATTTACAAAGAATTTTGACAATGAGTGTAAAAGATATCCCTAGAGCAGAATTTCAAACTTCAATGGTGTTTTAACAAAATATTTTTTGTTTATAATCAAGTCACATTAAGGTAAAATACATGGACATGCAAATGCTAGCATAAAGAAACTAACCTTCAAAATAGAGTGTATAGAATTGAAAATTAAGTGATTTAATGTAAAAGCTTTGACCTTCAGGTGTTTGAATAATCTGATTGGAGAAATCACTAGCAAATACTTTAAAGGATTTAATGATTGAAACAAAGACTTGAAAAGGTAAGTGTTGACATACAATAATAAATACATAATCAATTACGTTTAGTAAAAATGAATAATTTCATTCTTTTCTAATTTGTTATTTTTACTATATGATATCTATAGCATAAATGGTATCAGATCTCTATCAAATCAAAATAAATGATACTATAATCAAGATATAATCAATATAATTAATATCATATAGTCAACTATATGAAACCAATTACATATCAAGCACAAATTCAAAATTTGAAATAAAATATAAAATAAATACAAAAACTTACTAATTACATATGCTTGAGCAATAATGTGAGGATTGTCCTAATTCTTCAACTACTCCTACTCACACTCTCAATCCCACAATAGTAGTTGTTAGCTCCATCAACCCATCCATCAATTGAATCATTGCATCCCCTCCTTTGTTGCAGTCCTCAACCACTACATCTTCTCTGCAGTCGCAACCCCATTGTTGTTGCACAAACAATGTGATAACCGCTTCACTGCCAATAATGTCACTGTAATGTGAGACCGCAGAGGATTGGTTCTTGCGGCCTAAGAGCATATCTATTAGGTCATATGGGTAATGAAAGATGGCTCAGTCTGTGCGAGCTGGTGCTGGCAATAGGAGTCCCACCAAGGGGACTACTCACCCATGCACCTCATCGAGTAACCCACCTGCATTTGCTTTGTTTGAGCACTTGTGAGTTTCGTTTTTCACAAACACTTTACTGGTTTGGTTTTTTTGGGAGAAATAAAACGAGTTTTAAAAAGTATTTGCTAAGAGGAACGTTGTCAACACATTATTGTTAATAACATGTGTATAAATTCCAAGTTTTTAGTTATTTTTAGTCTTTAATTTTTTTTAGCGCGATATGATTTTTTCAATGTAGCGACACATGCACAATTTTCATTTAAATTGTATCATAATATACCAAATGACAATTATTGAGAGCACGTATTTGTCACATGACAACATTTTATATATGTACTACCATGTTAGAATGACACATGTTATAATTTGAAAGCATGTATCTTTTGTTTATATATTATATGATGATGATAATAAATCTTAAATAAAAAAAAATAATTTAACTTTTCAAAGAAAATAATAGAACAATGAAATAAAAGAAAAGACAACAATATTACTATGTGAGTGTTAACAAAAATAAATAAATAAATAATAAAGTAATAGTGATGATAATGCATAAAAATTGCATTAAAAAAGTAAATTTTTATTTTCAATAAAAATACTAAATACTAAATATTAAATAGGCATTATGTTAAATTTTTGAAAAAAAATAATACTAGGATGGCTAGTAAGAAAAAAAACCAAATAATAATGATAGCATATAGTAAAATTATTATTCTAAAAAATGACAACAATTTTAGAGTGTAATATTAATAAGAAAAAATATTAATCAAGTAATAAAAATAGAATATAATAAATTATTATGAGAAGTTTTTTTTATAAAAAAACTACTTTAAAAATAAATTTTTAAATAAAATTAATAATACAAAATATATTTTATTTTTTAATTATTTGTTGTCACTTCAAAAATATATGGAAAGTGTTTTGTATAATTCAACAAACTCATTTAACGCCTTGAAAATGTCTAAGAAGATAGATGTTTTTGAATTTCCGAATCAAATATTTCCTACGTATTTAAAGAGAAAGATGCCCGAATAGCTATTTAAAGAATATTCTTTGCGCACCTTAAAACAAACTTATAAAAATGAAAATTATAACATCATATTTTTTATAAAATATTTTTGTAAAGAATAAAATTTTAATTTCTTTAATTCAAATATTTTATTTAGTTTTATTTTATAATATTTATTATTAATTAAAAGAGATTAAATAAAGTTTTTAAGAATTTAATAATTTATGAAATTAGAAATAAGATTTTATTTGAATAAAATTTAGAATTTAATCTTAGTAATAAAAATTAAAAGTATTTTAATAGATATATTTATAAAAAGATATTTATAAAAAATATTTATAAATTAATTATTATTTTAATATAAATTTAACTGTCATTATTATTAAAGATAAAAAATTAAAAAATTAATTATTATTTTAATTAAAAAAAGTAATGTAAGAATGTGCACCAATAAAAGGAAAGAAAGAAATAGAAGCAATAGGAAAGAGTGATGCAACGTGCCACCACTGGAAGCCAAGAGAATTGTCTATAAAAAGGCAAAGAAACAAAAAGGCTAAGAAACAAAGAAACAACCACAGAAGAAAAAAAAAGAGAGAGAGAGAGAGAAAGAGTGGAGGTGCTGCGTGAAACCGTGAGAAAATAAGAAAAAAAAAAAAAAAGAGAGAGAGAGAATAAAGAGCGAAATCGAGGGTGGAAAGAGAATGAGAGAAAAAGAAAAAAAAATATTTATGAAGTAGGAATTGAATTTTTCTGTTAAAATAAAATTATGATTTTTAATATGTTTATATATTTTATTAGTTAATTTATTATTTTAATATTTTGTGAATATTGTTATTTTTGTTAAATTTATTATGTATATGTGATGTTATACAAATTTGTGATATTTGTTTGCTTTGAAATGTTTATAATATTTGATAAAATTTAAAATTATTATAATTTAAATATTAATTCTTTTATGAGATAAATATAATAAATTATAAAAATTAAAATATTACTCAAGATTTAAGTTAAATAAATATTTTTATTTATATTGAGCAAAAAAACATACGTCTTGATTTACATAAACTTTTTTATATTTACTTTTTAGAAAGTAATTTTATAATATTTATTTTGGACATTTTGCAATAAAAGACTTTTACAAGAATGAGTCTGACACTATCATGACTCAAACAAACTATGGACAATGATAAGGACATGATAAACTATGAACTATGATGAGGATTAGACCACTATGGACTGTGATATGGACTTTTAAAAGAATTATTAAATTAGTTTTAAATCATGGTTGGTCCCTTAAAAAATTGACATTTAAATTTAATAATTTTAAATTTTGTGAATTTTATTTAATTGTCATGATTTATTTATAGACTTGTATATGATGAATTTATTTGTGATATATTGATGATTTATATTTCTTATATTTGTGTGTGATAGAAAACAATTGATTCATGAAAAAGTTTGCATCTAACCGTTGAGAGGCAGAGAGATGAATTTTCTTTTATGTTACCTGCATGGTTAGTGTATGTATGTTTAACTTTGTTGTCACGATATTAAAGTAATACTAGAGATAGAGTAGATTCCCTATGGAATTGAAGACTTTCGAGTAAAATATGTGACTAACAGACATAGAAAGAAAAAGAAAAGAAAATTGTAGATTTCCCTGTTACAAGGAACTTGTTTGCTGATGTTTGGAACTTGATTGTTGATATTTGCTAATATTTACTAATAATTTATACTTATTTGTTGATATTTGAGGAACTTGCTAATGTTAATATATATAAGGTTGTATTACATGAATTATTTAGCAATCATTTTGTTATGTTGGAATTATGTTATTCTTGTCATACTTTGGTTGCCATGAAATCTTATGTGTTTATTACACAGCTGAAACTCACCATATGTTTTCAAACATTTTTATAACTATTCATTTTCTACCGAGAATTTTTAATTCCCACTCTGTTCATAGTGTTTTCAGATTAGCTCATGATGCATTAATGTTATCATCATTCAGATCGATCATATATGAATTATAAATCCAAATGAGAGAAATATATGTATATTAGAGTTATTAGAAAAATATGTATTTTTGACTAAATAATGACTCTGATATATGCAAGTAAAATTATAATTCTGTTGCTGAGTTTATAAATCAGCACATGATGCATTAAGGTTATCATCATTTAAATCGATCATGTATGAATTATAAATCCAAAGGAGAGAAATATATGTATATTAGAGTTATTAGAAAAATATATATTTTTGGCTAAATAATGACTCTGATATATGCAAGTAAAATCATGATTCTGTTCCTGAATTTATAAATTAGCACTTATACTTCTAATTTTTTTTCTTTAATTACTATTATCTCGATTTCGATTTCTGAGATTTCAATTATTATTGTGAGAATTCGATTTTGATCCCTGTATTTCAATTTTGGTTTTCTGTTTTCATTCTCTTGATGGTTTTATTGAAAAACTCTTATCTCTACTTTGTATTTCAATTTGTAAAGTTTTTTTTTTATTTTTTTCTACTTTGTATTTAATTTAGAAAGAAACTTTCAGATTTTAATTGATTTCTTCTGAGTTTTCAAAATTTTAAAATTTTATTTAACAAATTTTGAAATTTTTATGAAATTAATCCACTAATATTAGTATTTTGACCATGATTAAATAAATTAAGAGTAATATATTTAATTAGTAATTTTTCTAATAGATATTAATATAGTAAGAGAGTTACAAAAATTGTTTTTATTTACTTTGCTGATGTGTACTTTTTTGTGTGTGTCAATTTTGCTGAGGCGATTGAGCAAAAAGGCAATAGCCTACTTATATAAGATATATTAGAATAGAATTTGATCAAGGAACAAGCTATTATAATTAACGAAAACAATACAAAAAAAAAAACAAGAACAATAAATATTTTGCATAACATAATAGATAGATAGATAGGAGTATACTGGTGAGTTCTTTAGATCTTTAATCTTAGTATTGATAATATCTAAACGTCTAGATGTAATGACATTAAAGAGAGTAATTGACACAAATATCCAAACATCAAAATAGAATAATAACTAAGTACACAATTTCAATGGTCCAAACATAAGAGAAGAAGCCCACTCCATGATATACTTCCACTCATCGAAAAAATTAAAACAATTATGCATCATAAGTTTATAGTCTACTATACTATTACTATCACTTCCACTCCACTTCAGTAAAAAGGAAATAAAAGCAAAAGAAAAAAAAAAACTCCTATAAAAGAGGAGGTAAAACTCCACAAAAAAAAAGAGGTAAAACTCTTTAAAAAAAAAAAAAAAATTCTCACAAAAAAGATATGAATAATTATAAATTTTTATATTCAATTTTTTTATTAATATTTTAATTATTAAATAAATAAAATATTAAATATTTTTTATATTTTTAAGATATTAAATATATTTATTTTTTTATTTAATATTAAGATAATTATTAAAAAAAATTGTAAGAGGATATCACAAAATTCAAAAGATATTTACAAAAAAACAGTTACAAAAAATCACCATAGAGTGAGAAAGATCCACCTACGTGTAACCAATTACCAGCCTAAAAAAGTAGACGTTTTACTGTCCGCGGCTCTTCTGCACGGAAAGCAAGGGTTTTCTTAACGATGCCACTCTTCTTATTTTAAACCTGTCGTACTATTGCCGAGGCGTACTAAACTGCTAGTTTTTTTGTCTTTTCTTTTGGGTCCATAATCAATGGGCTGTGAAGAGCCCATTGCAACATAACTATTTTTGGGTTTTAGACATTGCCCAAATTCTATAGGGTAGATAATGGACGTATCAAAGTTTAATGGATTGTTTTTTTTTTTGGCCTTTTTGCAATTGAATGATAGATACTTTTGCTTTGTGTGCCATGACTGACTTTACTGCACATTTATACATTTAAAAAATAATATTATCACATTATTTTTTTATTATACTATTATTTATATTATTTTTTAATAGTTATAATTAAGTAAAAATAATAATAAAAAAAATGATGTAATTAATGGTATAAAAATAATATAAAATATGGTATAAAAAAAGTAATGTAAAAAATAAGAGTTATATTAATTTAGAGTAAATTATATGGCAACGTTTACAATATACATAAATAGAATTTAAACATCAATGCTCCAAAATAAAAAGCCATAGATTTAATTATTTTAAAAACTAACGCCACATATTGCACATTGCGAACCTGGTAAACAGGTAACCTTTATTTTTTTCTAATTACAATGTTAAGGTCATGGATTGTTGGGGTTTTGCACTCACCACCAGCACCCATCTTGACATGGCTTCGACGAGGCGATAGTGGCGAGGTAAGGTAGAAGGAGAAGCTCATTCCTTAACACCAGCAAGCACAGAGGTGGGAGAACCACTATGCGTAGACCAACAATGGCGACGACATGCGCGAACCAGCAACTCTTTGATGACGACGACCACTGTGCGCACAACGACAACAATGCCGAACTATTAGCTCTTCAAACTTGTGACGACGATGACCTGGACAACATCAATGTTGTTCAAGTGGTAGTTGGAGCTTGGCCATAGATTTAAGATTACAACACCCATCAAACAAGAACATGAACAAAATTGATGAAAAATCGATCAAAGTTTTGACACAAAAGTGTCAATAACAAACTTGAAAAATAATCAAGATTGATTAACTTTGGGGTCTCTGATGTTAATGGAGAAAGATGATGAACCACAATGAGACGTGACCAAACATCACTACTAATCAGATCACTGGCAACAGAGGCGGCGACGAGTCATTTTTCTTTTCAAAGACTTCCACACAATTTACTCTTTTTTGGGACAAAAAAAAATTGAAGTAACCGGCTTTTACCAATTATTATGAGTAAAATGTCTAGAGCATTGATGCTCAAATTCTGTTTAGGTGTATTGTAAAGGTTGTCAAATTATACTGCCCTTCAAGTTTCTGTAAAAGACATTGCATCCCAAACTTATTCAAAAAACACACTCCACAATAATTGACCAATTCACCGTTAACTCACTTAACAGATTCTTCATCACTGTTGCTGAATATTTGACTCCTCCTTTCACCATGCAGTATGAACAATGAGACAATGTTTGCAGGAGAAATCACGCCACACACACACACACACACACACACACACACACACACACACACACACACACACACACACACACACACACACACACACACACACACACACACACACACACACACACACACACACACACACACGAGAGAGAGAGAGGCAGAAAGAGAATTTGTAAAGAAAACGCTAACTTCTTCTCACATACGTATTGATTGATCATTTAGGCTAGAAAAAGTGATTGATCATCCTCAAATGCTATTATCTATTGATAGAGTCAGACTATGAAGCACGAATACTTCATAATGTCTGTCGTACCTGTGTCGGATACGTACTTGTATCCGTATTAGATACTCGGATACTTGATAATGTTAAGTTAATTTTTTAACAAAAGTCGTATCTTTGTACCATACATGTGTCATATCCAATACCCATATCCGTATCTGTGCATCATAGGAGTCAAGTATTGGTGTACGTTCCAAAGTCAAATGAAAAAGTCACTAACTAGCCAAGAAATCCATGTTTGCCAATAAGCTCTGCCTAAAATTCTTGATCTACCCTGGCAGGAGAGCGACGTCAACTTATGGAGAGGCTGCCATTGGATCTGGCACTAGCAGGAACAAAAGTGAACGGTACAAGTACAACAGGTGGGCAAGAAAGCTTTCTGTTGCTTCCTCTGAATTGCTTCCTCTGAACATAATCTTTAGAAAGTGAGAAGTTTGAGTTAATTAGTTTGTGGGTCTTTTGGTTTGAGTTGGTTTGTGTTACATAATGTAAACAGATTGCTAAATGATTTTTCAGGTTGAGCCTTAAACCCATAATAAATTGGGTGTTTGAAAGCTTTTTTACCTTCTTGTCAGATAATTTGCTTGAACAAATATTTTTGCCTCTATCATTTTGATTAATAATTTACATTTAACAAGTAGTTAATATGGATAGCCATGCCTACAAATATTATTAACCTCACAAATATTGCTAATTTGACAACGTCAGCCACCATTTCTAATTTATTCAAGGTTTAATGTTGCAACCATTTCCAAATTATTCAACATCAGCCACCATTAAGTGTTGATTGCACAATTAATGATGAGAAAGAGGAGAATGGTGAAGAGCTGATTGCATGATGGAGAGCTATACAGGGGCATGAGGTATTGGAGTTTGTTTTTTGATTGCTTCTTGTTGATGGACTTTGTTATGTTTAGAAATTATGGTGTCGGTTTAATTTCTATGACTTTGTTATCTTCAAAGATTAAGGTGTTGCTTTAATTTTTCTAACTTTGTTATGTTTACGGATTATGATGTTGGTTTAATTTCTATGACTTTGTGATATTTAGAAATTATATTATTAAGTTATTTATTTATATTTAAATTATGAGTACATATATCGTTAAACATGTCTTTCAACAAAGGAGTTGATAATTTATTTTTAAGATAGACTAGTTATTGTTGGGAATTACGGAAACAAAAACATGGTAGAAAGAAGAATTTCCACTAAAGATCTATGTGAAAAAGAGAGGCATGATTCGTGATTTTCAAGTTTTTTTCTTAAAGCTAGAAGAAAAAAAAATGATCAATGCAAATTGCCAGCATCGCAGCAGCCACGGTGCCTCTACGTTATCTACACAAACAGACTCGCAAACATCCAACGTCTTCAATCTTGGAGTCCCACGTTTTTAGCAAAATGCTAACTGCAAAAAGAAGAGAAACATATTACTCTCTCACTCATTGTTTCTGTTAGGGTGCGACTAGGGTTCGTAATGCCTATATTGACAACCTCCTTAATAGTGCTATTTATAACAGAGACTGCCTTATGTAAGTGAGAGTAGCAGCAAGGCTAGTTGGGCTACCTTGGACTCATCTGTTATGAGTCTGGCCCACGATAAAATTTTAGTCCAACTTGAATTTTCATTACTCTAATTCAATCTGTTCTATGTGTGTGACCCTGTAGGTTCTTATGACGTTGATAGTAATATTAAAATCCTATTTTAATATTATAAGTAATGAGTGATATCTAGCAACACATCGTTGTTACCCAAGTAATGAGAATGTCAGTCATTTGATATAACTTTTCCGTGATCAATATTTTCGTGTAATTTAGTCTATTTGTCATGATATCGAGACTAAACACAAGACATGAAATGTGTCACTCTTGTATAGTTTAATCTTCTGTTCTCTAATACTCTAATAGACTTAGTAAAAAGAAATGAGATCAATATCTCATATTAATTCATTTGAGCATGATAATGTATTTCGTAGTCTCACTCAATCACGGGTCCCGAAAGTATCACTCCTGTTATGTAGGAGTGACAAATCTCATCTAAGTCACTCACATCCCTTTGCATGATTCACGGAATGTTCAATAACCAACTTTATAATCACCTTATTATATATGACGTTTGATGGCATTAGAACATACAATTCTTCATGTAAGAATCATAGTGATTTCAGGTTAAAGAACCACGTATACCATTGTCACTTTAAGAATCGCTTATGATACTCACGTAACGATTCATGCAGCATTCTCATGGTGGGTCAGTCCAATACATTATCACTCTAATATGTATTTATGTGAAGACTTGATATCTCATATCAATGACCCGTGAGATGTGACCATCAGTCTACGCACATATTAGTCTTAATACATTATTGTTGTCTTAATTAACAATAATACTTGACTATGGACATTTAAAAATAATGTTCTGATTCTATCCGATAAGATCTTACGATCAAGTCATCAACTTAATGTCTTATGAGATTAAGCTTATTATTGTAAAGACTTTATTATATTTATTATAAATAATCACAATAAAAGAAATATCTCATTTATTAAATAAATAACATAATACACCAATAATTATAGTGTAAATTTGTTGTGAAATATTCACAAGTGTTTTTTTTTAAAAAAAAAAAAGAAAGAGAAGTGTGGATAGGATTCGGGTAGGGGCAGGTTCTGATATTTTCCTACGGGTAAGGGTGCGGATTCTTGTCTCTAAAGCTATGTTTGGATATTTAGTAAGTGATGGAATGGAATGGAATGAGATGGGATGGGATGAGATGGAATGAGATGGAATGGAAAAAAAGTACCATTGCATTGTTTGGATATTTTAGAATGGAATGGAGTAAAGTTACCATTCTATTGTTTGGGAAGTGAATGATTTTTTGTGGGATGGGATGGTATTTATATTAAAAAAGATGATTCCATCTCATACCCCTCAAATTGGGGGGGGAAGAAAATTGATGGTTTATGGTGGGATGGGATGGAATCCATCCCACCCACTCCCATCCCATCTCATCCCGTCCTTTTTTAACATAACCAAATAATGGAACCTGACTCTATTCCATTCCATTTTCTTCCATTTTACTCAATACCACCAATCAAAACAAACCCTAATCCCTGCGGGGTGGGTAGGGGCGGGTTGAAACCTCTTTTGAAGGGTGTGGGGTGGGTGAAAACACCGCCCCATTGCCAAGCCTAGCGGGCTTGCTGGTATCATATTTGCTCAAGTGGTAGATGGCGTCCATGGTTGTACCTGGGAATCTAGGAGCTGGCTCTCGAGTGGAATAAAGTGAACGACGGAAGATTGCAAAGTGAAGTTCATGAGCTTGATCTTACAAAAAAATTGGGAAGAAATTTCTAGCATTTTTTAAGCTATTGACTGCGGCGTTTCCCGCTATGACTCTAGATGCCTTTCTTGTGTGGACCAACCATACACAATCAGTGAAAGACCTTCGCTAATTCATATACCTAGTAAGCAAGCAACGCTACTAGATCTCATTCGACAATTCACTTGCCAAAGTACAAACTCTTTATTTTGAATGGGGTTTTGTTACTTAATCATTATGCTATGTGTCTTGTTTCTGAAAGGGCATGGCCATGGAGTTTTTGGCCAGAGATAGGGTATCGCTGGTTTGTGGAAACAAAAATGATTTATGCAATACCCCAAATTTGGTTCGAGTTTCTCGTCCAGAGAATTGATTTTGATCTTGGCTATGTTTGAATGTCTTAAAATGAATGGAAGAACGTGATTCATGAAATAAAATAGAAAAAATAAAATAAAATAAAAGGGAATATAATATTATATTATTTGAATATTTAATAAATTTAATAAAAAATAGAGTAAAATATTTAAGTCATCTTGATCTCTAATTAGAAGAATAAAAATTATAAGTTTTGAATGATTATGAAAGAATTTCTTAACCTACTTTTATTATTTCACTCTTTCTTTTAAATTAATTCTCAAACACAGGTACGCTTTCAATTTCTCCCTCTCCCTCTCCCTCTCTCCCTCTTTCTCTCGCAATCTTCAATTTCTAATTAGTTCTTCAATCTTTCGTATCAAAGATTGAAACTTTTGGCTTTATTGAAATTTCTCAACATGAAATACTACCATTCGTTTGTTTCAAACCAACAATAATTGCTTTTTTTTTACCCGGGTGTAGTGGAGGGCTATATGGCAGATAAAGATGAAGAGTTGGCAATGCCAAGGGATGTAAAGATTGTGACGTCTTTGTTGAAATCAATGGGTGTGGAGGACTATGAACCTCGCGTTATACACAAGTTTCTAGAGCTATGGTATCGCTATGTCGTTGATGTCTTAACGGATGCCCAAGTGTATTCAGAGCATGCGGGCAAGTCTGCAATCGACTGTGATGATATTAAGCTTGCTATTCAATCCAAGGTTAATTTCAGCTTCTCCCAACCACCCCCGAGAGAGGTAATTTTACTAATTTTTCATTTATTAATCTTCTTGTCACAAAGGTTAGATTTTGTTTCATGTCCAAAAAAAATAAATCAAATTAATTGCATATTGTATTCTTTGATTGTTGAATTTGGGCTGCTTGTATATATTTTTTTCTAATAAAAAATGCAAGCATTCCTTTTCCTCAATCCTTCTATTTTCTACCCTGTTTGTGATTAAAAACCAAACATGTATTATTGATTTAGTTGAATGTATTGATAGTTTGAAGCAACTTGTTGAAGTTTGCAAGTGCCAAAGCTAGTCTGTGAGAGAGGTTGGCTTGTTTATCTAAACTACACTGCAACTTGTGTAAAACCCACCAAAGCACTTAAATTTGTTAAGTAATGTTACTTTCTAAAATTAAATTACATCGTATCAGACACAATAAAGGTACCAAAGCCCATGCTACATAGTTTTCAACCGTTAATTTCTTTTTCAAATTATTATACTGGATTAAGAAAGACATTGCATGTAAATTATTCTTGTTTTCTTCTTTCCTTTCCTGTGGGCTCTAGCTTTCTAGGTTCCCACACTTCTGTATTGCAGTTTTACTACAAGCTTGCAGAAATTAATCTTGTGTTAAATCTTAACGGTTATTTGTTTGGGAATTATGGCTGAGATTGCCACTTGGTGGGACAAGATTATCACTTAAAGTCACAATTTTCTAGATAGTAGAAACCTATTGTTGAATCTAGTCACTTGCCAGGTGCTTCTGGAGTTGGCTCAAAACCGCAACAAGATACCATTGCCAAAGACTATAGCAGGACCTGGTGTTCCTCTTCCACTTGATCAGGACACATTAATCAGTCCCAACTACCAGCTTGCAATTCCTAACAAAAGGCCTGCCGAACCTATAGAAGAAACAGAGGATGAAGAAGTTGCTAATTCGAACCCCTCTCAGGAAGAGAAGATAGATATGCAAATGCAACAGAATCCCCATCAAAGAGTGTCCTTTCCCCTGCCCAAACGCCAAAAGGATTAATTTCAAGTCCCATCTACTACTAAGGCTTACTCTAGTCTAGCTCATATCTGATTGTTGTACTACAGTGGTAGTAACAAAATTCTATAGAACTTGTAGCTTGTTTAGTTTATTCTGTGTAAAGTCCATTAGGGTCTGAGATTGAAATGACATGGTTTTGAAACGGCTCATTTTGTAGTGTAACATTAAATGGTCAAAATATGTGCTTCGTTTCAAGTGTACTTAATTTGAATGTTCCAACTTTACATAAGAATTTCTCTCGTATCAAAATCCTTGTCAACACGATCTTCACCTAAGCTATATTTGCAAATTCTGAAATTTAATTCAAATTTTGAGTATTTTCTATCGAGATGAAGTTTTTAACTGCATTAAGTTGTTTGTCTAAATAAAAACTCGAGTTGTATATAATTGCAATTTAAATTGGTCGGATCTGGATTGAATGCAGAAGAATTTTTTGTAACTAATAGGACTGTTGTAATGGGTGCGACTGGAACTTGTCCTTTGTTGCTTGCAATATGCAAAAACAACCACAAGCATAGCTGCTACTCTCTGTACACTATCTAAAGTGTGCTTTCTTTTTAAATTAAACTTGACTTTTGAAAGGTACCAGAGATGCAATGAAACAGAAGAGAGAATGAGAAAAGGAGAAGAGGAGAATGAATGAAAGAGAGAATGATGATGATGTATTGTGTATCACACAGTATCAATACATGTTCAGCTTATATACAAAGTGAACAACTATCAGTTAGTTATAACTAACTGTAACAGATTGTTAACTAACTATCCTTCATAGCCCCCTGCAAATTCAGAGGATGAAAATCTGCAACTTTGAGTTTGTGTCTAAAATAGAGAAACTGTGTTCTTGTAAGAGATTTAGTCAGAGTATCAGCAACTTGGTCTCTAGAAGGAATATATTTTACTTCTACTGATTTGCCAACCACCTTTTCTCTCACAAAGTAAAGGTCCAATTCAAAGTGCTTTGTGCGGGCATTTAGTATCGGATTAGCTGCTAATAATATGGCACCTAAGTTATCACAATACACCACAGGAGTGGTTGAAATGGATAACTGTAACTCACTGAGCAGTGATTGAATCCAAGTCAATTCTGCTATCACTGCTGCAAGACTCCTATATTCGGCTTCAGTGCTGGATCTAGAGATTACAGGTTGCTTTTTGGAAGACTAAGAAATGATGTTGGGACCAAGAAACACACAATGGCCTGAGGTAGACCTACGATCATCAGGATCTGCCCCCCAATCACTATCACAAAATGCCATGAGACTCAATGATGCTGCTGGTCTGAGATGAAGACCATAAGACAAAGTGCCTTTTAAGTATCTTAAAATCCGCTTCACTGCTCTCCAGTGAGACTCTAAGGGATGATGTATGAATTGACAAACTTTGTTGACTGCATAAGATAGATTTGGTCGAGTAACTGTGACATATTGCAAAGCTCCTACAATGGATCGATAAAGAGAAGGATCAGTAGCAGGTGCACTTCCAGCAACAAAGAGTTGTAAGCCACTGACCATGGGAGCAGCAATAGGTTTGGCATGCATCATTTTAGCTTTGATAAGTAAATCAGAAATGTATTTTGTCTGAGAAAGATGAATGCCTCTATCCTTAGAAGCTCTAGCCTCAATTCCCAAAAAATAATGAAGATGACCAAGATCCTTGAGAGCAAATTTGTGATTAAGACAAGTGATGAGATTTTTTATTTCAGTCGAAGAAGATCCTGTAATCAGAATGTCATCAACATAAACCAGAATATAAGTTGTAGAAGTGGCAGTGAACCTTACAAAGAGAGAGGAATCGTATTTTGTGGAAACAAATCCAAGAGTATGGAAAGAGTTAGCTAGGTGTTCGAACCAGGCTCTGGGGGCCTGTTTGAGTCCATAAATAGCCTCGTGTAATTTGCAAACTAAAGATCCATCCCCTTGAACAAACCCCTCTAGTTGCTGCATATAGACTTCTTCCTTGAGAATGATCATCCTCTAGACAGTGCAACCGTGAGAATGATCCTAACAATAGTGGGTTTAATTACTGGACTGAAAGTCTCAGAAAAGTCAAATCTTGCTCTTTGATGAAATCCCTTAGCCACTAGACAAGCCTTATACTTATGGACAGTACCATCTGGATTTTCCTTCATTTTAAACACCCACTTACAGCCTATAGCTGTTCTGTTGGGAGGTAATTGAACTAAAGACCAGGTTTTATTCTAAGTAAGAGTAGTAAATTCAGATTGCATTGCTTCAAGCCAATGTTGATGAGAAAGAGCCTCTGCTACAGAACTAGGTTCAATAGCTATGGTATAAGCTTTAGGCTTAAAAACTCCTGCCTTAGACCTTGTAGTCATTGTATGAGTGTTTGTAGCACCCCTAGGTACTACAATTATATCAGTATTAGAAGTACCTGCACCACTAGCTGGAACTATTGGAACATAAAATTCAGTTTGTGAAGGTGAATTCTGTGGTAATGAGTGTAAGGTGATATCATTAGCAGGTTGAGCAACCTGAGTGACAGAAGGACTAGATGGAACTATAGGAATGACAGGAACAGAAACTGAGAATGAGGGATGGAAGATGAGACTGAGGGAGATTGAGGAAAGAAAAGCCTTTGTAGTTTATTAAGGACAAAAAGTTTCGAGGAGAATTGCAGGGAGTCTAGAAGGACAAATTTTACCACTAGGAGACAAGCACTTGTAGCCTTTGTGTGTAACATAGTAGCCAAGGAAAACACACTGTTCAAATTGAAATTGTAGTTTATTACTGTTATAGGGTCTCAGATAAGGATAGCAGGCATAACCAAAGGATTTTAAAAAATGATAATCTGGTTGTATATCAAAAAGTGCCTTTAGAGGAGGTTGATTGTGGAGAACAAGAGTTGGTAACCTGTTAATGAGACAGGTGGCAGCAAGAAAAGCATCCCCCCAAAATGTTAAAGGCAAAGAAGCTGAAGCTAACAAAGTAAGACCTATTTCAGTAATATGTCTATGCTTCCTTTCAACTGAACCATTTTGTTCATGGACATAAGGGCAACTTTTCCTATGAACAATGCCATGATCTGACAGAAATTTAGTAAATACTGAGTATTCACCACCTCCATCAGTCTGAATTGTTTTAATTGAAAAACCAGTTTGTAGTTCAACCATAGACTTGAATTTAATGAATACAGAAAGTGCTTGAGATTTATGTTGAAGAAGAAAACTCCATGTAAACTTGGTACATGCATCAATAAAGTGTATATAATATCGAGCTCCCTTAGTAGTAGGAATGGGGGAGGGACCCCAAATATCAGTGTATATCAATTCTAAAGGAGTGTTGTAGACAGTATTTGAAGCAGAAAATGACAATTTATGACTTTTGCCCATACAACAAAATTCACACAAGTCATGAATAGACTTAGACTCAAAGAAAATGTTACATAATTTTAGTACTTGCTGGACAGTTTTGAATGAAGGATGTCCCAACCTTGAGTGCCACAGCTGCAGAACATTCTCTGAAGCAGAAGTCTGAAGAGTGGAACTCTGAGCAGAAGGTTGAGAGACAGAAGCTGGACAAGTCGAGAAGGAAAGATGATCAAATACATACAAGCCATTTTTAAGAGTTCCTCTGAGCAGAACTTGGTCAGAACCCTGAGATTTAACCACATAATGATTAGGATGGAATTCAAAATAAACATGATTATCTCTAGCAAATTGAGACACACTAAGAAGATTTTTGGTAATGTCAAGAATATGTAAGAGATTATGAAGATGTAAAGAAGAAGAAGTAAATGGAGACTGAATTGTAGATTGCCTTATATACTTAATGATCAAACCTGAACCATTTCCAACCAGAACTCTATCATGTCCACTGTAATCCTCTTTCACAAATAGATTCTCAGCATTAGGTGTAAGGTGATTGGTTGCACCTGAGTCAGGATACCAAGCTAGATCAAACACAGTTTCAGGAATAGCTAGCATAGCTTGTGGTTGTGACTGAGAAGAAGTGGTGCATACTGAGCTGAGTGATTGTGAGTATTATTACTGCTAGTCCCTAATCCATTTGGATCAGGACAAGCTTCATCATAGCGATGATAATAGTGCCAGGCTAGATGACCATATTTTCCACGCAATTAACATTGAGGCCTGTTAAAATTGGTAAAATTCCAATTGTGTCTACCTCCACGATTATTTCTTCCTCTGAAAGAAAATTGACTTATGTATCCTCCTCTAAAACCACTTATGAAATCACCTCTAACTGGATATTGATTACTATTTTGATGCTGATAATAGCCTCTACCTTGACCTGAGTTATTTGTGCCAAATCTTGAATATGCATATCTTCTACCTCCTCGAAACTATTGTGATTGAATTAGATGTGCTTGAAGTGGAGTATCAATTATACTAGTGCGTTTGTGTTTTTTTGTGTTTTTCAAGTCTGTCCTCATGAGCCATAAGTAGAGCTTCAATTTCCATTATAGAATATGGTTCAGATCTGGAAATTATTGATGTGATAAAACTATCATAGTGCTCATCCAAGCCATCAAAAATAGCATCAATATAATCAGATGTATCAACTAGAGAACCATTTGCAGCTAACGTATCAACTATCTTCTTGATTTGTAACATATAGACATTAACTGAAGTAGAAGGATCTTTCTTGATGTTTCGTAATTGAAGTTTTAATTATTTCACCTTGGCTTTGATTTGAGCTGCAAAGAAGAGTTCAAGTTTCTGCCAGATCTGATATGCAAAATCACTGCGAACCATACGTACCATCATTGATTCACTCATGGACGAGAGGAGCCAGGATACAAGAAGCTGATCTTGTTGTTCATAGTTAAGAAAATCTTCATTGATATCTCCACATTGTTCATCAGTCAGAGAAGCAAATCGAGGATGAACTGACTGAGAACCAAGAATATATTTATGTAATTTGAAACCTTTGATTGTAGCAAGAACTTGTTGTTTCCATGGTAGATAATTGTCATTGTTGAGCTTGATTGAAACTGGATTGGAAAAAGTTTGGAGTACAAATCTGGATTGCGAAACTGTAGAAGAAGAAGTTTTGATTTCCATGGAAGCGTGTGGAATTGCAGAGCTCTGATACCATGAAAGGTACCAAAGATGCAGTGAAGCAGAAGAGAGAATGAGAAAAGGAGAAGAGGAGAATGGACGAAAGAGAGAATGATGATTATGTATTATGTATCACACAGTATCAATACATGTTCAGCTTATATACAAAGTGAATAACTATCAGTTAGTTATAACTAACTGTAACAGATTATTAACTAACTATCCTTCATAACTTTTTCATCAGAAAAAAGAAGCCGTATATATACTAATAATAATAATAAAATTGGTGGTGCCTTCTCTTTTCTTGTGAGATAACTATGAAGAGTGTTCAATAGCGCCTGAAGAACATACAGCTCATCTATGATTGCTACGTGACCCCAACTTGTATCACACGTTTAGGGTGGGTTTGGTATATATAACTATATATGTGTCGGGGTAGCTTCACAGACTTCACGAATGCAACCCACCACTTCATCAAAATCTCATGGATTATTATTGCTCTCTACTAACATTTTCCTTGGAAGCACAAACTTTTTTTGATACACCTTGGAAGTACAGTACCAAAGAATTAAATGGAGGAGACGCTTACTATTTGATAAATTCGTCCCTTCGGAGGCATACCCACTGAAAAGAAAGAACTATTTGATAAATGCAAGACTTAAAAAATAAAACTTGGAGCTCTTGAAGCCAAGTGGGATGTAATCAATTTTCAAGGGCCAAATACATAAATCAATCATTCAGCACATAATTAATGGCAAGTTCATAGTAGAAAGTAGAAACATACAGTTCTGTACAAATATATATGTGTGCAATAATCGTCAAAAAATGGTATGTTGGTATAGAAATGAAAACCAAACACAATGGGTCAGTTCAACTTGTGCCAACTTCTTGAACTAAGTTAGCACAACAATGCAATGTTGGGAGCTGCAAGTGTGTAACCATTTGATAGCAGATTAGCCATTTGACTTATCTATAAAATGTTCTTTCTTCGGACTATCTCTTGATGTTCCTCCATAATTCTTCTAAAGGGTTCACATGTTCTTACAAGCACTGACCATTGGAGATAAGAAAAAGAATAATGAATGTTTAATAGCTAGCTTTTCTAACCATTAGGAGTAGTTTAAAATATCAGTGATATAACATCTTAGTCTGATTTATTACAGTACATTCAAGAATATATTTACGTAAATCTGATTAGAACGTTATTACTAATTTTTGAAAACAAAACTCATTGGTACGATATTACAAGGTTATACAAGTAACCGGAATTAGAGCCTTAAAAAGAAATAATCAAAGTAGAGTACTCGAAGTTTATATATAAACACATCTAAAAATTCGATTTATTGAAATACTGAATTTACATATGTACATAAGTGCTTGTTCGAATATAAACTGGACCTTCATGGCCTAAATACATCATATACAAATCAAAGACTATTCTAGTCGAAAGTCGAAACTACTACTACTACTTCATTTCCTTTTCTTGGAATGATCTTGATTTCGATATGTAAATAAACATATAAACAGACAAAGGGGGTGAGAATTCAAAAATTCTCAGTAGCTTACTAACAAACATAATCATTCAACATACAACTATATAATAAATTCACAAGATAACATTTAGAATCAAATTGTGTATGGATGCTCATCGAAATGATGAATGCTGATGATGATGATGAAATGGATTGTGATGAGACCTATGCAATGTCATGAATCTCGCAAAGGGCTTTTCTCGCTCATTTGACCTAAGCAGAGTGTTTTATCTTGCACTTATACTGATCTTGCAAAGGGTTTTTCTTACTCATTTGACCTAGGCTGAGTGCTGACCACTCTAAGCCATGTAATGATGTTTATGAAAACTCTGAACTTGGATATTCGAATAGTATCTCTAGCCTTTTTGAATGGCATTAAAACACAACTATAGATTTTTCTTTTAAAATAATATTTCTTATCATATTCGACCATAATTGAAACATGCCTTACTTTGCATTTTCAATCAGAATCGAAATATATACTAGTCGAATAACTCCTATGGTCTGTTCGGTTATTCTCGAAACTACAATTGTAGAATAGCTATCTATTCACTTTGTTTCTTTCGATCACAATCAAAGACTTGCTAGTCGAATAAATACTGTAGTATATTCGATTAACCTCAAACTCTTGTCAATCGAATAACTCTCTTAGTCTACTCGATTAGCCTAACTTATCATTCTAAAATGGTTTACGCGAATAGCTCTTAGTCTATTTGATCAGTATTGAAAATATATCATTATGAATTTACTTATTAATATTTCAATTACTATCAAAATCACACTAAATCGAACAACACATTTAGTCTATCCAATTATCACTAGCATGTTTTTCTGACTTATGTCAATCAAATAGTTCTCTTAATCTATTCGATTAGCCTCGAGAACCACGCCATTCAAAGTTTGCTTACTTGGTAATATTAAGTTAGGCTAATATTTACTTGGTAATAATACTAATATTTTCTTCTTAATATTTTTTTTCTAATCATTGTCTTGCAAACCTTATTACTATTGTAACATAATATATTAACAATCTTATTATTTGTCCAATCAAAATATGTTCAACTTTATTCAATTTACTCACAAAATCATTCTGTATCTTATAAGAATGTTACAGTCGTATATATTATGATTTGACATCACTTTTATCTTAATATATGATGTAAATATAATATACGTATTATGATATATATAAAATATTTCTCATATATTAATATATAATTGATTTTATTATTAATTAAGTTAGGGAAAATATTTATTTATATTAGGGGTATATCATATTAACCTTAAACTCGTACCCAACTTAACTTGCAGCACTATTCCACCGGCCCTGCTCCACGCTGTAGGAAGATAAGTTTTAAACCTGTCCCATATAAGATGAGACGAGTGAAATTGACAAACCTGTCAACTAGTGGCATGAAATTCTTCGCAATCAAGTAGAATTTCAGTTTTTTCCCCCTTTTTTTTTCTGTTTGGTTTTATTGTTTAACTATCATTGGTACAGTAAAGAAACATGCATCTTATCATACGAAATCAAGAAATAGCTACCAAATGACCGATACTGGTGCAGGATGTGACCCACACTAACGTATGTCAGTGGCATGAGTCTTTAAAAAAATTGCTAATCAATGTGTTGTCCCAATCTTTCCATTTTAATTAGAATCTTAAATAAGAATGTTGACCCCACAAATGATGTGCTGCAGTTGATTTGGACATGATTTCTCTTCTGGGCTGTCTGAGACTGATTGTTGCATGGTTCTTGATTATAAAATAGCACGAATAAAAAAAGAATACCCAACTACTGTCAACCACATAGTTGATATTTTTAAATTAGAAAAAATGTGTTTTATTATGCCATAAATAGGAAAGTCATCTTTAACCCAAGTAAACTTATTAATGGGCCTTTTAAGCTTATTGTATTTAGACTTGAAAACTGAAAAATAACTAATAGGACATAATCTGAGCTTGCTTCCCTATTTTCTATGTACATTCTCATCAAAACCAGCATCAGATACATGCATGTAGGATATATTTATATTTTTTTTGCATGTGTAATTTTCATCATACAATAGACATTCAAAAAGGCAAACATATGAACATAGCTTTATATCATAATACAGTGTGCCATCTCTCTCAACGTCAAACTTTGATAGTGATGGACTATTGCCATCCTTTTCACCTTATGTCAAACGAATTTTTTTTGACAAAGCATGATTTTGATGAACAAAAAGAAAAAACCTCGAGTGACATTGACTTTTTACTAATTTCAAATGAATTTAATCCCCTAATTGTTTATTTAACACCACTGTTATTGGATTGTTTATTTGAGCAATGTTTTTTGTGTGTACATTTTGTTAAGAGTTTTATATAGCTTACTTCAATTTTTTGGAAATAGTTTATATATATATTGAGTCACTCCACTTAATGTCAATTGATTTTATATTAGAATCTCACATGATATCAAAGTCAAAATTTTATTTTTGTCACTTACTTCACTAGATTTGTTTTCGCCTATTTCGTTAGACTCACTTTTTCCGTCTTGTCATCTATGAAGGGAGGGTATTAAAAGTCTCACATCATCTATCTCAATCTTTTAAATACAGTTTATATATATATATATATATATATATATATATATATATATATATATATATATATATATATATATTAATTCACTTTACTTAATATCAATTAATTTTAAGTTAAAATCTCTTATACTTTACAAAATTTCTCTCATAAGTTTAGCTATAAAAAATATATATATATACAGGCTAATATTTACCAGTCACTATTTTCATACATTGTCAATGAATTATTTGTTCAAGATTATGTGTTAATCATAATTCAAGTGTGAGTAGCATAGATTAATTTATGTCCACCCCTTGGCTCCAAAAATAAAGTCCTTTATGCCATCCTATTCCTAACCATCGAATGGGAAATTTACGTTAATGTAATATCTTACTAAAATGGCTCATTATAAGAAAAATGTGAAATTGCCACCACACTATTTTTTAAAAAAAAAAAAAATTGGATGAATTTTGAACAAAATAATAATTTTGTGATGAGACCCACACATCAAACTATTTTATGACTAATTTATTTATGTAATAACCCACAACCATACGTAACTTGTTTTTTTTTATTTTTTAAAATATTATTTATCTGATAGGTGAAAGACTAATTTTTTAAAATACAATCAGATACATCATACGGTCAAGCAACCATACATAACTTTATATCATATTGTCATTCGTATATATTTTCCTATAATTTGTTAGTGTGAGTGATCATTTCCTTAAATTAAAAATCTTTTTCATTTCATAGGAAATGTTTTGGGCTCAAATATTCTATCCTATAGTTTCTTGTTTCAGTTTCCGTTCCTTCTTATAGGATGTAGATTCGACAACTTTAGAGGGTTAAAATTTTGTCATATCTTTGTTTATGTAAGGAGAAACATATCTGTTTAGCTTTATTTTTGTGTAACATTAAGGGAACAAAATTCTATTTTCTTATTATGGTATATTTTACCAACAAAGTTAATTAACTCATTACTTTATTTTACTTTTAATCCACTAGTAAGATTGAATCCAAATCCGATATGGTAATAACTTATACTATTTATGACTTCACATTAATGCCTTTCAGAAGGGTTAAAGAAAGAAGAAATTAGAAAGAAAAAAAAAGCTCATTTTTTAGTTTTTTATTATCATTTTTGCTGAGAGTAGTTTATTCATTAATTACTTGATGACATTCGGCAGATTTTTGTGGAAAACTCATACCCATCATATAATTTTTTTTCTTTGTTAGAAGAAACATATTAAATGATAGGAATGATTATTGTAAATTGAGAGAAATAAATCTTAACTCTTAAATTTTATATGAATAATAAATAAATACATAAAGTTTTATATAACTTTTTTCATTGATTATTTAATTTTTTAAATAATTTTTAATATTAATTATTCATATATAGTTATTAATCAATATTTATTCTCACACTTCGCAATAAATCACTTCTCTTTCTACACATGCATTTATATGTATAGTATGTTGCTTTTGATGACCAATTATTGTGTGATATAATAATTCCGACTCAAGTGATAATTGATGGGCAAAGAGTACTCTATCTGGACCCCTGTAACCAATCCATCCCTAAGGAGGAGGACCCTGCCTGAGCAGCAGTGAACTTGTGAACAAAGACCTCCTCAACTCTATAATACAAATAAACCAATTCTTTTTTAAAAAAAGAAGAACCATGGGGCGTTGAATTGAAAGTTGAAACTACAATGTGACACTAACCCCATAAAATAAACAAAGATAAACAGCATATTTGGTTCCAAGTTTAGACCCACTAATATGAATGTGGAATGGAGGAAGCTAGGAGGAACTTTCTCTCCAATGTTGGGGAAATAGTATAGCTTATATGCCAGTTTTGTCGTTGTCTTTGGTATACGAATAA
Organism: Ormosia emarginata; assembly: GCA_029884605.1. Classification (NCBI taxonomy): domain Eukaryota; kingdom Viridiplantae; phylum Streptophyta; class Magnoliopsida; order Fabales; family Fabaceae; genus Ormosia; species Ormosia emarginata. Next base: position 9,262,622 of record JAQQTP010000076.1, read on the forward strand.
CATTTGGCATTGAAGTATGGGATAATCAACTGCATGGAAAAAAGCAAACCTACCCCGTAAACAGTCAACGAACAAATTAAAATAAAATTGGCCAAAGTAAAGTATGTTTAGTCCTGGTTGGATATTAGGTGCTCCTAATTAATATAATTAGCTTTATAGTGAAGTTCCATAGTATTTTTAAATCCAAAAGTGGGTCAATTATTGTTCTCTTCGATAAACCTAACTGTACACCACAGCTGCATTCAACATATCTTTCAAAATCATCTTATTGTGTATGAATTGTGAAAGCATAATTAATTTTTAATTTAGGGACTAAATTGATGTTATTTTTTTATAATTAAGTGACTAAATTAATATTACTTTTTATGATTAATGAATAAATTGATGTTAGTTCTTTTAAGACTAAATTAATGTCATTTATATCTCTGAGTAATTAAAATGGATGTATATTTTAAACTATATAATTTATTTATGTTTGATCTGATTTATTTATTGATTTGTATAATCGCATCAATAATTCATTAAACATACAGAGGCGACGCTTCATGTAAAGGATAGGGAGGCTTTGGTCATCCCCTTTCCCCAAAATTTCCTAAGACTTTATATGTATTATTTTTTTAAAGATGGACTCCCCCAACCTATCATTTCCAACATAACCTAACTCCACGACTGTATATATAGGTATATATGCAATCCAACAATTTTATAAGTCGAAGAGGATGAAGTAAATAAAAATATTACCGTGGCTTCCATCGTGGTAATTGTTACTAATCATACAAAATATTGATACATTGACTTAATCAGAGAAGACTAGTGCTAGAAGAAATTAAGAGCTTTGACAGAATGAATGTGCACTTGTATAACATTGCTCAGAAACGTGGCCTACGCATATTTCACTATCACCTGGTCATATTACACTGTGACATGGCAATTCCACGAGAGAAATATTCGAAGTGAAAGAATCACAAATGCTAAGATTGCATCTGCAAAGATGCAGACGCTTTAGCAGATTTGGGCACAAATTGGGTAATGAAGAAAACGAAATATAAATCAACCATAGAAGTATTTCAAGATGTGGGAGGTGTGTGATATTTCAATTTGAAAATGGTACTGTGATCCTTTAAAGAATGTGAGTACTCACTGCTCAATGGCACTGGAATCTGATAGGGACGTGTGGGATTGTAATGCTGGCTTTGGTATGTAAGGGTGACCATAAACAGCAAAGCTTGGTCCTCAGATGTCGAATTTGTGGGAACGGGAAGCCCTATTTAAAGCAAGTGTAGATGGAAAGCTAAAACACTATAGTTTCAAAGGTACAAAAGTAAACAAATTAATATGAATAGAAGAAACGGGTGAGTGATTCTAGAAGGAATTAATTAATTTATTTTGCTTTTCATTTTATTTTATTAATTTTCAATTTCTTATCCATTAAATTATTCGGATTTGGGTTTCCTTATGGTTTTATTAATATGAAACACGATTATTCACAAAAGAAAAACGTTTGGCATGTGAAAGTAGGTTAGGAAGGAAGTACAGGTTACTGGTGAAACTTAAGTAAGTCAAAAAGATGGTAATAAAGGTAACTAAAAAAGGAACACAAAAAAAAAAACGTAACTAAAACGGAAGATTCGTGTTAAAAAAAAATGATATAGACAGGTAATTACTAATTAAAGTGCAAAAGCCACAATGAGTCAAGAAAGAGTAAAGAAAGTCAACCTTCTTATGTGAGAATTTTGCTTGTTGTACTTCTTTTTTAAAGTACAAAATTCATCAATCCCCATAAAATAATAAAAGAAAAGAAAAAAACAGTTTTTTTTAATTATTATAAAAAATGCTTCTTTTACCTTTCTATTATACACTTTATCTTATATTTGGAATATATGATAGAATCATATTATGTAGATGCTCAGAAAATAATTTAAAATTAATTATAATAAAATAATAAAAATTATATAAATATAAAATATTGTACAAAGTTAAAATAATGTTATATAAGTATATGTAAATATAATCTATTAGTAATATTTAATTTTTTTAAAATATTTTTATCTCCTCCCTCCCTGTAGATTCTCTCCGATTCTTGCTGCATAAATATCCCATTATTATTGGTCATACCTACCTCTACCTTCTCTTCTTCATCTTTCACAAACTCTTTCTCCCTTGCTTCTGTCTCTCTCTCTCTTTCTTGCTAGTTTTCTTTTCTCGTATAACCCACCAACCACAACCTCATTAACATTTCTAGCTCCAAGTTCTATACTACTTAAGGAAAAAAAGAAAAAGAAAAATTAAGAATCCACCTGAGTTCTCAGTTTTCAACGCTAGTTTTGTGTTCCCTTAATTTCACTTGTGTATTGTGTTTTCAAAGAGGAGCAGATATGGTGGTGGCTTCCCCAAACCCGATCAGGAGCGAAAGGATTTTAGCCACTGACCTTCCCATAGTGGACCTTACGTTGGAAAGGTCGGTGGTGACAAAACTCATTGTGAAAGCCTGTGAAGAGTATGGTTTCTTCAAGGTGATCAACCACGGTATCACTCAAGAAACTATAGCCAGAATGGAAGAAGCAGGGTTTGGTTTCTTTGCCAAACCAGTGACCCAAAAGAAACAGGCCGCACCTGCTTATGGCTGCAAGAACATTGGCTTTAATGGAGACATGGGTGAGGTCGAGTACCTTATGCTCAGTGCTACCACTCCTTCCATTGCTCAGATATCCAAAACCATATCCGATAACCCATCAAACTTCAGGTATCTGCACTCATTAGTACCTTTCTCTCTGTCTTTATCCGACGCTTTTACATTTAATTGCATGGTTGGATTACTATCCCTCTCTCCTTTTATCTTATGTTTTAGCTCAAGAACCGCCTCAATCTTAAAAGAAGCAAAAATGTTAAACCTACGCCTTATATTTTATGCTCATGCTTTACATCTTCCACTTATGAGAGAAAGAAAGAGGAAGAAAAAAGATGAATTTTTCTCTTCTATTTCTTATAAAAGAAAGATGTAAAATAAAAGTACAAAAAATAAAGTGTATAAATTATTAAATATAAAAATTATTGGACAGAAATTGATTTTATGGGAGTAGTTATTTTTTTTAACTCTTTTAATATGTTCTCATATATCTATTTTATTATTTATTTATATCATTTAATTAAATTAATAAACACACGGTAATATATTAAAATATATTAAAGAGAGTTAAATGGAAATAATTCTTCCACAGTTAGAACTAATTTCTATCCAAAATTATTTATGTGCTTTCGTATAATAACTTGGAGTATTTGAGAGAGTTTTTATAATATAAATGTTATAACTAAGTAGATAAGAGTTTTTATAACTAAGTTGATACGGGTTTTATAATAAAATATCAGTCTCTCTATATCCTACCTTCAGTATAACATTGTTGCAAATGGAAGGGGGGATAGAAAGAGAGAGAGAAGGGAAGAACGTAGAGAGAGAGTGTAGGTGCCATTGGTTTTTTGACTACTATATGGCTTAAGTTTAGTTGAAAGCCACACAGAACTTAAGTTTTTAAGTTTAGTTTTGTTTGTTTCAAAAGCTTAATTTAACAACTTTTGTTTGAAGAATGAGTTGCCTAACAACGGATTCATACTAACGGGCAACTATCCAAACATGCTCTATATGGCTCTTTTTGTAATGGTGTGACCATACAACGGGCAAGAACTCTAGTAAAGGAAAGGTGAGTCAAGTGACAGTTGGGGGGTGACAAGGTCATGCATATATACGATATTTGTTTTTGTTATAGTTATTGCCAGCATAGCCGGTGACTATATATCCCAGTTCAATTAATAATTATAACGTCTCGTTTGGAACTACCTTCCTATGAGTTTTATCTGACCAGCAGAGAACGGAGAGAGAATGATGCTTCACCGTTATTCCCTTCTATATATAAGTGATAATAAAACTGTGCCAACCTTTCTTTAAAGCGTTCCATCTGCATTATGCTATAAGTTGAGTTTGTCTCTATTTGTTTTTCCAAACGCGGAACAGTATTAACCTTATCAATGAAGTGAAAACTTAGGCCTTCTGCATAGTTCCTAGGAAAAAATGTCTCACATTAACAATATACGCTAATTAATCAACAGCATGTTGCTAGTACTCCATCCTCCTTAGCTAGTTGGATTGCCAAAAAAACGAGATTGAGAAGTATGTGAATTTTTTTAATAAAATTAGTTATGAATTATAAGACCGTAAAAGTTATTGATTTGTTTGATATGCCTCAAGATACTTAAAATCTATTTTTAATGTAACCTCATATTAAGGTTGGACATGTGGACAGTAATTTCATATTATCTTGGCTTAGAAAATGTACATATTACTATCATTTATTTGTTTATTATATGTCTTGTATGTTTCTTTTGGTAGAGAATAGTAAAAAAAATGGTATTAGCACGATCATATACGACACATTTACTTTTTAATTGAAAACTGTATATAAGAACCTAAACTGAGTTTTATAAGTTTCGATTGTCTTATTCACTTCAATTTTTTATGACTTTCCAGACTTAGCTTCGACTACAATATTGATGGTCAATCAAGAATAAAATTTTTCTAATGTACCTCAGTGCTTACGATCGCAACATGTTCATTAATTTGCAAGTTGTGAGAAAGTAAGGTTTTAGCATAAGTAGAGAAATAAAAGACATGGAAGAAAATTTAGGGTGCACGTGACATTTTAAACCATGCTCGTCGCACATGGGACTACGGGGGAGGAGGTACTCCTAGGAGGTGGTATGTCAGAGACACTTTACCTCTTCGATCTCCTGAAAGTTCTGGTGATGTCAACACTCATAAGTCAGAACTGTACGTGCAATTAGGAAAAACTCTTTTAACATGTGTTTAGTAAAGTAAATACATAAGTGTATTTATTTTTATATTATTTAATTAGTTAAAATTTTATATATTTTATTAAATTAAAAAAAATATATTTTTATTTATTTATTTTAGAGATAAATTTATTTTAAAAAAGTTTTATAAGTAAAATTGATTTATTTATTGTTTTAATTAATGGATTTTATTAGAAAGTGTCTTAATAACATTTATTAAATATGTAAAATAATTTTTTTATAAAAAAAAAATTATTTAATATATTAAAAATTAAAAAACATTCCATTTCTTGTATAAAACTTTATTTTTAAAATTTCTTAATAAATACCTTGATGGCATTTATTAAAAAAACTCATAGTTAATTTGAAAAAAAAAAAGAAGAAAAAACCGAAGAAGGAGGAGCAGAAAAAGTATCATTTGGATAAAAGGTTGAGGTGTCAGATTGACATATCAGAAATATATCAACAACGTCCAATCAAATAAAAAATAAAAGCTAAAATTAAATTAATAAGTAGAATTTTTTTTTTCCAAAAGTAGTGATTAATTTTCTTATGCTTTGTTTGGATGAAGAGAGAAAATAAGAAAAAGAAAATAAGAAGAGAGAAAATAAAAAGAGAGAAAATGGATATAAAATAGATAGAAAAGTAGAGAGAATTTTAGTTGTTTAAGAGAAAATGAGAAGAAAGAAAATCAAGAAAAGATTAAAAAATTATTTTTTTCTTAAACAAAAATCAAAACCCAAATGTCATGCAAGCTTTGAGAGAAGATTGACGCTAACTGAAGTAAATGACTTCATAGTAGATACATAGTTTTATATATATAGGCAATGTTTCACCATCAGTTCTTGAGAAAAAATAGATCACCAAGTCGCTCAGAATATTCTACTACTTTTCTCTCCACTCATTTTCAGACCCATTAGCAAAATATCCAAAGCAAGAAATGTAATAGAGTAGATACAGGCAACGCAGTGACTAGTCAGTCGCTCAGTCAGATAGTGGCACACTTCGGTTCAAAACCCACTCTGCTACTTCCATCACCATCACCTTCACTTCACAGCCAACTGTAGCTATGAGATCGGTAAAGTGTCATATTTATAGTAAAAAATTACTTCTTACACATATTTATAATCATATTATTTTATATTTATAAAATTTTAACTTTTAATTATAACTAATTTTAATTTAATTCATATTTTATATATATGCATTCAAATTTTGTCACATATTTACCTCCAATATAAAGTGATGTATGCATAGCTAATTTACACCAAGCATTATCCGTTGGAATTACTAATATTTCTTGTACATAAAATACTCATCACTGATGTTTCCTTCTTTGCACTTTGCTTTTGCTTTGAACTACTAGCTGTTTTAGCTTCTGAGTTTGATACTGTGTGATTGTACTTGTGCATGACAGCTCTACTGTGAGTGCTTACACAGAGGCTGTGAGGGAACTAGCATGTGAGATTTTGGAGTTAATGGCAGAGGGCCTGGGGGTCCCGGATATATCGATTTTCAGCAGGTTGATCAGGGATGTTGATAGTGACTCAGTCCTCAGGCTCAATCACTACCCACCTATACTTAACAGAGACTGCAAGGATAGGGACAAGTCCCCCTCCTACAACTATACCAAGGTTGGCTTTGGGGAGCATTCTGACCCTCAGATCCTGGCCATTCTGAGATCCAACGACGTGGGAGGCCTCCAAATCTCTCTTGAACATGGGGTGTGGATCCCAGTCACTCCTGACCCCTCAGCTTTCTGTGTTAATGTGGGTGATGTACTAGAGGTATGTTCCTGTACGCCATTCCTAATGTTTAATTTTTCAACCCCACAACCCTTTATTCATTCTGTTAAGCAGAATAAACGGGGTGGGTGGGGGGACTGGGGGGACTGGGGGGCCGCCTCTATAAAGAAAGCTACCCCAAGTAACTGATAGTAACAGAAGTGAAATGACATGGGAATCACTTGCATTTTTTGCTGCAGCTTTTGAATTGAATTTCAGTAATAAGATCAATTCGGTTTAATTAGAACCAATCAGCTAAATGTGCTTAAGTGTTAACATGCAAAAATAACAAGTTGTATAGGTTAAATTAGTATGTGTCATTTTTAATATAAAATAATTATCTAATATAAAAATTTATATAATTATTTAAATATTAATTAATTAATTAATTAATTTTATATAATTATATAGATAAGTTTTTTTACAAATATTTTTTGTTAATCTCGTGGAATTAATTAAGATAATTTTTTGAAAACAAATGAATTAAACAACGCTTGACTTATCCTACCACTAGATATTTTCTTTCTTACCACTAAATATCATATTGTATTACATATATCATTTTCAAAACTGAGATGAACACAACACTATGTATATATAGAACAATCAACATTTTATATTATAGATTTTAAATTTGTGCACAGAATTTTATTGTTGTGTTTATTTTCCTCCTAAGATCGAAGTGTATGAAAAAAATGGATGTGTAAAGAATGTCATATGGTAAAAAAAAAAAAAACCATATGGGATAGAATGAGAATTTAATCGCGGAGAATAGGAGATTGGTTGAACAATTAAGGTATCCTGACAACTTACCGTTCAACTTTTGTGCATGAGTTGGCACAAAAATGGAACTCATTGAATTTCTGGGTGTTTTTCTGAAGGTTATGACAAATGGAAGATTTGTAAGCGTGAGACACAGGGCTATGACCAACTCATACAAGTCTAGAATGTCAATGGTATATTTTGGGGCTCCACCACTGCAGGCCTGCATTGTTGCTCCACCAGTTATGGTTACACCCCAGAGGCCCTCTCTCTTCCGACCATTCACTTGGGCCGATTACAAGAAAGCCACCTACTCTCTGAAGCTTGGAGACAGCCGCATACACCTTTTCAGAAAGTGTAAAGAAGTAGAGTAATCGGTCATGAGCAGTGAAAAGTAGAGTTTGTAACAATACCAAAATGTAAAGGTTGCTCCCCTTTTATGTTTTGGTGTCCTTGGGAGGTGATATGTTTGTCTAATGTTCCAACAAATTTTGCATAGGGTGGAAGTTAACTTGATAAGGCAATGAAAGTTACTGTTGATGGCATGTAAACTGGGACACTGGGTAACAATAGATCGTTAGCAGTTCTGTAGTTCACTCATCAATGGCAATCCTTTTGTTATTTTTCAGTTTCTTTGTATTCCGATTTGTTATTTTAACTTATGCCCATTTGGATAGCGAGATTAAAATTAAAATATAAAATTTTAATTTTAATTTTAAAAAATTAGAGTAAAAAATTATAATTTAAATTTAATTATAATTTTATTATTTAAAAGTATGATTTAAAATATTAAAAAATATTTATAAAATTAAAATTAATAAAAATATTTATACAATAATATTTTTATAATATAATAGTAATATTTCTTCTATAAAAAATTTTTTATGAATTTTTTTTAAAATAGATAACTATTATAATAATTTTTATATAAATATAATTTTTTTCATATAAATATAATATCTTAATAAATATGATTGTTTATAAATAAATGTGGAGAGAGAGAGAAAATTTAATTTTTAAGCTATAAAATTAGTAACTCTTAATGTATAGGATAAAAATTGAAAAATATTTATTTAATTATTTTTCAATTTTATGAAATTGATTTAAAGATTTACAATTTTAATTTTAAATGACATTTTAAATATAAAAATTAAAATTAAGAAATTCAATTCTAATTCTAAATTTTAATTTCATACTCAATTCTAAAAATCAAATGAATACTTAGTGTCTTCATTGATTAAGAGAAATAATAATTGTATCAAACTTTCCTAAAAAGAAAACAAGCACACATCACACACCATACTCAAAGGACTCTCATGATTAATGTCATTTGAGAAGACATCCTCACACTTCTTACAAGCACATTATAGAGAATAAGTAAATATTGAAATTCGTATATTAAAAACAAATTGACAAATATTTAAAAAATATATATGTATGTAGAGAGTAGTATATAAAAGGAGAAAAGTAATTATACTTGCACTCCTGCAAAGTTATTGGGTAACTGTTCTGATGTAGAATTAGAGGGTGCCTGAGTAGACACGTACACGGTGGTTTCTTTTTCCTTGTGCAGTTATTACCTCCGAGACAGGGAGGTTAAGTATCTGCAAAGAAACTCCAACGCTCAAGTCATGCAATGCATAAGAAGGGTATTCACTGTAAGATTGTTAGTTACCTAGTTAGAATGATCTAGCCTGATACTTATAGAGCGTTTGCAGTGTCCTTATGCGCTCCGCGTGGCGCAGGTACGTTGAGATCGTGGTCTGACGGAGGGTGCCTCCTCTCACGATCGTTCAAGTAAGTCCTGACGGGGGGTGCTTCCCTCTATGATCGTCCAGACAGATCCTTAGAATATCAGGGTTGTCGCGTTAGTGGCCATCTACTGTAACAGGTAGTCATAGTCCCCACATTCTAAAGGTCACGATTAGCGAATCGGTATCTGTGACCAAAGAAAATCTTGTTAGAGTTTACTACCGATGCTTGCGTCCGGACGACTTAACAGAAGTGCTTGATCTGCGGAGTTTGGTAATGTGTATGTTGGGTTGACCCCTTTGGGGTGAGACCCCGAACCACAATTCAGAACAGTAACAAAACAGTTAAACTAAATTTAAAACCTTATAAAAAAAAGCTATATTTAAAATTTTAAAAATAACTCAAATTGAGTTAAACATTTATTTAAATTAGTGACAATCTCAAACCGACTTACAACGTAAAAAATTTTCATTAACAATACATTTAGATTAAATCTCTTAAAAATTTAGAAATTTTTTGATATTATAATCAAATGTTGTTCGAATCAAGTTGTACATACTAAAAAGAAACTTAAGTAATTTGCGTAGTGTACGGATCCACATATATGATACTAGTCCACTACTAAACCAATTCCTCAAGCCTAAAATTTTAAATTATGTAATAAGTTATCGTTGAATTCTTTATAAAAAAAAGATATCAATAACTATTCAAATTTTAAATTTTTTGTAATAAATTAAAACTTCCAAAATTTAAATTATGTAATAAAATTAGTGAAAATTTAAATTTTAAATTATTGTAAGAAATAATAATGAAAACTCAAACTTCAATTTTTTTTATAATTTACTTTGCATAACCCGTGGTACAAGAGAATTTCATAAGACATTAAATAAAATTTTACAAAGCCAATTCTCATTTTATATATTATTATATTATATTGATTAATTGCATGTGATAAATCATAAATGTAATAGAGTCTCTGTAAATAACTAAATAATTCATGAAGCATTACTCTTTTTGTTAAAGAAAAGAATGACATGAAAATTTAAAACTATCTTCTATAAATTATCCGATACCTTCCCCGCTAGTCGATTACCTAAGGGCAAGCAAGTTCACATGAGGACTCATTTTTTTTTTTTTAAAACAAAGGCACACTAAACACACAGCTTTAAAAAAAAATTAAACAAAATAAAAAAAATTATAAGAAAAAGTTAATGTGAATACTGTTCAAATCTGATAGACAGTGAAGAGACATAGCACATGACAGTTCAAGCAGAAAACCACCAGGGGGTCACGGTTCTCCGAAGAGATAGCCCCCACATACATTACATGGAGTGAGTTACACCGCATAATTAATGATACAACAGAACTAGGTCATAAATATACAGTTACAACTTGACAAGCAGCTCACAGATTAATTCTGAAAAGTGGCGTCCATCATCATATTAAATGAAGTCAATCAATTCTTGTATTATAAATGAGGTCAACTTCAAAGTTCAAAGTTCAAACAATTAACTTTATTCCTCCCTACAGCTGCCACTGTGCACCAGTCAGATACCTTTTAGGGAGATGTTTGTCATTAAACAAGAATCTGCGATCTTGCAGCAAAACGAGAACACTTCCTTCTACCACTTTTGCTTAACATGCAGACACAGTTCTGAAGAAGTTCAAAATCCTCCTCCCAAAACAACAAGGATGCCTTCTCTGGATTCTCCAGAAGCATCTTTGAGGTCAGGAAACCAGCAATAGTCCATGTCTGCATCAACCGGGATTGCTTTCCTATAAACCTTCCATTTCGGGTATCGTAATACTCTGGCCATCTATCTACAGAAAGCCTTTTCTGTGCTAAATCAACAGCCTTTTGTGCCAAATCAGGCTTTCCCATCTTGATGCAGGCTAACGTGAACTAAGTTTAAAGACACCAAGTGTCAGCTCATTTAGACATATAGGCCTTATTCATAGAAAATTCAAACACGTCAATTGACCAAATGTACAGGAAGTAATTGCTTCTAGGATTTTGACAAATGAGCATAACTGAAAAAAGAAAATAGGAATAAAACAAAGACATCTAAGTTCGTTTCCTCTTCTGCAAAGGAAGATATATAAGTAATAGACTTCCAATTGCTTTATCAGTGTAAAAAATATATATGAAGAAAGGCACTTGATAGTACTAAAAAATTATAATGAACAATCTTAAAGATGACATTATTATCCAAACAAATATCAAACTCACCTGCCATAGAAGTGTCGGCCAAGATCCACCATTGTGATATGACCATGGGCTGCAAGCAGTTACCGGAGATTATTAGTGCATGTAACTTCCAACAGGAGGCAGGGGATTACAAAGCAAACAGATTTTCTGAACAAGGGTAATGCTATAGCCATAACCTTTTCGATGCAAAACATCACTACTATCACCAGCAAGATAATGGATCATTTACTGTTAATTTTTGTATCAAAAGGGTTGTGGCTGTAGCATTAATCTTTGAGAAAATGACAACCACGTCAAAAAGAACAAGAAAAAAAATTTCAAAGAGCCTTACGTGTTCTTGGGGTCACAACCAGTGATTATACGCCATTCCTCGCCCTCCAGCGCTGGATAACATATCTTGAGAGGCATTTGAGCAACAAGATCATCCCATTTGGCCTCTATTAAATTCAAAATGCCCCTGTTTTGTCTTGTCGTGCCTAAAGAAGTAACAATGGCCCAAAGGTTTCCAAGTGTGAAAAACCTAAAGTCCATATGAGCAGGTTGCAAATTGCCAATGAAGTATCCACCTTCCTCAGGGATCCAGTCCACTAGCCATGAAGGAATTTGCTCTGGATAGATGTTAAACTTGTTGACAGCATCAGTAGAATACTCTTCCGTCTTATATCGATAAATTTCATTAATCTTCTTCATATCAACCCAATAATACTCTCTCATGTGAAATGAGAGTGCACTCAGGCGATTACTAATGGCAGCCACCAGATTCTTAGTTGCATCATTGACTATCAGCATCTCACGAGAGCAGCGTAAAGCTGAGTAAAATAATGCCTGCAAATTTGCAATTCAAAACCGCACAAGGAGAAACTTATAAGTAAAGGCATATATTCAGACAGGCAGGATCCAACATGTATGATAGGGAAACAAGGGATAGAATCCAATCAACAATGAAAAAAGGGGTTAACCCATTTTAGGAGGCCACTAGCTTTTGTTATCATTCAACCAGACTGTATTGCATGGCATCATCAATTGTGCCATGCTATTGCAGTAGGCAGACTAAATATTTGAAGGAAGATGCCTAACACAATTCATAAATCACCCTTTGACTTATCAACCATCTAACACAAGACAGAATGATTGTGGATGCATAAACAAAAGTTCACCCATGAGACATGGGGAAAAGGCTGTGGCAGACAGCCAACCATGTCACAACCAACCCCTATCAATTTTAAAATTAATCTAAAGAGGATGTAGTAACTATTCAGTAATGCGCAATTGTGAAAGCTCCAAAACAGTGAATCAGCTTCAACTTTTAAGATAAAAAGTAATGCCAATCATTTTCCAACAGCGAGTAAAGGAAAATTTGCACATTTTAGAATTCCCAACCAGAGTTTATTCCATGGCAGAGAATAAAGTTTTCTTGAAAGACAGTTAGTAACATCACTTGTTCAAGGAATCTAACTGAAAGAAGATGCTGTACCAAATACAGAGCAGGACTGGATCATCACTATGGTAGAATTCCCCTTTTAGAACTAATACATTAAAGAGCATAATAATTGATTATTCATACTTCCTAATATATACAGTGATAATAATAACGAGCAATCAGCTTACTTGGATCTCAAGAGGGTGACCATGAATGCCCATCCTTCTATCAATCATGCAGGAACCATCAGTAACTAATAGAGAAGGAAACATGTCAAATCCATCAGTTAGACACAACTTAAGGATCAGTCTTATGCCCGTCTGGACATCCACTCTTTCTTGCAATGCATAGTCACCCGTTAGCTTTCCATAAGCTCTCAACAATATAATCCACCACAATCCTGTCAACAATGTATTCAACATAAGCTACAAAACTTTGGCCTCAAGCTGGATTGTAATATTAAGAAGTGTTGTGAAGAAAAATTCTGAAAAGCAAAAAAATAGTAAGACTCTCCTGGGGAGAGAGGAAGCCATATTAATGACAGTGCAGTAACATTTCATGTAATAGAACCATGTCTTAGCTTCCACAACAATAAATAACTTACCTGAATCAACAGGTGCAACACGGCCAATAGCTGATTCACCAAAATCAGGATCCAAAACTTCCTCAAATGCTTCATTGCTTCCATCAAGAGGCACAGTTCTAACTTTGAAGCTCGCTGGCATCAACCCTTGCCCTGGGCTGTAGCAGTCAACAGTCTTCTCCCAACTCTGGCAAATGTAAACAATTGATTTGAATCACAATATCAAATGAGGAACAAGTGCGTCAAGAGCCATTAATTTAAATCCTATAACAGCTTCATCAACTTCGTTTGTTGACAACATGATGAAATAATGATATGTGTTCATTAAGTGAGAAGTATTTAGACATTTCAGCAGAGATGTCTAATATAGGACAATTCAAAATGAGAAAAGCAACAAAGATAACCAGACACATGATGTCTTATCTTTCTTTCGTCCATATAGAAGAAACAGTCTATCCTTAACATCCATTGAACTATCCAATTATTAGATACACAAGAACATCTGTCATTTATTATGTGACAACAAAGCTAAACTGCATCATCTCAGCAGACTATACAGTATGCAAATTAACTGTGCTGACAGAAGCAAGTCTCTCTAACAGTTCTAAATTTGAAATGAGAGCATTTAATTCCAAAAGCTTGGTCAAAGTTTTACACATTCTACAGGAGAAAATATTCTGTGGAAGAACAGCAAATAAAGGAATGCAACAACAAACTAATTGAGCTGTTAAGGCCATAACATACCTGCAATTGCAATGTGTGAAGTAGAAAATTCTTGACAATTTCCCCTTCACCATTGAGCAGAAAGGCAAGTGCTGATGGAACGAAATCACGGAAAAAGACTTGATCATAATTCAATGGTTGTTTGTCAGCAGGGTCGTTTGCTGCAACAGTCCCAACCGGATTCCCACAGTAAGTGACAACAGCACCTTGAAGCAACTTCCAAGCTTCCCTTTCAATCTCAGACACCTCCCTCTCAACCTTCCTCTTATTCAGATCCTTCAAATTATCTATATTTTCATTTGACCTGTCACTTCTTTCTTCATATACTTCTTCCAATTTACTTTGATCAGTCTCAATTCTTTCAATCACCAAGGGCTTCGCATTCAAGCTACTTTGAATGTAAATCTTCTCAAAGCTTGTGTCATTAACATGAGAATTAACCGATGTAGAATGATTCCTAATATCGGAAGCTACCTTCGGTATCAATGAAACAACCCTAGGCCTAATACTACCAATATTGACACAAAATCTAGTGCTAAAATTCCTATAGTGAGCCCAATTCGAATCGGAAACGCTAAAATCTCTCCGATTCACATTGATCACACCTATAAACCCTACAATCTGAGTATTACAGGTATGGTATTTATGGCGATGGGTTGAGTTGGGATGATGTGATTTGGACAAGAAGCCCTTTATTGTTGAACCATTAAACTTGGTCGGAGAAAACCCAAAAAGCGAAGAGCTCTTATAGCTACTTAGGATTCTACAACAAGGCTTCATGGTAGAGATTCCAATATAGCTACCAGTAGTCATTTGAATGATCAAATAACCACAGCCCAGAAAATGAAACAATTTTCGACAATTCAAAATCAATACTTTATTTATTTAACACTCTGTTATATATATAAAATATATGGTAATGATATATAAGTATATGGGGAAAAATAAAGAAAAAATAATAAATCTAGAAAGGGAAGATTCTAAGTTGATAACTAAGAAAGTGGGAATGGAAATTTACAATGATTTAGCTTTACTTACAGTTTGAGGAGATGATGATGATAATGAGATGGACTGGTTTGATTTGAATGAGAGAGCAAATGGTGTTTGTGATTAGCAGAAATGAAATATGAATGTCGAAACTGCTTTTCATAAGCTCTGAGGAAGGGAAAGTTCGAAGGTGAGAGAGGGGAGTTTCCGGAATTGATGAAAAGTGTAATTACGTGAATGTCCCGCCACGTGCAAACTGTTTTATTTTTGGGGTACCGTTGATTGTACACTACTAACCTTTGGTACTAGACATAGATTATAATAGTTTAAGAAAAATGTTAGTAATATATATTTTTAATATTTATTTTATTGTGACTTTATAAATAAGTTTTGTAAGTATTATTTTTTAATAATTTTTTAAGTATATTAAGTGATTAAATAATAAAGTAAATATCAACAAAATATTTAAATAAATATATTATTAATATTTCTTTTAAATTAGATGAATTCAACCGTACTTTTATATTGGTTCAATGAACCAAGTCCCAACCAAGACCCGTGATAATGTTTAGTTATTATTTTTCATTATTAATTATATTTAGAGAACAGGATATAAAATCAGAAAAAAACAAAAATTAGATAAGGATTCATTGAGGCACTATTATGGGCATCGCACTCAGGGACGGATCTATGTATTGTGGAGTAGGAACTCATATTCTTATTCTATTTTATTTTTTTTAAATTTTATATAGATATATTTTTTATATATGTAATTTTTATTTACATATTTTTACTTTTGAATATAATATTTTTGTTAAATAATTATTTAATTATATATATAAATAATATTTAATAATATTGATAATAAAAATATTATTTAGTATTTTAAAAATAAAAAGAATAATTATAAATTAATTTTTTATAATTTTATATTAATATATTTTTTAACTAATTTACTTAGTGAAAAAATATTTAATTATTGTATATTTTTTATATATAAATATAATTATTAAAAAAATTATTCTTCTATATTAATAATATTATCTTTATCTCTATTGTCTAAAATTCCTGACTGATTGCACCAATTAGCTAGTCACACTTCCATGAAACTAGATTAACTTAAAAACAAATACAACAGTTTCATGTAATAAAATTGTTTTAATATAAAATTGTTGAATTAGAAGAAAATTTGTCTTATTCAAATTCATTGTGCCGTGTGCAGTGTGCTGGAGTAACCACACCTAGATGCGTTGTCTCTCTTCAAGGTGATTCCTCCCACTGGCCTCCCAATTTTGACTTCATTTAAGCATATTTTGGTTAGGACATCTTTTCTAGTTCCTTATCTTTTCAATCACTCCCCATAAAATTACGAATTATTTGATTGTATTCCTTAATTTTTTAGACGAATTTAAGAAGGATAACTAGATATAAAGTACTGATATTTTAAAATAGTTGTTATATTAATATTTAATATTAAATATTTCTTAAATATTTTAAATATTTTTAACTTATATTTTTAATTTTTTTGAATTTTTTACTAATACAAGTATAATATTATAATAATTAAAGTTAATTTACAAAACATTAATATCTTTATTTTACTTTAGAATTTATATTTTAATATTAATATTATATTTATTGCATATATTTTATTTTAATCATATTATATCTTATAATTTTTAAAAATTTCATATTTATATATTAGTGTCATGTAGAATTGTGTACTTATATATGTCCCTTAGGTTAATGGATAAGGAAACCCTTCTAATCCTCCTCGACTATTAGGGTAAGGGGCAAAATTACGTAGCCGAGGCAAGTAATGACGTGTTCAGGATGGTTATGTTCTGAAGGGCTGAGGGTAAAACCGTCTAACCAGGTATTCGGTTGTGGTCCCCACCCAGCCATTACAAAAGCGCCCAATAAACTAAAGCACAAACAACCCCTATTTTGATTGGGTAACGTTACATATTTCTACTTATAACATTTCATATTTTTATAATTTTTATTATTTAATTATAATTAAACTTATTTTATTTTTTATATATTTTTATTTTGATTCTAGAATATAAATAAATACGCATAAGATTCCATTTCATTTAGTGCAGGCCGCGTAATTGTCTACGTGGTCTCCTCTTATTAGCCATTTTATCTGTCTGAAATATTGCGATATTTTCTTTCTCCCTTCCCAAGGCCAAGTGCCTTGTTTATCGGTCGTACGAAAAACGCGTGCAGGACATCTTTGGTCTTGGTCGTGTTTGCGTGTTTGTGGACAAAAACATTTGTGCACGTTACGTTACAGGAGATGAGAAGTTATCAAGGGCCACACGCAGCTCCAATACCAAATCCAATGGGTTTAGAAAGAATTTATTGGGTCATTGTGGGCTTTTGCAAGTTACCCGTTATCTGATACGGTTGTCTAATAAGTGTGTCCAAGTCGCTGTTGAGCCTATGATAAGGCAACAGCTAAAACCTTGCATGTTACTGCAGAAAAGGGATGAGAACTGAGGGGGCCCAACAAGGTGCATTTGTTAGTACATATTGTCTTTGTTGCTGGGTTTGTATCTTCCACTTTTAGGCTGGATACCAACAGGGCAAGTCCTTTTAGGTTGGGACTCCGATTGGGCCTCATTATTAAATCTCCTAGCAGCATATATATATATATATATATATATATATATATATATAACTATCATTATTAAATCTCCTATATATATATATATATATATATATATATATATACATAGTAAGTTAGTAACCACTGTTTCTCAGACCAAAAAAAAAAGGAAAGTAACCTCTGTTTCTTTTCAAAATATTATAAAGTAAAAGCCTTTTGAACCCAATTTTATATATATAAGCGTTGATTAAGAAGACAACAAAAAAAATCTTGATGGCCCGTTGTCCAAGAATTAGAAAAACTTGATGGAAAAAAATATATTAAACAAGGCCTTCTAATGTCATCCTCTTATTAAGCTTATTATACTCAAATCACACATTAAAAAAATAAGTAATATCAGTCAATTAGAAAAATGTTTAAATTAAAGATGTAAAAGTAACACTACTTATTTAAACAAAAACTACTCTTACAAACTAACGAATGTTAGTTTGAGTGAAAAGAATTTAAGTCTTTTAATTATATGGTATTAGATTTAATTTTAAAATTTATGTGTATGAAAATAAAAATAATATTATTAGAAGAGATCTTCATTTAGACATTAGACTTTAATATAAGAGATTTGTCTCTCACTTATTAAGTAAAAATACTAAACAAAAAAAACACTGATACATCTAAAGGGTTTTTTTTTTTTTGGGGTATTAAAGGAGTAAGGACATATTTGGTTGGGATTATTTTCTAACCAAACAGTTTTTTTTAAAAAAAAATTATTGTAACAGTATTCTACATATTTGACAAAATCAATTTTAACTTTTGCACGAAATTTAATGTATTATAAAAAAAATCATAATGCTGAAATATCAGCTTATGATTTTAAATTATAGATTATTCTTTATACTTTGAGGAATAAATACTATTTTATCTTCAATTAAATAAATTTTTTAATTATTTTATACTTATTTTGATAATTTAATGTATAAGAATGATTTTTTTATACTATCTAAATAAAATAGAATAGCTTAAAATTATTTTTCAACTAACATATCCAAACATAAAATTGATTATATTATAATTGATTATAATAAAAAGTTTTTACATAATAATTAATTATTGAAATAATCAAATTTTCACAGTTATCCTAAATACGTACTCAGTTGTTATTCTAATGTAATTGTTGCTAGTTTTGGTAGCTTGTTGTTGACTCCTGTGAAAGGGCTATAATATTGTTAGAGGAAGTGAAGTGAAGCCCATGAGCTGAGATCATGAGATTTATGGTTCTTTCAAGCCTCCAATTATTATGACAAAAAATCAGAAATAAAAAGCCTCCAACTATAAGACAAAAAAAAAAAAAAAGACTCCAACTGTTTTGATGTAGAAACAGAGGGTGTTTGAAGAGACACGTGTATGGTGGATTCCTCCTCGTGCGGCTATAGCCACCATGGATCTTGAACAGGGGATTGAGTACCTGCAAAGGGATTCAAACGTTCAAGTTAAGTAATGCACAAAGAGGTTATACACCATATGAATTACAGTTACCTTGTTAGAATGGTATATCCTGATACTTATAGTGCATATGCAGAGTCCTTGAGCATTCGTTGTAGAGTACAGACACTTTAAGATCGTGGCCTGAAAGGGGTGCCTCCTCCCCACGATCGTTCGGGTAGAGCCCTAACGGAGAGTGCCTCCCTTCTACGATCGTCCAGGCAAATTCCTGGAATCTCGGGCCTTTTGCGTTAGTGGCCAACTACTGTAGCAGGTAGTCATCGTCCCCACATTGTAAAGGTCACCATTGACAGTAATCAGGCTATGCATAGACCTATAGAGTGTTGTTTGAGGGATACAACTAGTACCCGTGTATGGACATCCTGTCGGGGTGCATACTTCAAATCCTGGTGGTGTATATGCCAGGTTTTGACCTTTAAGGGTGGTATCCTAGACTATGGTTCAGAACAGTTGCCCCCAGCTTGGCGCTTAAGTGAGATAATTAAATGTCAAGATATTTAAACTGAGAATGGGGATCTACTGCGTAGTGGGAATCCATAGAGGCCAACATCTATTGTCTGGGGAGTACCCCCGGGGATGGCATATACCGCCATCCCGTCATCCGGGGTATGTCTTGCCCCCCTATGCATGGTTCCGCATGGTCTTTTGTCTTTTTTCGTGTTTTGCAAGAATGCTGAGTTTTCTTGGAAACTGTTTGTTCCGACTTTATTAGGCATTAAAGACTCATTAATTTTTTGTTGTTTCCCAATAGCATGCTTCCCCTTCACCCAATCAGAATCGAAGAGCATTTAAGGGCATCTTACCTTACGCGATTGGTATGTTGCTCTTGGGTCCAATCGGAATGCCTTATTTTTCCTATAAAAAGGGGAGCATTTTCATCTGAAGTTAGCACTTCTTTTGTTGCATTCCTCTTGCTCTGCAACCTCACTTTGAGTGATTTCTTCCTTCATGGCTCTCTTTGCCTTTCATTCGTGTCCTAAGAGGGTTCTGCCAACTGCACGAGCCATATTCCTATTTTTTCCAAAATGCTTAAAGTTGTTTTGCCACTCCGCAAATGTCCCTTTTAAAAGGCGATTTACTTTCTCAGCGTTATTACAGAGGGTAGCTTACTTTTCCAGTGTACCCTGGTTGCTTATTTGATATTTGTTGTCGCTGGGGAGGCTTAAGTCGCCTGCTATGTTGGACGAGGTTCTTCGAAGTTGGGGCGTTCACTCTCCTTGTTTTTCCTCGTAGATGTAATGGTTGCTTCACCCTGAACGAGCTCTCGGATAAGCAGGAGGGACTATTGAAGTTGCTTTGTACTTTGAAATGCCTTGGGAGAATCGTGAGACCAACTAAGACTTCAGTGAAACGATCTCCTTCACGAAAGGTTGCACCCCATCCATTGAAAGAGGGTGCATCCTGGCCTTTATTGGTGGAGGCAATGTAGAAGATTTGGCGTCCTGATTCCTGATATGAGTTTGCCGAGGTTCTTCAAAGTCAATCCACTTTTTCAAGATGCCGGTGTGGATTTCGGAGAGTTGTGGTGGTGGCAGCGACTCTTCATACCGCAGAGGAAATGCGGATGTGACATGGCCCGGAATACCGTTGACGATGATATCAGTTCCTTCCTCTGGGGTCCCTCTTTTCTTTAAAGCTTTTATGTCTCTATACTTTCTTTTCCATCTCTTTTTGTTGTAAGATGATGTATGGAATAAGAATAAGGTTTATAAATAAAAACTCTTATATTTGTATCTTCTTTTCCTTCTTTTCTTTCCGCTATCTGAAATTTTTATGTTCGACTGGGGTCAACGCTTACTCCCGGGTAGTATTATTTCTTCTAGTCTATCTGTGGTCCTTTGTGTTGACCGCAGTAAGTAAAACGTTTAAACCGTCATGCTCCCAACTTGGTGCTTTGTCTTGAAAAGTCAAAGAGACAAGTTCTAAAGTCGTTATTTGTGGTCTTTGTATTTAAAGTCGAGGTTCATGGGAAAATTTCTGGACTTCGTCCTTCGGAGGTTGCTTCTCATTCGAATTGTTACACTATTATCCTTGCATCTATACAAACGTCTTTTCAACTGCTTCTATAACTGCGAAGGCTACGTGGCGTGCTTTTAACGGATGGACGTGTCTAGAGCCTTGCGTGCCATGATGAGCACGTTTTTGAAAATTGAACCGTGAGGATGAAAATGTCCCCTAACCATTTTAGCCTTTATAAATGGGGGGTTAGGGGTTCATTATTCACTTTCTATCATTTCTGAGTAGTCTTCTGAGAGCTTTGCGTCGAAGAGAGGTGATTCGCGAAGGTTTCCGGATATTTTCCATCTATTTCAAAACAGCTCTAGCGTTTATTCGAGGTAACTTCTTTTCTTAACCCCCTTGGTGTTTTTTTCTTTTTTAGGTTGCCTTATACTAGCACTAGGTAGTAGGATGATCGTGTATTCCTTACTGGAATGTATTTCTTATTCCTGTTGCACCTTTGAATTTCTCCTTTTCCCCCTGGGAACTCCATCTTCGCAGCACCGTGCATTGCGGAGGTGTCTTTTTGAAATTTAAAATTTTAGAGGGAAAGGAAACCGGTACACGGGTTCATTGTCTTCGTGTCTGAATCTTTTGTTTAAATGATTCTGACAATTACTTACCGGCATCTTTCAATGTTCTCAAGGTTTTCATGGCGAAGGGCAGATGAGTTGCTAGGGCCAGAATGTCTGCTTATGAGGATCTCACTCTGGCTGAGGATGACCAAATCCGAATTCGTCGTGGTCCGGGGTTAGTATACTTATGGGTAGGGAATGATGTCTGGAATAATCTCTCTAACATTTCTTCCGAGACCGTTCTCAATGAGTCGATAGATTATATTCACTTGACGGAAGAGAAGAAAAGGGATAAGAAGTTCCTGACTATATGCCCTGAGTGGAACGAGAGGGTGTGCTCTACTTGAGAGGCAGACTCACATTTCATGTTTCTGTATGAGCCCCTTTTTGTGAAGCTAGGGCTCCGTCTTCCGTTCTCGGAGTTTCAAATGATTGTCCTCCATGCTCCTCGTGCAGCTTCGACCCAGATTCACCCTAATGGCTGAGGTTATATTATAGCCTTTGAGAGGTTTTGTCGGGTAAATGGGCTAAGGTATTCGGTCAACACTTTTTGCTATTTTTATACCCGGTTAAGTCCCTAAGGTTTGTCAAAGCAGAAGAATTGGCTCACCAATCGGTCCAGAAATGGTCATAAGTCCTTTGATGTCTTTCAGGATAGCTTCAAAGGATTCAAGACCAGGTTTTTCAAGATTATGGCGGCCGAGGGATTCCATCCCTTTTTCCTGAATGCTGATGGGGAGCCGAAGTTTCCTTTGTATTGGACACTAGATGCTTGGAGTGCTCCGACCGTGCCTTTGGAGAAAGAAAAGGACGAACTAAACCCGAATGAGCTTAAGACGGTTGAGTTCATATCCCGGTATGTCGAGGAAAACAGGAATATCAATATTAGATATGTCCATGACACCTCTGGTGATGACCTTCTCTTTACTTTATTAGGTGGGAAGTAGAGTACCATGGATTACTTTGAGTTGTGTGTGTGGGATTGTTTTTGTCTATACAATCTTGATTCTTTGTTTTTCTGATCTGCTGGTCTTGTTTTGTTTCAGTGAGCGGAATTGCGTCGGGACTTTCTGTTGCACCTTTGCATGCTTCAAGGGCGAGGAGAAAGGGGGCGGGGTCTTCGAGGGCCACTTTCGCTTCTGCCCTGGCACCTTGTAATGTTGTTATTGAAGAGATCTCTGAGGACCCGGGGTCTCCTCAAAATCCTCGATCGAGGAAGAGAAAAGTTGTTGAGGACTCCTTAGACCGAGGTAAGAGGGTGGCTCTGGATGACGATTCAGAGGAGAGGGTCAGTCTCCTGCCTATTATTGCAGGGAATTCTGACTCTAGACCATTCATCAATGAGCATTTTATGAATGGTGAGGTAATGGGGCACATATCCCAACGGGAATTGGTTCAAACTCTGACTGAATTGCAGGCTTTGACACTCCGCGCTACTGTCGATGTCTGCTATATCGAGATGACCGTTGAGGAACTCGACAGGAAAGGATCATGTGATCTTAAGAGGAAGGATAAAGAGGCTGAGGAGGCCGCACGGAGGATCAACACCGCCTTCAAGCTTAATGACGATGCGCAAGTGCGGAGCACATATTTAGAGAAAGCATTGGGTCGAAGCTGAGACAGATAAAAAGAAGCTTGAATCAGGCAAACTGGAGGCCGAGGAGGCCAATGCTACCCTCCGTGCTCGTGTGGTTCAGCTGGAGAAAGATGTGGATGAGTTGGATGCGATTTTTGAGAAAATCAGAGGGGAGCAGTTCCAGAATGTTGTGGCTCAGATCCAGCACTTCAATCCTGATGTCACCCTTGCCTTGGAGAGTCTCAGTGTTGAGAAAGTTTTCTATGATGGGCAGCTTATTTTTGTGTAGGACCTTCCTTAAGCTAGTTCCGGGGATGCTTCAGGAGTTGTCCAGGCTCCGGCAACTGGTGGGGTCGAGACCTGAGTTCTTCTTTCTTTTTAGCTTCGATGGGTTTTTATTATTTTGTAAAGACAATTACCCAATTTGGTTGGGGTTTTGAAATTTATGCACCTTTGCTTCTTGTTTATCTGTCTGCGTATTTACTTTCTGTGGTCCGTTTTGGGTCCAATGCCCATTATGGTATCTATCCTAACCATGTTGTGGACTTTAGGAAACTTCTTGGTAAAAACATGGGAACCAGGGTCCAGAGTTCTATAACCGTGACACCGGATATGTAACATCCCTCTGGACTTACGTATAAACAATACCTTAGTCTATTGTCCAGTCACTCGTAATGATGAGTACTTTGAAAAAATTGACTTAGGTAAGAATAAACACCTTAGTGCATGATCCATCGTTTATAATATTAAACTTTTGGAATTTTTGAACTTAGGCGCAAGAGATAATGCCTTAGCTTAGGATTCAACGTCTAAAAGACTTGGCGCTTCCGAATCTGTTTGCCTTATGTGATATGTGATAACTCCACAAATGTAGTTATTTGGACCCCATATTTGAGCTGTATTGTCTGCTTAGTCCTTGTTTTGATGCATGAATAGATGAGTTTAACTGTATATTTGTATAATTTGGTTTCAATGTCTTCCATCACGATCTTTGAATATATTGAGTACATTTGCACTGATTAGTGAATTGGAAATTTCTCTATGGCAGGTAAGGTTCCAACCAAGTGAATCAACTCAGAATTGGACCAGCATTGTAAGAGGAATCAATATGCAAAGATCAACTTATCACGCGCGACGTGGCATTTGGAATGTCGTGGCCTGTGCTTCCCCTGCTACAAATTCCAGAGAGCACGCATTTTGAACGTCGCAACTTTGGCATGAGAATGTCTCGGTATCCCCTGACCTAAAGTGTAACGCGCCGCGGCATGTAATTGAGAATGTCGCGGCGTGACTCTGTTTTCTGAGCCCTATAAATACTGTTACATAGATTTTTAATAGAAGGAAGGTTTTATTTTAGAAAACCGCAGTCAGGTTTTATCATTTTACACCAGCGGGAACCAGAAGTGACCAAGCTTGGAGTCTCTCTTCATCTTAGTGGAGGATTGAAGCTTAGAGGATCATTCCCTTAAGCTTTGTTATCCTCTTCTCTTCTCCTTTATCTTTTCCATATCCATGACTCTGAGTATTACTGTTTTATTTTCATGAGTCATGGCTGGCTAAGCAGTTTATAGGATTTACTTTAGATCCTCCTATGGATATTGATTAATCTTGTAATCCTTTGAGTTATATACATGATTTGGTAATTGTTCAATCATATAGTGTTTAATGCTTTGATTGTTTGATCAGCTTTCAACTGATTTGTTCAAATTTAATGAACCTAGACATAGGAATTTGGATTTGAGATCGTATGTATGATTGATGCATATTCTATTTTATTCAATTGGCTTGGATGCAATGATTCATTAATAGGATATAAATATACTTATTGACCATGTATAGTAATTAATTGGGAATAAATCGTTCATTAGTAGAGCTTACACTAGTTCTCATAGAAATATAGTGGATTAGGTAAGTAATACCAGGGTTGATTGACCTAGACATAGGCTTTCAGTTAAAACATATTCTCAAGCTAACCTAACCATTGCATGTATATTGCTCGTAAGGATTACTTATTAACAATTAATATAGGAGGTGAAAAAGGATGCCCTATGTTCTAAATCATTCTCTAAACTCAATCTGCTAGTTTTTAAGTTCTTCGTAGTAGATTAATACGAACCTTTCTGATTTATAATTACTTGAATAGAAACACTTAAGTTATTGGTTTATAATTAGTACTAAATTTAACGTTTGTCCTCGTGGAAACAATATCTGACTCCTAGCTATACTACAGGTGCGACCCTAAACTTGCGGTAAGCAAAAGAGCCAATAGGCATACGTTGTTATTTAGACCTTACCTGGGGTCCTCTTGTTACCCACACTGGTTTAACGGAATCCCTCTTGACTTAGGTATAAAGGTGGAACGCAGGTCATCGGATCCGTTGTACCACTGACTTTGTAGTAGTCAATGTCAGGTATCGAGGTTGGGTGTTGACTCTGTAGCTTGCTACCACAACTGGGTGTGCTACGCCTCCTGACTTAGGCTTTTGATTTCTTATCAAAAAAAGTAGTATCTGAATAACTCTTTTTCATTGATAAGTGTTATGAGACAAGGGTCCATACAAAGTCGAATGAGAACAGATCAAACATTAGTTTTTACTAAAAGATTAGGCCGTTATAGATGTCTAGTTATAGTATTTTCTAAGTTTATCTGCATTTCAATAGTTTTTGATTGTGCTGTCTATTAGAGTTTTCAGCGTGTAGACTCTCTTGCCGGTGCTGACAACGATACAATAAGGGTCTTCCCAGTTATAGGCTAATTTTCCTTGGGAGACATTTTTCCTTCTGATGTCCGCCCTTCGGAGTACTATATCTCCAGGTTGGAACCTCCTTGATATAACTTTCTTGTTGTATATGGTCGCCGTCCTTTGTTTAAGGGCGGTATCACGTATGTGAGTTACACACAGCTCAAATTCCAAATCCAATGGGTTTAGAACGAATTTATTGGGTCAGTGTGGGGTTTTGCAAGTTACCCGTTATCTGATACGGTTGTCTAATAAGTGAGTCCAAGTCGCTGTTGAGCCTATGATAAGGCAACAGCTAAAACCTTGCATGTTACTGCAGAAAAGGGATGAGAACTGAGGGGGCCCAACAAGGTGCATTTCTTGGTACATTTTTTTGTTGCTGGGTTTGTATGTTCCACGTTTAGGCTGGATACCAACAAGGGCAAGTCCTTTTAGGTTGGGACTCCGATTGGGCCTCATTATTAAATCTCCTAGCAGCATATATATATATATATATATATATATATATATATATATATATATATATATATATATTAATACATAGTAAGTTAGTAACCACTGTTTCTCAGACCAAAAAAAAAAAGGAAAGTAACCTCTGTTTCTTTTCAAAATATTATAAAGTAAAAGCCTTTTGAACCCAATTTTATATATATATATAAGCGTTGATTAAGAAGACAACAAAAAAAAAATCTTGATGGGCCATTGTCCAAGAAAAAGAAAAACTTGATGGAAAAAAATATATTAAACAAGGCCTTCTAACTTCATCCTCTTATTAAGCTAATTATACTCAAATCTCACATTAGAAAAATAAGTAATATCAGTCAATTAGAAAAATGTTTAAATTAAAGATGCAAAAGTAACAATACTTATATTTAAACAAAAACTATTCTTACAAACTAACGTATGTTAGTTTGAGTGAAAGAAATTTAAGTCGTTTAAACATGTAATATTACTATATGTATGAAAATAAAAATAATATTATTAGAAGAAGTCTTTATTTAGACGTCAAACTTTAATACAAGATATTTGAAAAAAAAACTATTATAACAGTATTCTTATATGTTTGGTAAAATTAATTTTAGTTTTTATACAAAATTCAATGTATTATAATTTTTTTTCATAATGCTAAAATTTCAATTTATGATTTTTGATTATAAATTATTCCTTATACTTTGAGATATAAATATTATTTTATCTTCAATCAAATAATTTTTTAATTATTTTATACTTATTTTGATAATTTAATGTATAAAAATAATTTTTTAATACTATCCAAATAAAATAGATTAGCTTAAAATTATTTTTTAACTAATATATCTAAATATAAAACTAATTATATTATAATATATTATAATAAAAAAAATTACATAATAATTAATTATTAAAATAATTAAATTTTTATAATTATTTTAAATATGTACTCGGTTGTTATTCTAACGTAATTGTTGTTAGTTTTGATAGCTCGTTGTTGACTCTTGTGAAAGGGCCATAATATTGATAGAGGAAGTGATGTGAAGCCCATGGGCTGAGATCATGAGATTTATGGTTCTTTGAAGCCTCCAACTATTATGACAAAAAATCAGAAATGAAAAGCCTCCAACTATAAGACCAAAAAAAAAACTCCAACTCTATTTATACCCTGTCTATTTTACCTTTTCTTTACCACAAACGCACATTGGATAGAAGGAAGAGTTGTTTTCCTTCCTGCAAATAATGGTATTCGGAGCCGTGTAGTAGAAGGATATAAGTGTTGATTGCAATCTTTAAATAAACGGGCCTTACTTGTGGACCATAGTCTACTTGTACCCAATAAATCAATGTCCCCACATAAGCCTTTGAACAAGAGTAGGCCCATTTTCTTATGTAAGCTCTTTTTATTTTATAGTTGGAATGGATTATATGTTTGTCATAATAATCACTTCTATTATCTATTATATAAAACTAAAGCAAACATTAATATTTGAAAGAAGAAAACTCTGCATTACTAAGTATTAGCCTTCAATTTGAACTAAACTAAAGACCCAATGAAATGAAAATAAATAAATAAAGAACTCAACCGACACTATATACCACTAAACAACAAGAAAGGATATTAAAAAAAAGGTCGAACGTGGGGCCGAAGGTGTATAACAAAGCCACATGATTTAATAAATCCTTTCTGCTCTATACAGTGTATTCTATGGCGTGAGCAGTGATATAATTTCACATCAACATAGTTAAAAAATATATATATCTGCTGCTTGACCCGTGTTTTATGTTTTAAAAAGTTTCAACTGTTATTTTTCCCTTGTCTTGTTTCTAGTCAAAGCACTAGCACATGCTAATCTCATACCTAATGATTAGTTTAGAAAATAAGTAGTCTTTAACAACAGGAAATTAAAATTTAAAATAAAACCGTTGATAAATCCTTGCCCAACCAATTATCTATTTACCTCTAGTTCTCAACATACATTGAGTGGAAGTAGGGTTAGCAAAGCAACTTTTTCTTTTCTTTTCATCTGTTGTCGTTGGACACTTGGATATATTGTTGTGGCATTTTCTAGTCTTTATTGGATTAGAGAATTCATATAATAAAATATATATACCATCAAGGAGACCTCAGGCGATCAGAGCTCATACCCATCATCGATCATCAATCACCATGTCATTCATAATATATAAGAAAAAAAAAATGCTTGATTTTCAGAGTGTTTAACCTAATCATTAAAAGCCCTAACATTCACGGACATACAAGCAAACAAACAATGTATGGCTCTGTTGTGTTTCTCTCTCTGTGTGTGTGTATATATATATATATATATACATGCTAACAATTAGCTTTCCAAACAACTCATTTCAATGCTAAAGTTTATCCATATTTGGCAGCAGGAACATCAAGTAATCCATAACCAAGCAAATTAAAATGATTCAGTTATTGTCATAAATTTGTGAAAAATCAAGGACCACTAGCATATAACCATGACATTAACGTAATTGAATAGCGTTTACGAGTTGTTTCATTACGTAATAGAGGTTCATCTTTGGCCTTATCCAAAGCTTATGGGGATAAATAACGTGACCCATGCTGCCATTCCCAGCTAACACGCATACGAAGTTACGAACATAGCTTTATTGCTTGTCATTATATTTTTACAATTACAATTATGGAGGATCTCTTTTTACTTCCCCACGTAAGCTCCAATTTTGACTAAGATAAACCTATTGAGGGTTGTCTAAGCAAATATAGGAGAAAACCTGTCAGGTAGCCCACTAAGCATGTTTGGAAAAGTTTATGAGGGAATAACTGAATAAAAAGTGGAAGTTTGTAATATTATGCTTGGACATTATAGTTAAAAGGATTACTGAGAGAAATGACAATGAAATTGTTGTACCTTAATATCACTGTAAATATATCTCTAAATATAGAAAGTGAAGGAAAAAAATAATAATACATCATCCTGTCGTAGTTCTGAATTGCACTAATGTCATTCTCAATTCATACTAATAAAAAGGATTATGGAAGAATTTATAATTTTATTACATTATTTTCATTTTCTCTCTCTCTCATCATAAAAAATTATCGGAGAACGAAGAACCAATTTATTCTGTCTCATTTTAATTTGTTTGTTCTCATTCCGTCCACTTTATTTTCCCCCTAATTATATATTATGTTATGTCCCAAACAAAGCAAGTTGTATCTAGCAACTTGATCAGGATTTTCGTTATTTATATAAAAAGTAGAAACTAAATATTTGAAGTACCAAAAAAAAAAAAAGAAACTAAATATTTGAAGTACCAAAAAAAAAAAAAGAAACTAAATATTTGAATTTTTTTATAAAATACATAATAAATTATAGTACTAATGTGGATTGATGACAAAGTCGATGTAATTAATTATCAAACTTAACCAACCAATGACCTAGTATATCTCCCACAAAAATGAGCTGCAAGAACATATACATTACTTGTAGCGACATCTCTCTCTCTCTCTCTCCTAGGATTTTCGCATGTTATGATTTGTGACTTAATTATTTGTCTCTAATTAAAATCCGCCACTCTAGTTTGGTTAAACAAGGTAAGAATAAGAGATATCTACATAATTAGAATCTTAAAAATCAAGCATATCGAATATTTTATCAATAACTGACAATAAATTTCTCTAACCAATATCAATACAAACCACAATTTTCTTCTTATAATTTGAAGTTACGGTTGAATCCCATCTACGTACGCAGTCAAACGAGTGGTTCGATTTCAATTAGTAGAGTACGATTATAGTTAAAGACTTCCATTTATGTAACTCAATCCCTAGCTAGAGTAAACCTATACTCAAATCCTAGCCTCAAATCCTTAATTAACAACAAAAAATGGTTCCATCTGATTAAGTTTGCCTAAGATAAGAATGAACTAAATGCAAAATATGTTTTTCCTTTAAGTGGAAGGCCAACACAAGCATGCACTTTTTTGTTACGTGTCGGAAAGATCTTCTGTGCATTTTGAGGCAATGACCCGTGGAAATTGAAAAAGAAGTGATCATCATTAACTTTTTGCACTAATTCAACTTGTGGTTGTGAGGGGTAGGCCTTTGAAAAACCCTTAACTTGCAACCTTGGTTTTTTTTTCGTTTTCATCACAAAGCTTCACGCAAGTGGACATACGATGTAAAGTGGACTAGGAAATGGTACAGAAGAGAGAGAAGGACAAAGTGCACAAAACATCTTGTGTAACATCGCATTTTTCTATTTTTGACCATATTTTGATGAGTGACCCCAGCGGTCCTAATTTTAGGAAATCTTTTACATATTATGCATTAGTTTTAAAGCTTTCTGAATGTCCTCTTTATCAAGGTCTAGTTGACTATGACTAGCAGCATGTGGTTCCACATTCTTTTGTTAGTCTCCAAGAGATAACCCAGAACTTAAATAGTTAAAGTAGTTTCAAAGGTGCTACCCAAGATCGTTGATTTTCTGAAATTAACCCAATACTATTCATGAAGTTCAAATGTCATTGAGCTGGGTCAGTGGGGATGAGATTAAATAAGAATATTCTGATTCTAAGTCTAAGTCTTTACTAGGGAATGTGGCAGTAAAAAAATTAAGAAAAATAATTATGATAATAGAGTGATAAATTTCCAGACTGATATTCTTTATTTATTTTTTTTAAAAAAAGAAGATAAAATCCAGAGTATGTCATTTTTAATTTTATTAAATAAAATCCATTATATATTTTCTTTATTGGTAAGTAAATCCGACACAGAGATACTAGTGATTCACATGTGAGTGAATCCAAGGTCTCGCGTGGGCTCTAAATATAACCAATTAACTTCCACAACTTAGGAATAATTAGGAATGACAATTTTATCAGTCTCCGCGAGTACTCGTGGATAATACCCATGACGAGGCGAGTATAGGGGGAAATTTTTCCCCCACGGGTATGAATACTCATTTCTTTGTTATCCTCGTTTAATAAATGGGGCAGGGATGTGAGTGGTTCCTCCCGTACCCGCGGATACCCGTATATAGAATTACAAAAATTTTCCTATGTAAAATTACCAAAAAAATCTTATTATATACTCACTGTGACTCTCATCTCATTCCCTCAATCTGTCATTTCACTCCCAACTCACAATTTTTAATCCTAATCCCTAATTCCTACCAAACTCAATTTTAGAAAGCCCTATAGCCAAGCCCCTAAATCAAGCAGCTGCAGTCCGACGGTGGCTCTTTCTTCTCCCACCGAAAGTCTGCAACCGTGCAGTCGTGACGGTGGCTCTCTGTTCTCCCCCCAAAGTCCCCAACTGTGCAGCTGTGACGGTGGCTCCGTGCTCTCCCCTGTGCAGTCTGTGACGGTGGTTGCATGCTCTCCCTTCAACCTTGGCCTCTCAACCAAAGCCAGAGCGAAACACAGAAGAAGGTTATGTACCCTCTCATTCCCATCTTTCTCTTTCTTTCTTTATCTTTTCCATTATCTTTTGTACTTGCTCTCCTCCATCTTCTTCTTCTTCTGTCAGATCTGTTTGGATTCAAACGTCATTCTTTGTTGTCTTTATGATCCATTTTCTTTATTTTGCCTCATAGATCTTATTTTTGCTCATTGGTTCTCTGTTTTTTTTGTTTCAATTTGCTATTTTTGGATGTCCTCAACACCTGTTGTGGTGAGTGTGGAGTGCTTATGCTGTGTGTTATCTTCAAAGATTATCGTTTTTTTTTTCATTTTATAATCAAACTCAAGATGGGGTTTCAAGATTATCAAAGAAAAATTTATTATTGGATGCATACCGAAAGGGTAGAATTTATTAAAGGAAAAAGAATTAAGAACATAGTTAAAATTTACCTATTTTAAGTATCTATTCTCTATCATCCTGAGGTTGAGTCATGCAATTTTATTGTCTCTGTGGTTCTTCTGGATTTGGATAGATTTGGGTTATGTTATCTAGTCA
Organism: Ormosia emarginata; assembly: GCA_029884605.1. Taxonomy (NCBI): domain Eukaryota; kingdom Viridiplantae; phylum Streptophyta; class Magnoliopsida; order Fabales; family Fabaceae; genus Ormosia; species Ormosia emarginata. The sequence goes on from JAQQTP010000076.1 coordinate 9,295,106, forward strand.
TTATAGATTTTGTATATGTGATTACAAGGATGAAGTTCTATTGAAAAAAGAAAGCAGAGAAAAATAATTACAAGGACATAATTGTATGCCAACAGATTTATTTACTACAAAGATTGGGGTTCTTAGTCACGAGCTTGTTGTATGGACTATTTTAGAGAGTTCCATTTGCCTAAAGCTTAAGTTTTACATTGTTTTCCTGTGATTGTTGCTTCTAGTATGTAACATATCAAAATTTAGTTTTCTGGTGTTTAGAGTCTTTTCCCCCCCTCTTGCATTTTCATTTGGGCGGCTTACTCGGCTGAAGTTTCATTAGTTCATTGTTGTACTAACAGTCTCAACCAACAACTTAAATAAGAATGTACCAATTTAACCTGATCATGAAAGAATATAATGGCAAATAACCAAATTACTAATGTATTCTTGTTTCAGCTTAAATGATAATGTGTTATCTTCAGTTTAACCTTTGAACTTTGAAGTAATATCTTCTTTTATGTTGTGGACTAGAGGTAGGCCCAAGGCAAATACTGATAATGAGTTTTGTCATCTATACAGTTTTTATTCTCTCTTTTTTTTTTGTACTATCCTGAATTGGGTTAACGTACATATAATCCATTATGTTTTGTCATAAAGTTCTGTTAATATGTTTCTATCGCTAAGATTTTTTAATAAATTGTGTTGACCTAAGAGATGACATTCAATAATGAATGAAAAAAAATTATACATTTTATATTCTGACGTTTGTATTTTATATTTATAGAATGTCTGTCGAGCAAACTTTTACTCCTATGGGCAATGCTAATGAGCAAGTTCCATCACCTGTCATAGGTGAAAGTCAAACACCATTATCCATTGAATCTAATACTGTTGGTGAATTACAAAACAATCTTCTAACTTTAGATGTGGCTCTAACTTTAACTCCAACTCTGACACTAACTCAAACTCAATCTGAGGCTCCAATTGGAGGTAATAAAAAATGAAAACTAACTTCAGATGTTTGGAATCACTTCATAAGGGAGGTGATAGATGGAAAAATGAAAGTCATTTGCAATTATTGTGAGGCAAAGCTATTGGGTGATCAAAGGCAAGGAACGTCACACTTGCGTGAGCACTTCAAGAGTTGTAAACTTCGAACAATTCGCGATATAAGGCAAGCATTCATCAAAACTAAGCAAAGAGGGAGTGAAACAGTTGTTGTTGGTGCTTATTCATTTAATCAAGATATAACAAGGAGTAAGGTGGCCAACATGATTATTCTCCATAAGTATCCGTTGTCCATTGTTGATCATTTCGGTTTCAAAGATTTTTGTGGTACTCTCCAGCCTCTATTTAAAGTGGTTTCTTATAATACTATCAAAGGTGACATTATGAAGCTTTATGATAGTGAAAAAGAGAGGGCAAGGACATTGTTGGTAAATAATCCAAGTCGGATTGCAATCACCACTGATACGTGGATTTCTGGCAACCAAAATAGAGGCTATATGGCTATCATGGCTCATTATATTGATGATTCTTGGAACTTGCAAAGCCGAATTGTGAGGTAATAGCACCAAACTTTCACTAATAACACTATAATAGTTCTTATTGTTTTTGGTTTTGTTATTGATACTAAATATATATTTTTAAAATCTTTATTTATGTCTTAGGTTCATTTATGTTCTTGCTCGCCATACTGCGAAAGTTCTTTCTAATGTCTTGATTCGGTGCTTGATGGATTGAAATCTAGATAGAAAGTTGTCCACTTTGACTGTTGATAATTGTACTACAAATGATGTTATGATTGAGCACATTTTAGAAAAGATTTCACCTAGGTCATTCATTTTGAGTGGTTTGTTGTTTCACATGCATTGTTGTTCTCATATATTAAATTTAATTGTGAAAGATGGGTTGTGTACAATCTCGAATGCTATTGAAAAGGTTAAAGAAAATGTTAGTTTTTGGACAGCAACACCTAAGAGGGAGGAAAAATTCAAAGACACATGTGATTAACCAAACATTGCATATGTTAAAAAGCTTGCTCTTGATTGCAAAACTATATGGAATTCTACTTTTTTGATGCTTCATGTTGTCATACGATACAAAGATGTTTTTTGGTTGCTTAGCACGACGTGAGAATCAATATAAATCTTTGCCTAGTGATGATGATTGGGATATGACAAATGAAATTTGTAAAAGGTTGCAATTGTTTTATAGTGTGACTGAATTATTTTCTGGTACTAAGTATCCGACTTCAAATGTTTATTTTCTAAAGATATGTCAAATTAGATTGGCTTTGATAGAGTGGGTTGGTTCTCCTGACTTCATTATTCATCAAATGGCTTCAACAATGATTGCTAAATTTGAAAAGTATTCGAATGTGATCAATGGGGTGATGGTCGTAGGCACAGTTTTAGATCTCAGGTATAAAATGATGATGTTAGTTTACTTTTTTCCTAAAATTTATGGAGAGGATTCAAATTCTGAGATTGCAAAGGTAAAAGGTATTTGTGAAGATTTAATAATAGAGTATTATAGCAAGAACAAGGGAAAAAAGACTACATCTTCATCTTCAAGGCCAAATGTTATTAATAATGTAGGTGTAGCAAATATTGAACTGTCAGAATAATGGTCGTCAGGCTATGATTTATTTGTTAGTCAACAAAATTCTACTAATATAAGTGCAAAGACATAGTTAGACCACTATTTAGAAGAGCTAGTGTTGCCTAGATCAACTAGAGAATTTGACATCTTAAATTGGTGGAAGACAAATGGGTTGAAATACCTAACCATGAAGATGATTGCTAGAGATTTTCTTGCAATTTTTATCTCCACAGTTGCTTCAGAATCTGCATTTAGTATCAGTGGTCGATTTCTTACTCCACATCGCAGTAGATTATTACCAAATACATTTGGAGACATTGATGTGTTGTCAAGATTGGTTATGGTCTGACATAAAAGGTAATAAAGTATTACTAGTCTTAATTGAATATATATATATATATATATAGGGAGGATCAACTTACACTAGTGTAAGTTTTTTTTTTACTTACACTCATTTTCAACCGTTAGATCTACTTTTATCTAATGGTTACTTTTAATGAAATCATCTCAACCATTAAATGAAAGTGAATCTAACGGTTAAAAATGAGTGTAAGTTCAAAAAAAAGACTTGGTACAGAACCGATCCCTCCTATATATATATATATATATATATATATTAATACTAATCCATAACTACAAATTTATAATTAATTAATTTTTCTTCTTTTATGCTCTTCAAACTCAAAAGTTGACATTGTCCGTCTCTTAGTAGTGTATTTCTAGAAGATATCGATGATGATGTTGTTAGTGAATTTTTTTATATACTTTCATTTTTAAGTTTCATAATAATTTTAATTTTTAAGGTTTCATTTATGTGGTTTTTTTTTTTTTTGTAGGAACCAAGTGGCGGTAGTAGTTCCATCATTAATTAAGGAAGCTATGATTTTGTCTTAAGGAACCAAGTGGCTTTGATGGTGCTTGATTGTAATGATATTGTTAGATTTGGTATTTGGATGTAAATGTTTGGAATTGTATTGTATGATGAATTTAACTATTAGAATTTGATGGTGCTTGTGTTAGTATTTTGATTTTAAGTGTTTTCAGATGTTGGATCAAGTTATATTGGAATTCAACATGTCATTTGGATGTTAGTTGATTTTTAAATATTTTAAGATGTTTGATGTAGTTATATTGAACATTGTATTTAGATGTAGGTTGAATTTTAAGTGTTTTAGGTGTTTGACATTATATTTGGATTAAGTTGTATTGGACAAATTTTGAGAAATTATAATATTATATTTTTCTTCATTTTTTAATTTTTCTATTTTTTTTAAATTTATTGATTTTTTTAATTTATTGGGTATCCGTAGATATCAGTGGGTACCTATTTACTCGTGGGAGAATGGTAAATGGGTACCCGTGGATATCCGCGGATACTAATTTATCCGCGGGAGAATGATAAACGAGTACCCATGCGGATATAGGGTGAGGGCGGTAATTCATCAGCAGGGCGGGGGTGGGGGACTACTACTCGTCCTCGTCCCGCCCCGTTGCCATCCCTATGAATAATTAGTTTCCTGGGAATAATTAGTTACTAAGAATAATTTTAAAAAGCTTGAAACAAACGCTCCTAAGTACAAAAATATTACAGTCGCATACAAGATAATTTGACATCTTTATCACATGAACATATGATATAAATACGGTATATGCATAAAAGTTGAACATAAAATATTTCTCAATAACTATAGCAGCATTTGGCAATCCCCAAGATTATTTTAAAATTAGTTAAAATAAATTAGTCATATTAAGTCAACCGAAGTTGATAGGTGATATGTAATCTTACTATGAATCCTTGTTGAATTTGATGATTTTATATCTAATATTAGAATGAATAGAACTTCTCTTATCCTAATTTTTTAAATACAAAAAACCTAGTCGTGTTTTTTTTTAATAAAACATTGTAACACCTCAACTTTTGATTAAATTACGATATTGTCCACAAATGTACTGTTTTGTGTTTTCTATATGTTATAAAATTAATTTGACTGTTTCGTGACCGTATTTGATCGTTGTGTGTAATTTACTCCGAGTCAAGAAAATAATAATTTTCTGATCGGGAAAATCTTTATCTGATTATTCGGAGTTGGGAGATCTTACTAAACCCAATTCTGAATAATACGTGTATCGATCTTTTAATTTTTATAATTTATCTGTGTAATAAAAATATTTTATATTTTTATAATATTATTTTATTGGACAGTACTTACTGTCTTAAAAATACTATCTTCTACTCCAAAGGACCATAAATCCGAAAAAGTCTGTAGGACCCACACTTAGTAAATCAGTCAACATTTCTAGTTTGATTTATTTCTAAGCCAATAAGAATTAGTTAACATAAAAGGCTTGAAAATTTCTAAATCAATAAGAAGTAGTCAACCAAAGTGGTTGGACTAGTTAGTAAGTAACTAGAAAAACCTAACTAAGTTAGTTTAAACTTAATTAAGTTAATCTAATGTATCTAAGTAGTAACTAAATTGAACAAATCTAGTTAGCTACTCATTAGAGTTCTAGTTAGTGAAGGTTCTAGTAAAGTTAAGGAGATGACTAGTTGCCTTAAATAACTAAATAGTTAGACAAGTAACTAAGAAACCTAACTACATGCACCTAAGTCTAACTAGATTGCCTAAGTGAACTAAAACTTAGTTTGCTCTCCCTTGGAGCATTTCGGCCAAGGCTCTTCAAGAAGGATCAAGAAACTTGGTGATTTGATTTCCTAAACCAATAAGAAGCAAACTTGGAGGCAAAACCTTGAAGATCAACCCTTGATCACATCTAATGCCATTAGGAGTCCTTGGTTGGTCAACAAAGGTGGCCACCTCCTTTGAGGGAGCTCCACGGCCAAGTGATTAGGAGGGGTAGAAGATCATTTTTACTAAGTCATTTCATCTTCATCTTCATCTTTACTATCACCTAAAACCTCTCTTCTCTTTCTTCCAAGAACCAAAAATACCATTGTTACTCCTTGAGAGACTCACAGCCAACACCTCCAATCTACACCTCCACTCTTCTAAATTTTCGTCTAACACCACTTCTCAAATCCAAACAACATTCTAAGCATATTTCATCTTGAGAGTTTCTTCAAAATAATTCATTTGAAGCTTGGAATACAACCTTGAAGTTTCTTTCCTATAAGGTAAAAATCATTGTTTCTTATTTCTAACTTGATTCTTGAAGTTCTAAGCCATGATTGATCCATGATTTTTCATTTTCAACCATAGTTAATAACTCTTTAAAATTGTTTAAGTTTGCTAGAGTTTCTTTGGGAGCTACACAAAAATCACTAGGAGGAGTTTAGGAGTTTGTCTTCTCTTGAGGTAAGAGGGAGATTTAATCTCATCAACCTTGTGTGGTGGTGAGAAAATGGATGTATTTGTGGTGAAAAGTCCATAAAGATTCATTCACTTGGTTGTTTAATGTTTTTCCTTATTTGTGATTGATTTTATTTGTAAGCATGTCTATAACTTTAAGATATATGGTATGTGTTCATAAATGCATGATAATTATTGTAGGAAGTGAATAACATATGAGGATTTGCATGAGTGTTCCAAAGAACACAAGGAAGCTTACGGCTTCATTACTCCAAAGAGAACCAAAATGTTCTCAACCATTTTCTAAAGCAAGGATTAATTAATTTAATTGAATAAATAATTTTTACAAGGACTTAGAAGATGAAAAATAATTTAAAGATGATTTATAGGAGACATAGCAAATTTCGGCCAACATGCCATTTAAGATACTTTTGGTTTAAAATTATTTTTTAAGTGTGGATCATGTAGTGAAATTAAAGAAAACTAAATTTCAATGGATTTTTAAAGAATAAAAGGAATGAATCTTATTTTTAGGAACTTAATTAGAGAAATTGAGTATGAATGAGAAATAAATTAAACACTTGAAAAATACTAACGTTGAGCTCACCCTTTGGGTTTTGAAGCGCATTAGCAAGTTTCAAGGTGTAAATATTGGTTATGACTAACAAAGGTGATTTTTAAAGGAAAATGTAAAAAATACCACTTAACGGATTTTTAGACAAAATGTTGTCAATAAAAGCAAAAATGAATATATAATGGAGAAAATTTCAAAATATAATTTAGAAAATAAAGAAATATTATATGCAGTTAAAAAATATTATAAATATCTTACGCGTATTTAAAATAATGAATTTTTAAGCTATGCGATTAAGATAATGATTTAAAAATATTACGCGATTTTAAAAATATTAAAAAATACTTGCGCGATTTGAAAACGTTTGAAAAAGGTGACGCGAATGTAAAAATGCGATAAAATATTTACGCGACTAAAAGGAACAGTAAGTTTACTGTCGGGTCAAAGTGGTGGACTTGAACATGTTAAGAAATAGTACTGTCAAGTGGAGACATACTATATTTGGAGATACTGATATTGAGGGTATTTGTGTAATTTTAGTTCATGTACATGCATTGAGAAGTATGTCAATTTTGGTTGAAATTGATGATTGACTGACGAGATGAATTACACTGTAGTGCGAGTGTGATAGGCGTAGTGCGGTTCATTGAGTGAACTTGGAGGTGTTAATGTGCGGAGGATTCCACATGTGGACAGTTAGTAGCTCCTCTGGGTTATGGTAACGGGCAACGCACTAACGATCTTGACAAGCACTATTCTTAATTAAGATCTTGTGAAGACTGTCTAGTACAATGCCTATTGTGCATGACGTTTTGATTGTATACTACTTACATGACATTTTGAATGTGTATTATTTACAAGACGTATGACTGTGTAATAGTTTGTTAGGGCAGCCTGAGGTACAGACATGTCTTTCGGATCATTCTCTCTGATGTTTGGGTTTAGCTCCATAGAGTATGAATAAGTTTGTGTACATTTGCATATATAGTCTGCATCATAACGTGATTGCCTATATTAATAGGAGATATTATGTGTGATGTGATAATATGAACTATTATGTAAACTGTTATATATGTATGTAATTACATTTTCTGTACTGTCATGCTGGTAGTGATGTAGATTGTTTTACCTCTTCGTATGTATTTTCTGCATTATTATTTATGTTCTGTAAAGAGGAAGAGGAAGAAGAGCAGCCTCTAGACTGTCAGTATCCGGAGGAGCAGCATCCAAGCGATCAATTTGAGAAATGTGAGCCTCTAGATCATTCTTACCATTTGGATTGATTTAATGGTCATGGCTTTACCTGAGCTTTTGGGATTCGTGAGACTTGAGTTTCATGGAGGCTCTGAGGACTGGCGTCTACGAGCAGACAGAGAGTCGGTGGTTTATGTGAGACGTCTGACTGTGTCTCTTCGTAGAGAGTTTGATAGAGCTCCGATGTTTTCTACTTTTTATTTACATTTAGATATACCTTTGACTATTAGGCGTTATTGGAGTGCATGTTTTCATGCCCCCAATGAGCTTAGTAGTGTATCGACAACACAGACTCCTGTCCGTAGAGCTGTGAGATATCCGAAATTTTTGTCATCCGACGATCCATCTGAGGAGGATTAGAATTCCTGGATGTGCATTTGGGCTAGTTTATATTTTGGTGTGACGTCAAACTTTTTACTACTTTATTAAATATTTGTAGTTTGTAAATTATATGTATCCTTAAGACAAAATCATATGTATATTATGGTGTGTATTTAATAGTTTATTTTATTTCATGTACTGTTTATTTTATTTAATGATATATGTATAAAAAAGAAAAACTTTACAACTCATATTATTATTTATGTACTAAACGTTTTATAACTTGGGTAATATTTATAATAATTATTCAGAAATGTGACATCCCTAGTAAGGTGTTACATTATTGCACAGATAAATTCTAAAAATTAAAAGATCGATACACGTATTATTTAGAATTGAGTTTAGTAAGATTATCCAATTCCAAATAATCAGATAAAGATTTTCTCGGCTAAAAAATTATTATTTTCTTGACTCGGAGTAAATCACATACAACGATCAAATACAGTCACGAAACAGTCAAATTAATTTATAACATACAAAAAATACAAAACAGTACATTTGTAGACAATATTGTAATTTAACAAAAAAATGGAGTGTTACAAAGCTAGTCATGTTAATCTAAGTTATTTTGTAATCAGATCTAATTTATTTTTAATTTAGTTAAAATTTATCTTAAATTAGTCATAAAATTTAAATTTAAATATATATTGAAATTGAAACAAAGCAAGAGAGAAAGAAAAAAAAAGAGAGAAAGAAAAAAAAAAAAGGATGAGAGACATGTTACAAAAAACAGGATGAGAGAGAGTGCAAAAAAAAAAGGTTGAATTAGAAAAAAAAAAACTAACTTTAAAAATTTTTAAAAAAAAAAACCGGTTTTATCTCAAAATTGGTTTAAATAAGAATTAGTTTTTTTAAAAAATAGATAGTTATTTAAACACTTTATATTTAAAAACTAACTCAATTGCACTTAAATATCTAGTTTTAAGAAGTTGTCAAACATCCCCTTAGACTTTAATTTTGTTTGTATAAATTTTTTTATAATCATTTAATTATATACTATTATATTAGTAAAAATTTTATTTTAATAATTATTTTAAATGTCAAATTATCTTAATAATATAACAAAACACGATCAAACGATAGTCTAAAATTTTACAAAGATAATAAATTAAAATGATTCTCATATTTTTTAAACAAAACGAAAAAATGAAGGAGAGACAAATGATATAATATTCTTATTTTGGGGGTTTATAAGAAAATGTTAAGTTAAATTATTTTGTCACCCCTTGTACCTTTTTGGAAAATTCAAACAGATAGTTTTAGTTTGAAATATGTATTTGAGTCCGTATAATTAAAAAAAAAATCAATTAGATACCTGAATCCACTCTATCGATTAGTGTTATAGATACTCATTTTTTTAAGAAAAAAAAACTATAATAATTTGATTACAAATCTTAAACGACCTATTTTTTTTTCATAAAGTACAAGGACCTAAAAAGTAATTTAAACAAAAAATTATTAAAATTGAATTGTAAATGACTAATTCATGCCTATTTATCCTCTATTCATTGTACTTTTTTGTTTTAATTAAATGATATAATTATATGTTTAAATTATGAATATTTGATTAATTTGGTACAAAGTGTTTTTAGTTAAGCTTAATTTGCCATACTCCTAGTTCTTTGTAAAGGGACACCACCTTTCCAGCAGTAAATTGGATGAGAGGAAAGTGAGAGAATTCTTTTAGTGTGTGTTTGGTTTGTAGTTAGGATTTGAGAGCAATTTTAACATACTTTTCCTTCCAAAAGTAAGTTAGACCAAAGATATTTTTTTTTTATCTTAAAAGCAATCTTTCAAACTCACTAAACAAAAGTTCCCAAACATATTATATAGCAAACTCACTTTCAACCAAACTTAAGTTTGCAAACATACTTTCAACCAAACTTAAGTTTACCAACTACAATCCAAAACACACTTAAGAAATATATATATATATATATATATATATATATATATATATATATATATATATATATATATATATATATATATATATATATATTAGTTTTGTTAACAAGTATACTAAAAGTACTAGTTGATGTATTAATATATTTTATTAAATACTAATTACTTATAAAAGAAATAAATATTTTTGAGTTTTTGATGTATTAAATATTTTGTTTTCAAGGTCAATGGCAAAATTTTTTAAGGATATCAATATCTAAAGTTAGTTGTCAATCATTAATTAATTATTAATTATATTTATTTAATTATAAAATATTTATAATTATCCAAATTAATAATTAATAAATAATTAACAGTTTATCTTGGAAACACCTTTATACCATAGCAACTCTTGAAAAAGTCCGAAAAATTTAAAATATTTTTAAAGTGATACTTTGAATAGTTTTATAATCATTTTAATATGATTTAATAATATTTTATATTTAATAAGGTGATCAACTAATGCACCTCAATCTCAAGTAAAGACGCGTCAAATTGAGTCAAATTTGATGAACCAACTTGAATTGAATAATCTTATAAAATGAATAAGTTGTACCCAAAAAATGAGAAAAAAATAAATTTTTGTCTAGTTAGGCAGCCCTTACATTGGTCGACCTGCAATGGTAGTTTCCTAATTCGTTGTTTAATTATTTAATTAATAATTTTAATGATATATAAAGAATTTTACTTTTATTTTTTAAATATAATTAATATTTATGTCATAAAAATACTTATTTGTTGTTAATTGATATTTGAAATATGCAAAAAAATAATAGTAAAAGAATATAAGGATAACAAAAATTTTAATGTTAAAAATATAAGATAATTTAAAAAAAAAAAGATAATTTAATACTCAACCTGTAACTATATAAAACCAAGTTAAATTAGCAAAATACTCTTAACAAGTTTAGTCTAACCAAAATTTGACTTAGCTCGTACGGTCTACCTAGCCCCGTTTAACACCCCTAATATCAAGTATATAAGAAATACATTTGAAGACCGACTAAATTAACAAAATTTATAATTAGATAACTGAGATGGTAAGTTGAGCATTATATACATATTTGTCTCATTCTGATTAAGCCAATTAAGAATCGTACCGAAATTCATGCAAGTTGGTGGATATCGTAGAAAAATGATGTTATATTTTTTATTTAATTATTTTAATATTAAATAAAAAATAAATATATTTAATATTTTAAAAATATAAAAAATATTTAATATTTATTTATTTAATAATTAAAAAATTAATAAAAAAATTAAATAAGAAGATCAATTATTTTTTAAAATAATATTTTTTTTACACACTTAAAATACGATATTATATTTATATATAAATTTATGTGAGAAAAATATTAAATTAAATAATATATAATTATAATATTTTTATAAAATACAAAATAAATTTATGAATGAGTTAAAAAAAATTAAAATATTTTTAATGAACGAATAATATTTTTGTATTTTTTATCGGTAAAAATTACCGTATTGGAAGTCTACCTCAAGCTTGGTCCCACCAATTCCATGCCACGTTGAATACACACGTGGGTTTATCGTGGGTCCGACCCAGCCTCTTGACTCGGACGTAGCTTCAAAAGGTTCAACCACCCGAAGATAGCTTTGCTGTGAGTTTGAATTGCAGAGGAAAATTTCAGGAAATTAAACGTGGCTGAAGAATGGAAGTCTTGGTACGCATCCTAGTGATTGTGGAATCCAGTTATACATCCCTTTTCTGTACTCAACAAGTTGGACTTGAATACGTCTCTAAAAACGTATGTATACTAATACTATAATGAAGGAATGAATAATATTTATTGAAAGAGATATTCACATACTATACTCCACATGTATGCGTTGCAAAACAATTCGAGTTAGTTTGATTTATTTAAGGAATCGTTTTATTTTATTTAAGAAATATATAAATTATTTTACAATGTTTAAGAATTATAAGAACTTTTTAAAATAATTTTGAGTTGTAGAAATTAAATTAAATTTAAAAAAAAGTATAAAGAATAAATAAATAATTTAACTATAAATAAATGAATAAAAAATGTCACCTAATAATAATCTTCTCAATGTAATTTTGCTTTATTAGAGCCTATTTTTGTATTATTTGTTTTTTCTTAAAAATGAATAAACTAAATCACACAAATATAAGTAGGAGTGTACATAGAACAAGTTAGGACGTAGTTGATTTGACTCGAATTTGATTCGATATTTCGATTGAACTATTTTTCTAGACTCAAACTCGACTCGACTATGGTTTAAACTGAACCCAAATCGGATCAATTTGATATATAAATATAATGTATAAATTTAAATATTATGTGTAGTAATTAAATCATAAAATTATAGAAAAAGAAACTAAAATTAATATATATTTTATGAGATATATTTTAAAATAAATAATATCAATATAAATATATTATCATGTTATATATAAATTATTAATTTAAGTCAATATAATTTATTATTTATAACTAATTATAAAAATGTTATAAATTTTAAAATAATTTAAAATATCAAATTGAGTTAAAACAATACAAAATATAACCCAAAATTGATCTAAAGACACAAAATCTAATTTATAGAATCTCATCATGTCTCAATGAACTTCAAACTAGTTCATATTAATAAAATGAGTCACACCTTAAATACTCTTAAATATAGGAATAAGTACATATTTGAGATAATTGTAAAAATTTAGTTATTTTAATAATTGATTATTTTAAAATTAAATTGTAAAATCTTGATTATTTTAATAATTAATTATATTTAGATATATTAATTAAAAAATTATTTTAAATTAATATGTTTCTTTTGAAAGATATAAAAAAGAATTATTTTTATGTATTAAATTATTAAAATAGATATATAATAATTAAAAAGATTATTTGATTGATTAAAAAATTATTTGATTAAAAGATAAAATATTATTTATATTTTAAAATATAAAAATAATTTATAATCTAAAATTAAAAATTAAAATTTTAATATTATAAAAAAATTTAAAATATATTAAATTTTATATAAAATTAAAACTAATTTTATTAAATACGATTAAATATTATTACAATATTTTTTTAAAAAAACTATTAACTCAGCTCAAATACACTGTAAGTGGATAAGTCGGAAATAGAAACAGCTGTAGTCATGTAGACGCAGAAGTCACACGTAGACTAATGTATACGGAGTCTGTTTCAAGGGTTGCGGCTGTCAGTGCTTCAGTCTGGCAAGCGTTTTATTTATTTTTTTAATTGATTTTATTTAAAAAAGATGAACACGTGGGAAGTTGTAAACACGCATCTCACTCTCACTCTCGTGGACCACTTGCGATGGCTTCCCTTCCTTTCTCTTATTGGCACGCGGCCTACAAAGATTCCCCGCCGCCACACCCTTCTATTTCTTTCTCTCTCTAATCTCTTTATCTATCTCTCTCTAAACTATTCCAGCACTTTGTTTTTAAAATTCTCTTATTAATTTTTTTAATTATTAAATAAAAAATATTAAGTATTATTTTATGTTTTTAGTATATTAAATATATTTATTTTTTATTTAATATTAAGATAATTATTAAAAAAATGAAAAAAATTAACAAAATTCAAACTTTTAATACTTATAAAACAAGATAAATGTCGTTTATAAATGTATATATTACCTTAAGAGCAATGCTATATCCAATGAAATCCTTTACGAATCCACTGGCAAATGATTTGGCAACAATATGACCACCCACTTCTCTTAACATGTATTTGAAAACTTAAATAAAGGAAATGATACACATCAAACAACACTTTCTTTAAATTGTTCGTGTGCGTTTTCACGAAATCATTCGTGATGATTAGTATTTCCCTTACCTTAATTATGTAGTCTATTATCATTTCATGCTTTCATTATATTTTTACAATGTATTACAATTAAAGTGATATACATTTAATAGTATAAAGCACATTAATTTGTGATTACTTTTGCTTCTCACTTAGCACGTGCAGTGCAGGCCTTCCATTTCTCAAATCTGAGTTAAAATTCACCATTTTTCGCATTTCAATAAAGTTGGGACTACGAAATTTTGTCCGTACGAAATCCAACAAGCGTGAGAGGAATTTGGGTCCTTGGTATCGTACTTAGGTGCCATATTAAGCTTTTTGATTATTAATTATAAGTATAATTATTATTTAAATATGATTTATTATAAATATTTAAATTATTATTTGATAAATATAAAATTTTAAATTTTGTGATATATATTAAATAATAATTTAAATATTTAAAAAATGATATAATAAATTATATTTATCTAAAAATTCCTGTAACGATAATGATATTAAAGGGCATATATATGTTTGAACTTTGACCTTTTGAAAGTTTGTCCCTAATGGCCAACTTGAACATTGGAGCAAACCCACCAATAATGGCATACCTCGTCTAACAAATTACCATTGCTTGTCACCTTTTCTTTAACAGTCTAGAAACACTTTGGAAGAGAGGGGCTTGGTTCAGGTCCCGTGGACAAGGTTCAAAAGTGGGATTACCAGTATAATAACAGTTGTACGTCATGAGGGCTTGAAAATGAAAAGAGGCGTGGTGTGTGGAACCAATTATGCCCATCTTTAAATTATTATTTAATTATGTACGATCATCCATCTATAATGCACTCACTAGCTACTAAAGAAGCTAGGGAATTAAGATGAGAACTAAGTCAAAATAAAATGAAATAAAACAGAACAAATTAAATAATTTCAAAGAATGGAAACATATATAAAGAAAGCTCAAATTACAAATATTTCCACCATCCCTCTAAAATAAGGAAACTAATTTTTTTTCAAAAAAAAAAACTACAAACTGGAAAATAATCCACAATTCGTTCTCTTTAGCCCTTTATAATCCACAATTTAAAATCTGTGTCCATGTCCATCTTAGGTGTGTCCTAAATACGAATTTATTTTATTTGATGTTTCTACTTTCTACTTTCATCTCTCCATATTTCACAACAACCCCGGCCCCCTTCCCTTTTTTCTAAAAAATAAAATAAAATAAAATTTTGCCTCCTCTCCTGTTCCAATGTTTTACATGTTGTCATTCATGAGTTGCTGCTGTAAAAACAACATGTTTTCAACATTCCAAAAATTGTCCGATGTGTCCCCATTTTGAATCCAAGGAGTGTTTGGTTCCATGACTTGAAAATCAAGTCCTTGAGGGAAAACCCCAGATGGGCTAGTGATGCAATCAAAGTAACTAACTTGAGTGGGTTGGTAGTAATCTGCAGGATTAGGGTTATTGTTACCAGTAACCGGGACACTGTAATAATCAGTATTCAAATCCGAGATTGGTGACACCTGAGTCGCAAAAGAGTCTGATGATGCGGCTGTGCTACTGTTCTCTGGGGTATAACTTTGTGTAAGCACAAAGTCATTGTTCATAACAGCCGGAGTTAACATCATTTTCCCGTTATGAACCTCAAAATTGTTATTGAGGTTGTTGCTGTTGGTATATGCGTTATTGGCGTTGACAGTTGTGGTGGTAGATAAAGTTGGAGAACTCGCGTTAGTGGTGGTGGTGGTGGTGGTGGTGGCTGTGGCGGCAGCCGCGGCTGCTTGAATGCGCTCCACCAGCCTTGGCATCCAAAGGTAGCGCATGGTGTCCTTGAATTGCTTGCTATTCACGTCACATTTGAGTTGTTTGGCATGCTTTTGGACACGGGTTCTCCAATAGTTCTTTATCTCATTGTCGGTTCTACCCGGAAAATACTGGGCAATTTTAGACCATCTGATCCAATCAATAAATGAGTTTGGTTAATTAAAAATTAATCCAATCAAAATCTGAAATTGGAGTATGGTAAATAGATTATTATTTTTAATTTAAAAAAAAATAAAAACTGGTATTTTTTGAATGCATGCATATTCAATTGGCTTAATTAATTACCTGTTTCCCCAGCGATTATGGAGCTCGAGAATCAAGAGTTGTTCTTCAAGTGTGATGTTTCCACGTCGAACATCAGGACGGAGATAGTTCAGCCACCTCAATCTGCAACTCTTGCCCGTTCGTTTGAGGCCTATAACGAAAGAAGGTTACTCAGATTGGTAAAGAACTCGATATAACAAAATACTATTAATGAGGGGAAAAGAAAGAGCATTTTTCCCCCCTCTCTATGGTACTTTCTTTTTCTGAAACATTAAATGATTTTCGGTGGAGGTATCATTCCATTTTCTTTTTCCTTTATTCACAAGTGGGTGCGGCGAAGCAATTATCACCAACCAATATTCATAAATTTCATGCCATATATCCCATAATTATTTATTTATACTACAAAATTATGAACCAACACGCAAGTATATATGTATATGTCATTACAATTAGAGCCCAGTATAATTAATTTCACTATCATCATACGCTCTTTAAGTCAGAAAACCGCAAACTTTGGCTTTCCAATTTGTTTAAATCCTTAATGGGGTTCTACCCACCCAAAATTCAATGGTGGTAATGAGAAGAGACGAGAAGTGGAGTGGAGGTTTCACACGCCACAATTACAGAGAGATATAGAAAGCTATAAAACCAGTGTTCTAGAAAGTAATATCAAGTGTTTTGTGGTCAACAATATATATATATTATATATATTCCAAAAACTAAAAGAAAGGGAAAATAATATAAGTTACCGGCAGAGCGGGCTAGGGAATTCCAGCGACCTTCGCCGTGATTGGCAATGTAATTGATGAGCGTGAGGTCCTCATCGACGGTCCAAGGGCCTCTTCGGAGGTCCATCTCTTCCTCGCTTAGGATGGTGGTGTTAACGTTGTTGCTAATTGCTCTTCCTTTTACATCCATTGACTCCTCAATTGCCATCACCTCAAAACAAAAGAGCTTTGATTGAAGAGGTGTAGCTTTTACTCTTAGTTGGAGAGGTATGAGATTGAGATAAGGAGAACGAGAGAGAGAGATAAAGACAGTCTTGGATTATTACAAGGAGGATAGAGAAGGATGGGGCTTTTTATAAATACACAAGGACGGGGTTTTGAAAATGTGGTAGAAAAAGAAAACGATAGTTAGGAAGAGATGAGAGAGAGAGAGAGAGAAAAAGTGTGCTGAAGAAGTAAAAGTTAATGATTCAATTAACTAACACTTAAATGTGTATTTGGAGGATAATTAATTGTAGTTTGTAAGTATGACGCTTTGACAGTTTGACTTTCGTCACCCTGTTGTGTGCGCGTGCGTGCCCAGTGAGTTTATTGGTTGATGTTGCTGGCTGTCGAGTTGCTCCTATTGGGATGAAGATCATCTTTCTTTTTTCTGTTTATTTCTTTATTTTTTTATTTAATTTTTATTAATTATCTTAAATTTAATTATATTTTTTATTTTAATTTATTTTTCACTTGATAAAATTTAATTAAAAAGACAAAAAAAAATAGAATAAGTAATCTTTATCTTTATTAATAAGATGAGCATTTGTTAACAAATTAAAAATAAAAATTATTTTTTTGAATTTTTAATATATTAAATATTTTACTTTTTATTTAATATTTTTTATTTAACTCTCTACATTTTTATAATAATATAAAGATTTTTTTCAAAGTGTTTTTAACATTCCAATAATAATACATTGTAAAAAATTAAAGAAAAATGTAATTTGCATATTAAAAAATAGTGTATATCAATTTTAATTTAACACAGGCCTCCTTTCTTATAAATTAATTATACTTTTTAAAAACTTAATTAAGTAGTTGAACGAAAAAAGTATGTCTCTTTTAAACACTTGTTTATTAACTAGTTATATATAAAATAATGTGACTGAAAAGTTAAAAAGCATTTTCCTTTATAAAAACTAGATTTTAAAAGAATTTAATTCAGTTAATTTTATTTTAAAAATAATTCATTCATTTTTTGTGTTCAAATTATTGCAGAAAATGATTTCCTCTTTTAAATTGAAGAAGTATTGATATTATTTATTTTTAGAACCAAAACACGCATTAATCATGTGTAAAATCTTTCAAAAAATGATAAAAATAAATTATTGAAATTGATTTTTTTTAAAATTGTTTTTTTTTGGTACATTAAAAAAATTGTTTAGGCGGAAGGCAGTGCCGGGCCAATAGTAGGGCTTGCCATCTAGTTGTTGGTGATAGTGTTCCATAACATTACCTACACAGATTTCTAACCTTGTTAACTCCTATTCTTGTTTGCTCTAAATTGTTTGTGCTATGAACGGTGAAAATTGAGATCGGCCATTGTCACAGTGAAAAACTATGTTTTATGGGAATGGAATAAAAGGTGCAGTGGGAAAGGGATATGGCGTTAAGCGTTGAAAATTTAGAAAAATTATATTGACATTTTTGAAATTTAACTTAATTATATCTGATATTTTTTTATTTTAAAAATTATAATAAATTTTATTAAAATTTATATTGTCATTACATTAATTATTCTTTAATCATTATATTTATTTTTTTTTATATAGAAAAATCAATATAAGAGTGTAAATAATAGAGTGTTGAGTGTAATTAAATTAAATTTCAGAATAAGGCGGTGTAATTTTCTCTTAAGGTTTTAAAAGTAAATTATGTGTATATTAATTTCTAGGTATCAAGATCTGAGTGGAGGATTATGGAAGGAAGGAGACCCGCTTTGGGGACAGGTAATTTAAACCTGATTAGGTATGTAAAAACTCTTCATGTGAAGGAGCGATTATTTTAATAAATTTAAACTTATGTATGTACTTGTCAATTTTACCAAGCAGCTCAGGCTATAAAAGTATAATTAATCTCAGACACTGCAGGTGCTGCACACTGCGGTCTGGATCTCCGTTTTGTA
The DNA here is from genome assembly GCA_029884605.1 of Ormosia emarginata. Taxonomy (NCBI): domain Eukaryota; kingdom Viridiplantae; phylum Streptophyta; class Magnoliopsida; order Fabales; family Fabaceae; genus Ormosia; species Ormosia emarginata. The sequence goes on from JAQQTP010000076.1 coordinate 9,313,949, forward strand.
ATAATAGTGGATTGTAATTTGTAATTCAACAACTGTGTCATGATGAAAAGGCGAAGGTTTTCTATATGTGCCCCAACTAGGACGGCTGCAATAAATTTTCCATTTACAATCCTTTGAATTTTGGTGTGGTTCTGAGGGACCATTTTCTGAATTCCATTTTAATAAGTGATTTTATTATTAGAGTTTCTTAATTTTCCCTTACATTACATATCGACTAGAGTTCAACAATTGAATAGTTTCTATAATATTAGGGATTCGAATATTGAAAAATACTTGTGAAAAGAGAGATTCATTTTCAAATGATGATTAATCTCACATTTAAAGTATATGGAAAAACCTTGTAATAGAGGCACTATATTATCTCAACTAAACTTGTGAATAAAAATGGAATTGCATAAGCCCAGGTGAACCACATGGAATGTACGGACCAGTATCTCTGAATCTAGCAAAGGTACGTTGCTGCTATCTGTAAGTAAACTCAAATCAAATTTGCCAAATGTTGTCTCGTGCACATAAAGAAATTATTTTTTTTTTCATTTATAATCTATATCTATTTTTAATTAAAACAAATATATTAAAAGTTAACCTTTCCTCCCATCTTAATTTAACCCGAAAAATAAAGGGGAAAGAAGTCTGGGGTTCCATCGGATGTCGATCACAGGTATTACATATTGGGAAAGTGTGACACATCTCTTAAAATATTACCACAACGTCAGATTTGTGCTTTTATATATTCTGCTTTAACGGAACACCTTATGATTAATTATTCTCAATGGAACTTTTAAATTGTATTTGGGAAAAAGAATGATATATTAACACCATGATTCGACCATGCTTTGTCTCAACTATTTAGATTGGAGAAAGCATTTTCTTCGGATAAGATTGCAAAGCCAAGGTATAATGGGTGGAATCTAAAACTTGGATCAGCATGCATATTGTTTCATTATTATTAATTATTATAGACAATTAAACAATTATTTTTTATTAATTTATATGCTTGTATGTCTGTATATGTGATTATGATAGTAAATGCACAAGAAATATGTAACATTAATTTCATTACATGACAATCCCGTGGCATATATGTAAAGCTTAAACTTCTGCGCTTGCTAGTATCCACAGGAATTTTTCGGCTTTGTTAATTAGGGTTTTGATATACGGTACATATGCAATGCTTTTGTCACTTCTAGTATGAAAACATCTTTTCCTTTATCAAATTCTTTCCCTTTTCAAGTCCCTAGTATCACTCTGGTCGGGAAACTGTCTAATTAACAAAGTTATTAGGACGGTGCAAAAACGTTACGCACATTAATGAGCATCAAATAAATGCCACTATAATACAGCTTGCATCCTGCAAAGCAGCATGGCCTGAACCACCAAAAGAAAGGGCGAAATATATAAAATGTGTGACTATGTACTGAGATTAGAGAGCACCGCATACATCCATGCTATTCTCGGGTGGTTTATATGTAAAATATATGTGTTTGGATAAATAATTAACATAATTTTTTTTTATCAGCATGTATTGTAAAAAAATATTTTATGTAAATTAGAATATGCATATCGTATTTATATTATATATTAATATAAAGAGATGTTAAATATATCATATTATATGTAATTATAATATATAAAATAATTTTATAAATAAATTAAATAAAATTGAATATATTTTAATTAGATAAATAATAAAACTGTGTATTATATTTAAGAATTTGAAAGTAGTTTAGGGATCTATGCTTCAAACTTGGTTGATAAGTACCAAAAAAACTAGGTTGTTCAATATTGATTATTATTCCGTTTTGAGTCATGTATATCCAGCTATTGTTATTATTGAGTTTTTTAAATCTAATTTATTTATTATAATGTAAAAAATTTATTTCTGGCAACGGAAAAAGAAAAACAAGAGAAGCATATATTATGGCTATAATCAAGCATATATATATATATATATATATATATATATATATATATATATATATATATATATATATATATATATATATATATATATATATTATTTTTATACGCATAAAATTTTAAAATCAAATATTCATATCAATAATTACATCATTTTAATATGGATATATAGAAGATTCAAGCTACTTTTTAGTTTCGTTGATTAAGGCTTTATTCATTTTCAAGAGCATGATTAAGCCTATCTGTTAAAAAGGACGTGCTAGCTAGTTAGGTAGAGGCTTTGTTTACATCCCATTGGCTGCTCTCAAAAGAAAATTGGGATTCCATGAAATTGATGGAACGCTTCTTCAGTTCTTATTCTTCAACAGCTAATCATACACTTCAAGAATAATATTGGTTTGTAGAAAGGTTGCAACTCAACTTATGCAGATTTGCATCCACGATGTTCAATCTAATTTGAGAAAATTGAAAAATATTATTAATAGTCGGTATAATTTTATAATAATTTTTATTATTTTATATATATTAAATAATAATTTAAATATTTATGATATACTTTACTTATTTAAGAATTATTTTAATTCTAAAAACTCTTATGGGTGAATTTTCGACATCAGTAAAATATTATAATTAAGCCAATTATTATCGTGTGATGTGCTAATGAAGCCAATTATTGTACTCTTCAAGAATAAGTCCATATATATAGCTCAATGAGATTTTTATGATTCTCATTTTTTTAAGGTTTAGTATTTAAATTGAGTTATCAAATATTTGATTAATTTTTAAATATTTATTATAAATTCAGTATTTAATAAATGCTTAATAATTTATCATGATACCAAACTTATCAAAAAACTATAAAAATTTCCAATATAACAAGCAACAAAATAATGTTATTATCAAAAGAGATGCCTATTTTATCTCAAAGGTTTTAAGTATAAATCTTATTAGAAGTAAGTGAAAAAAATTTATGAGAAGAAATAATTTAATTTTTTTTATTTATGTAATCTCTAATGGATTAAGAACACGGAAAACAAATAAGAATATATTTTCACACTATTATATAATTCCATATCACTTCTATGATAAATCCAGACAATTTCTCCACAGATCTTGCCCAGAGATTGGCTTAAAACAATTTCATTTATCACTTTACATATAAGTAAAGAATTTCTAACCACACATTCCATAGCTGTGTAAAACTTATTGTCTACATCTAGCATTTCTCTTTATTTAATTACCATTAATCTTCTGACACTTCTGCAGGATGCAGTGTGCAAGGGGGTTTTCTGCTAAACAGACAAACAGATCTAGAGATATTCTGGAAGGATGAGTTCCTACTCCCCACAAGGAAACTAGAGCCAGGAGGGGGTAAAAAGCATAACAAAGTTGGATAATGGCGATCTGTGACACGTGCCCTAGCTCCCACCATATACAACCCTTTCTTAGGAATTAGAAATTTAGAACATCATGTTGTCAAGCCCCACCAATACCCACCACCCATCACAGGTTCATGAGCATTATTATAGTAATTTTAATTGTATTTTGATTTTTCCTTCGTAATTATCTTCCACTTGGTTTTTTCAACACACAAAAAAAAGGTTTGGAATTTAGGTCATCGGTTATTAATTCTCACGAAAGTTCAGCAGATTGGTGAAGGGATAAGGAACGAGATGGAAAAACAGGGGAGGAGCAAAGATCAAAAGTAAAGATCAGTTAGCATGACAGGCATAAATAAAAGATGGCAGAAAAGTCATGGGAGTCGCACATTAGAAATTGATGCAAATGTGACATTACTAAATTGCTAGCCTTTTTGTTTTCTTTATATAATTCTCTCCATACTTTCTCCTTACAAAGTCTAAAACGATGCACCGACTCCGTTGTTAATTTGAAATTAATTTTGATGTATAATTAATATATTTTTTATATTATTAATTAATTATATATTATATATATATAAATTTTAAAATAATTATTATGAGAGTTAAATATTTTTAATAATATTATAATATACTATTAAATAATAATATAAAATTTTCTACATTAATAATATATTAAAATTAAATCTTATTAATTTTATAATTAATGAGTTATTATCTTTAAAAATATAATAATATAATTATTATACAACAACTTTAAGCACTAGTTGAACGGGGTGGAAACCTGTTTTCTTAGTAAGTTGCATTAGTACAAAGATGGTTATAAAAAATAATAAATGAAAATTTGTATTATTAAATTAGATATTTTGTATAAATATTATATGTTAATATAACTATAATATTAAAATAGATTATATTTAAAAATAAAATAAATATATTATATAATAATGTGATGAGATTGCAAGAAATAAGAGTATGCGAGGCTAAGTGAGAAAATTTCCTCATATATAACAGCATTAATGGCCAGTGATTATACAATAAGAAAGCATCTATGCCAACCCCAACTCTTTGAAACTGATAAAATGTAGTTAAGTAATCATTACTGAAAATTTAATTTCACAATGGGGTGCGTTGTTGGGAACCATGCCACCAGGAATATTTTGGGTTCAATGAGAGTGACACTGACACCATCCATAGTTTCCTGGTCTTTTGTCAAAAGATCGCCGGGTTTTCAGGATTTATGCGTTGACATTTCCGTTTTGGACGGTGTTCTCCATCAAATCGCAAACACTACCCTCTATGTTTGTGTAATATTTTGGAATGAGAAAGGACTATCTTCACAAGTTGATGTAGAATTTAGGTTTAAATAAATTACATTTTTGTCTTTATAATTTTTATTTATTTAGATTTTAGTTTCTATATTTAATTTCTTTTAAATTTTGATTTTTATATTTTTATTCATTTAAATTTTAGTATTTCAAAAACTAATATCTTAACAAATAGATAATATAGAGATTAATCCTTTATGAAAAATAAAATTAATATCTTAATAAGTATAAATTATAAAGATTAAAACTTAAAAAAATAAAAAATATAGAGATTAATATCTTAATAATAAAAACCAAATCCTAAATTAATAAAAATATAAAAACTAATAAAAAATAAAATATAATGAACAAAGCTCAAATGGATAAAATCTATAGTAACTAGAACCTAATTTAAATCTATAATTTATTATCTTTGGCCTCTGCATTATTATCTGAAGCGTCTTTGACCCGAATTGCCTACATGTGCTTGTTGATTGTTAACTTTTTTTCTCCTTCCCAATCTTTTGACCTCTTTGAATTGAAGCAAAGCGTGTATTTTCTCCCCTCTTAAGAGGTGTACTTATGTTAGGTATAAAAGGTGTAGAACATTAGAAAGGTATGCCATGAAAACTGAACTAATCCACTATATTCACATAGCTTACCATTTGCTTACTTGATTAACACACATGTACACAGATGCCGGATGTCATTTATGTGATGTCTTATTTTAAATTATTTTTTATTTCTCAAAGTATTCTTTATTTAATAAGAGAAAAATTAATCTTTCATAATACGATAAAATATTTAAGTAAAGACATGTTTTAATATTATTATTTTTATATACATAAAACTTAAAATTAAACTTAAAATTATATATTTAAAGGACCTTAATCCCTTTCACTTGTATCAACATAAGTTAATATCTTATATTAAATTATAATTAGACATTCTAATGGCATAAAATGCACACTGACTCGTTTCAAATGCAATCTATCTTGAACTGTTGTGAAGAAATTCTATATTATTGTTGACCAACTTCATTTTGGCTTATTTTGTCGTTAGACTAGCAATAAATGACAAGTATGATTATTAACAAAACACCCATGATTTCAATACAGTAATCATATTAATAAATAGAGTTTTTTTTTTAACGAATGCATACTGTGTGCTGAATAATGAGTATTTAATACCTTTTATTAAATAATTTTATAAGTTAAATAACAAAGTTATAAATACTTTTAAGTTTTTAATATATTAAATAATGTACTTTTACATTAATAATTTTAGAGTTATATAAGATGATATATTATATATATCTTTTTTTAGAGTATCTTCATTTGGTAGGTGAGAGACTAATATTTAAAAGTGTAAATAGACGAATAAGCAGAGATTCTCTTAATGATGTTATTTTCATACACATGAAAATGAATATCAAACTCAGAACTATATATTTAAAGAACTTGAATCTCTTCAATTCGAAGCAACATACATTGATGATGATATATTATTTTATTAATTAATAATCACATTTTTCATTAATTAAAATAATATGAGATTGCACCCAAAAAATTATGAGATTGATTAATTAATTTAAGAAGATTTCATGCGATTAAAATCTGTAATTAATGGGAATGAAGACCTGCTCAAAGTTTCAATTTTACATGCATAATACTCTCTCTTTTTTTTTTGGGTAAAAAAAGGGCCGAGAAATTATTTAATGGCCTTCTTAATTTTTGTGCAACTATTTCATGGACTTCCTTGCCCCGACAAATTCTAATTTCTGTGTGACTTTTCATTTTCTTTGGGTTATAAATAAAAATAATTATATTTGATTAAATTATTTTTAATTAAAATACTTAAAATATTATTATTATTGTATTAATATTTTTATTATTTATTAATACCAATAATAAAATTAAAAAGTCTAATATTTTTGTTTCCTAAAACAGCAAACAAAATGGAAAAAAAAAAAAGCTTTTCTGCAAAGAACGGGTAGAGTAACTATTTTTTCTCGACAGAAACCAATGTAAAAGTTTGCAATTGAGATAAATTACAACCTCATTATTATTTTCTGTTGAAGTTTGATTAATTAGTATAAGAATGACAATAATTATGAGTGAACTCCTCGACCACTAGATTAAAATAAGTTATTAGCAATGTATATATTAGCAGGCATTTATATTATTGTCAATCCACTCATTTTATTTTATTTTTTTTTGTTTTAAGAAAAATGCATAAAGTAGTTTTGAAACTTAACAATGGACTATCATAAGTTTTTATTTTGATATTAAAGTTTTATTATTAAAATAAGCATGAGACATGTACCCAAAAAAATAAGCACTAGACATAAATAATGATTTGGTGCAGATGTAAGCAAATTGTACTTTAAAAGAGATAATTAAAGTTTAAATTCTAAAAAGAAAGAATTAATAGAAAGATTTTTCAATCATGATAGAATCTGAAGATTAGTCTCACAATAATATTTATAAATATTTGAGGCATTGAAAAAAAAAAGAACATGAGACTAAACTGTTGCTTGAGATCTATATTAGTATAAAGATATAAAAAATCAACTAATCTAAAAAAATGAACTTTAGGTAAATGTCCAATAATTAATTTTGTCTCGGTCTAACACTTTTTATCCAATTTGGCTCAACTGTCGAAATTTTTGGTGTGCTTGATATTTTGTCTGTGAGATTTTTTTCTGAATGCTTATTCATCCGTTTTCATTTAGAAGTATTGGACTTTCTGATTATCCTTTTTCTCTGCTTTCCTTTTTTTTTTTGAGGGGGTGTTAATTCATGTTTTTATAAAAAAATCTAGTGTAGTATTCAATTTGGATTAGCCAAAATGAAAACGAGATGGCATGAGATCCAATCTGTTTTGGTATGTAAAGGTTGACCTGGCTAGACATTGTGTCGTACTTTCGAAAATGCCGAAATTGAAGTTCTTTTCAAACGTAAGCCATGCCCTATATAGTGTCTATCCAAGATTGTATAAATAAAATCGTTTTTTTAATTAGAGTTTTAAAGATATTTATTAAAGAATTAAAGATAAATTTTTTTATTAAAAATAATGTATTTAATATATTAAAATTTTAAAAAATATATTTTAATAAAAATATTTTATCTTTAATTTATTAATAATTATTTTAAAAATACTTATTAAAAAAATCCTAAACGAAAACAGAATTTCTAGTAAAAAAACACAGCATTTTTAGATTGTCGTGTAAAACAATTACCACATAAAGAAAAAAATATTGTTACATGAAAAAAAAAAAATGTCATCTGCACATGTGCAGCTCCTTTGAAGTACCTATGGCCTATGGGCAATGGGCCTGCTAATAGCCACAAGTTCCAAGCCCCTCTCTATTTGTCCTGTTCTATGCCTGTTTTATTTTATTTTGTTGGTTAAATCTATGCCCATGATCTAAACCCACACAACTATTATATCAAACGTGAAACATATTGTATTTCTCTATATTCTATTGAAAATTAGAAGGGGTTCGCCCCCCCCCCCTTTTCTATTATACGTCTTTTTGTTTAGGTCCTTTCCGTTTTGTATTCTTTCGTTTGCCATATTTAATTAAACTACATTATAGGATCAGAGTGGTAATCAAAATTCATTTGTAATGCATTGCCTTCTCGTGTCTAAAGTTGATTTTAATTAAAGCAAGAGTGCTCTTTTGGCTGAGTATATATAAAGGTAAAGAACATGTACATTTCTCATGAGAAATAAGCTAAACTTATACAACAAATCCAAACATGGCTTAATAAAATGCGGTAAAAGAAGCCGCCGCCATAGCAAAGCATATTTATAATAAGAAAAGGACGACCACAACTGTCTTGTCCTTTATATGCACGCGCGCTTGGGCTTTGGAGCTAAATTATTAAGGTTAAAAAGCAATATTATGAGCCTAAGCGATAATCTATGTTCCCTTGTCTTTGCCAGTTATATAAAGCATACGTAACAATGTTGGTTTCTAACTCTACATTTGCAGCAATCGTACATAAAATAAGTAGTTCTTCCTTTATGATTTACAAACAGCCCCCCTCGTGTGGTCTGCCAGAGCGTGTTGTATGTTTCATACTTTCATTGCACCCACTAGACAATAATAATAACTTCTAAGCTTTGTCTTGGTTAATTTAATTAAATTGCATGTCCTCTTCTCTACTACGAATTTGACTGTTCAAATGGCTCAAAATTAGAGGGGTTGCCATTATCTAGTTACCTTTTCAAGTCAGAGTTCACACCGTGGGTGTTGGTGACTGGTGGCTATGGAGGATATCAGATTCGGGGTACGACGAGGGAGGTCACGTGCCGGGTGGTTCCGCCATCCCGTGACACATGTCTATGGTTTATCTAGGGGCTATATGGGGGACCATTCAACTTGCTATTGTTTTTAGTAAAACCCCACTTTTGGGTTGGTGACCTTTCATAGAGAGGACATATGGGTCATGGTCATAGATTATCATTAAAAAGTTGGTCTTAGATGGGTAATTGGATATGGTTTTTTTCATAAAGCAAGCAACACGATCTTAATCTGAAACTCTAGAACTGATATTCGTATCGCCTACATGGGTGATCTCCAGTGATCGTGATTGGTTCACACAGGCACAAAGGAATGAGAGGTGTCCTTATGTCAGAGTAGGTGTATTGTTTATGTAAGATTCGTAGGCTAGGATCAAAGATTGAGAATATCACATTGTTGATTACTTAGATAACCGTCCATGGTTACGTTCTCATGTGGAAAATTGACCACCATAGCACTAGTAACTATCAGATATGTCATTGTACTTGGATCCAATACATAGCCAAGTCACCAAAACCTACATTCCCACTAGCGATATATGCTCAAATAAATGCCATTATAAAATGATCCTGCAACAATAGTTCCCTTCTGTTTGGTTATGACATTTCTGCATAGAAAGTAGTAGATAGAGAAAATGAAAGTGAAATGAATTGTAAAAATGAACTGTGCTTTTTCTAGTGAAGAGTGTATATTGTGATATCTTCAATGTCAAACGTCGAGTTGTGTAGAAGGTCTACACTTTTATATCACACAAAATGCTCTAACATGTTAAGAAAATAAAAAATATCCTCTTCTACATACTTGTATACATTACCAACACTCGGCCATTTTTGGGGGGAAAAAGAACTCAAACTCATATAAAGGTTCAAATATTTTATCCTTTTCAATTTTCCTCCTTATATTTTTTTCTTCCCTCTTCATTTTTTGTTACCTAGTATTTTTTATTTTTCATTTTTTAAAAAATTGGGGTAATGGTAACCTAGTATATTTTTACATTACTGGAAGATTACATTTTAAAAAAAATTATATGTGCATTTTTTTCCTCTCAAGCAGCATATTTAGAGTTTGAACCCTTATTCTCTCTTAATAGTACAATTCACTTATTATTGTGTCTAATCTTTTGAGTTTTTCTCCTTTATCTTAAGCATTACTGATAAAGAAACGGTAATATTCCATTTTCATATGTCAGCAAACTTCTTGTAGTTTTTTTTTAACATCTTCTTATGGTGTTTTAATTATGTCCTTTTTCACCTATATTATACCACTAGGGAATAATCTTAATTTTTGGCAATATTAAAAAAAAAGCACAACGACAATAAAAATGACGAGGAAAAAGCTGAAGATTATGACGAGCTGGATATGTAACAATACAAGTCGTGATAAGAGAAAGCTTGAGAAAGTGACGTATGAGTCTTCAAATTTATGGAGAGAAGTATGACTAAGACTTGAAGATAGATTAAGTCCAGATTCAATGGCACTTATTAAGTCCACGTTGTAAAAACGACCTGTCTTTTGGAATTTTCCAGTTTTCTACTTCTGGATTTATTCAATTCACTTGATTGCTTTCTTGTAATGCTAATCTACTCCGCCACTATGCCATGATTGACCATCATTTTTCGTTTTTTCTCTTTTCATGGCTATATGCAATTTTTTATAATCAGGTTTTTCCTTTTTAATTATTTTTTTGGCTGCATTATATTTGTCCGCTTGCATGATGTTACTTTTCATAATGATTGTTTGAGAAATATTAACGTGCATTTTCAGTGATCTTGTTAAGTCTAATTGAATTTGATAGAGTGTTAAAATCCATCATGATCTACTGGTAATGTGTATTAAATCAAAATGGGGCTTAAGTCCACACTCCACACATTTCTTAAAATCCTTGTTGAATGCAAAATTTGTTTTTGGTTAGCGGCAATTAGAAAAGAACAATAAATCACTATATAGCAATATATGACCAGTTCTCAAAATATTATTATATGGCGCAACAAGGGTTAGCAAACCCTAAAATCCGATCAGCGTTACTAGTCAATATGTCTTAAAGCCTGTAATTGGCGAGTTTTATTTGACATGTATAAACAAGTTATTATGTCCTAATACTTGAGATTATCTTGGGCCATTGCAAAGCTTCTCTATGATTGTAGGCATACTACATACATTCGTCTATAGAGTTAGCCATATATTGCAATAAGGAGTATGGCTGAAGATATTATTTTCCCTGGCTTTTGTTTTGATTTGATTACTTTTATTCATTGATCATTCTCAGATAGATTCATCTTGAATATTCATGCAATAGCTTAAGTTTTTAGAATAGTTCATTTATGTAATATTAAAGTTTAACATGTTTGGTATAAACTCTAATAAATTGAATATTATTAAAATTAACGTGTGTTAATTTGAATGAAAAAAATTTAAATATTTTAATTATGTGATCATTAATTTAATTTTTAAATTTATATATATATAAATAATATTATTTAGAGAAATATTTTTTAAAAAGTTTAATCGTAACTTAAAAGAATAGTTTGTCACTTATTAAATTAAAAGATACTTTAGAAAAAAAAAATCGAATATCATGACAAATAAATTGGTAGACTTCCTGATTAAATAATTGGGTTTCAAATAGGGTATAGCTGGCAGACAGGATAGGCGTCTCACTTATGCGATATGAAATTTTAATGGATACTAACATTCTATTGAAAAAGAACCAAATTAATTGGCATGAAATGGTAATACATCAATTTTATCTTTCATTTAAGCATAATCGACTTTGCTCATCATGCTGTACACTGTGTGCAAGTGGTTAACTCATTAATGCATACATCGTTTTGTTCACCTCACCTTTCTAAAATATGCATTTCCAGTTTACCACATTCCATTCGTACAATTATTGCATGGTGAATTTTGGCCTTTTTTGCCTGCATGTTATGAAAAGCTGGAGCACAAAACGCGGAACTTGGGCAAAATGTTTGGGACCGTCAAATAGGCCAAACTATTATTATTACGTACTATATATGGAACCAAAGTAGTCATTTTAAATAATTAGTAGTAGGAATATAGAACCTTGCTCACAGGCTACATGTCACTAAACCTAGCTTTGGATTTCGAATCAGCAACATTTCCTCGGTGGAAGGCAAAGCCGAAAAGCACTTTGTTCACTCTGTGTTAGCGGTAGCAGAGTAATCATTTTAGGAACAGAGAACCTCGCTCATAACCTAGTCTTGGAGTTTGAACTCAGCAGCAATCCCCAATCAAAGTGAAAAGAAAAGTCACGTGAAAGTGTTTGATTTGTTTTTTAATTTTATTTAACAAAATATTTTATGCACATCAAAATATATATATTATATTTATATTATATATTAATATAAAAAAATATTAAATTATATTATATATGATTATAATATTATTATAATATATAAAATAATTTTATAAATAAATTAGATAAAATTAAACTTAATTTGATTAAATGAATAACAAGATTGTTTTATTTATAATTGTTATATTTTCAATCTTGCTTTTATTATTTTTTCACAAAAATTCTAAAATAATATTTTTATAATTAATAATAAAACCATAATAATTGAAAATAAAAAATAAAGAAAATCAAACATCACTTAAAATTTTAAATGGTATTATTTTTATTTTTAGTTGATATTTTTTTATTAATAATCATAATTTTTTTAAAAAAATTTATGTAAGAAATGATGAAAATAGCATTCCATTAAGTCGTATCAAACTTAATTAGGCCATGCTTCCCCATTAATTATAGTTAAAAACCCATGCAACAAGTTAAAGAAAATATTTTCGATTCTTTTTTTTTCTTCGCTAATAAAAAAGCCTTTAGAACTCAAGGCGGCTTCTCGCAGATAAAAAAAAGTGCTATGTGAAGTTTTAAAGTCTTCAAGAACTCTTTAGCAAGCGATAACGTTGATCTGTTTTGTGTTGTTTATTTTAACACCAAGAGGGCAAATACATTAAACTAATATGAAGCCATCTCTTGGACTTTTCACAACGTATGTAGCAAAGTCCATCAAGCCAAAGCATACCATTTGCGCGCTTGCTTAGTGCTTGTCAACAATGAAAGCTTCTCAGATTAAGATATTATTATCCCAAAGGATGATCTCAGTCAAATTTTGGGATGCATGTCTTTTCATTATGCTGGTATTATAAATTTAAATGTTACTAACCAAGATATTTTTTAGAAGGAATTCTCGTTTTGATCATTCTGGTGGAGTTATAAATAAGCAATGTTTTCATTTTATAGGTCAGACTCTGAAAGGTATCTTAAACCCCTGCCTCTTTTTTCACATTCAACTTGCCAAAGCTGTCTTCTAAAAAGGCTAGCTAGTCAAAAACCAAATTTCACCTACCAAAAAAGGGGAAAAACCAAGGTCAAAACTAAAAGGTCAACTAACAAAATACATTCTTACATTGTGTTTAGTGAGTCAGCTGGGTAAGCATATTGTTGCATAAACTACAATTTTCAGTTAATGTTGTCTTGCTCATTTAAGTAGAACGAAGCACTCAAAGCTTAATTAATTTGCAATTGTTATTTTGCAGTAACACCTAATACCCTTTGACTTAAATAGTTGACCTAATTTATTCAATGTTATTTCTTTTTCTGTCAACTTTTTCTTTTTTATTATTATTGGGTAGCCTGATGAGGACAACTAATATCCACTTGTTATATTTATATTTACAAATCACATGTTTAAAGTAAAGAAATAACTATTGTTGATTTTTTTGTCAACATTCAACGGGTACATAAGTAAGGAATGTAGGTTTGAATGAATTGGATTGTTCTATTTTTTGGGTCGTTGAATTGGAATTTTCTAGGATATTCTTTGATGCTGGTTAAGTCGATGGGTGACGTTAGGGGTATCAAAATGGGTCAGTCCGGCTCATTCCAAATTTAGCTATTTTAGAGTCGGTCTATTCGAATTATGTAAGTTTCAGGCTAACATTTTGTTAGTATAGTTCAACTTATTTGGGTTGACTCGACTCATTTGAATTCAGTCTATTCGGATTATGTAAGTTTCGAATTAATATTTTGTTAGTCTAATCTATCTATTTTGTCAAACTATTCAGACCGGTTCATTAAATTTGACCCATTTTGACACTCTTAATGGATATACACTCCTACATGCTTGAAAGGCCCAGCTTAGATCTCTAATTGGAACTAAATTGGGCTTCACGGCCTGTTTAGTTTTCATTGGTAACTAATCAATGTGATGGAATTTGCTTGATCACACAAGAGAAAGTCCACGGAGTACAATTAAGCAGCAAAAGGCCCAAATTGGTTTTTGGGCCCTAGATGTATGTCTAATAATAATATTTATTAGGACTCTGATCTGCTTAGCCTCCTTCATGTTGATTTTATAGGGGTTTCAATATACCCCCAGCTGTTACTTCGTCTTGATTCTTTTCTTGGGCTTGTTCCCCGTTTGTGAACTCCAAAACAAATATATATATATATATTTATTTATTTATTTATTTATTAGGAAAGTTGCTGAAAATTCGTGTCAAGAAAAAAAGTTTTAAACTCCGACCGAAAAAGAAAAAACATAAGAAAACGTTTAAGCAAAGATCCTAAGTCTGAATCGTAAAATATCTGAAAAAAAAGGAAAATAACAAAATATCCAAAATGTAAATGAAATTACATTTATAAAAGGGTTTTTTTTGTTTGTTTTATGTTTTTATTTTCAACTGATATGTTTTCACTAATACTTAACATAAATGTCACATTATTTTGACTACTATTTTTAAACTTTTGTGAAAAAAATAATGGAAGTAAACATACCCCAACATAATTTTCTTTATTGGTGTAAAGAAAAAAAAATTAAGATGGGAGGAAGCGCTTTTTATTTTAAAGTCAAGACAAATTATTAATTTGAATAAAGAGTTATGTTATTGTTATGAACCTAAAGTTGAGAATATGAGCTTTTTTGTGTGTGTTTGCTTTAATCATGTATTCCCATAAACATTATTTTTAGAGTAACTATCTGCAATGACGTGCCTAAGACTCTCACTGTTAAGAATTTCATATCGCATGTCTCAATATTTCTGGTGGAGTTTATATATCTGTTAGGTCACTCCACTTAATATCAATTGGTTTTAGGTTGAAATCTCACATGGTATCAAAGTCAATATCTCATTTTCGTCGCCTACTTCACTAGGCTTATTTCTGTCTATTTCGTTAAATTTGTTTTCGCCTATTTTGTTTAGGCATCTGTGAGGAGGGTGTTAAGAGTCTCACATCGTCTGTCTCAATATTTCGGGTGCAATTTATATATATGTTAGGTCACTCCACTTAATGTCAATTGGTTTTAAGTTAAAACCTAACACTCACAATAATTATTATCTTTGAATTTTGAACTTTGATATTTTCTATAAGAGTGCAACTTGCTTACTTGCACTCAACCTTGGTAGAAGGTGAGCTAATATGGTTAGTGAACATAAATTTCTTTTGAAAATTGAAATTAAAATTGCAATATAAATTCTCATTATTGTGAAAATTGAAATAAATTAAAAATTAACTAAAATAACATAATTTCATAATGTTAATTTAATTTTTAAAATTTTAGCAAATATCTTAAAAATATTGTTTAAAAAAATTAATATTTTAATAAATATATTAAATACTTCTAAAGTTAACAGGTTGCCATTTTATTATTTATACACTTGTATATGTCATTGTAAATGAAGTTTCTTTGTTGCAACTTAATTAGGAGTGTTTAAGATCATTGACCCGTTCAAACTTGAAGTTAATTGAGATGATTTTGTATTTTATAAATAGTCTCGTTGTGTTTTTTAGTTGAGTTCAGTTTATATTTTATGTTGTTCCAATCTAATTTAGTATTAAATATTATTTTTAAACTTAATTTTTTTATAATTAATTATAAATAATAAGATTTATTGACTTAAATTAATAATTTTAAGTAAAATATGATAATATATTTATATTAACATTATTTATTTTAAAAATATATTATAAATATATCTTAACTTTAATTTCTTACTTTTATAATTTTATAATTTAACTATATATATTTATTTCTTGGACAACAATTATGCAAAATATTCAAATATATATATTATTATATCTACATATCAAGTTAACACAATTATTATAAAACTATGACCAAATTAAATTTGAGTATAAAAAAATAACTATTCAAAATATTATGTTCGATTTGGATCAATCCAAACCCGTGTCATCAACACCATAATAGGAATGTTTATGGATCACATGGCCTGATATTGACATGATATTTTTATAGGACTTAATTTTTATACTTAAACTTGATTCAACTCAATCATAGATCAATTAGTAATTAGATTGAAATTGAACGAAATCGAAAGTAGATAAATATTAAAATTTAAATATTATATATAATTAAATTATAAAATTTTAAAAATATAAAAATATTATAAAATATATATTTTAAAACAAAATTTATTAATATAAAAATATTAATTTAAATTAAAAATCTTATATTTTATTATTAATTTTTATAAAAATATAAATTTTAATATATTATATATAATATTAAATTTGATAGATTAACTCAAAGTTGAACTAAAATCCGATATAAAAAATACATCAAACTAAATTTTTAAAAGTCAACTCAACAAAATTATCGTCGTGTCGTACGGGACGTAATCACCACTACGATACTAGTTGCAACTTGCAAAGTTGCAAGTGCCCTTCTCTCAAAAAAACTTTGTAAGTAGACTGTCTCTTACGCAGCTCACACGGGAAAGTGAGGGAAAGCTCGAGAAAAGTCGGAAAATTTTTATGTTAGTTCTAACTACAAATACCGAATTTACATTCTATTGTTATTATTGTTATTATTATTATTATTTTTATTATTTCGCTGTAATCAAATTCAATTCGTGTATCGTATTCAGAATTCTTCTTATACTTTCCTAGCGTCAGCGTCTTGCTCAAAAGAACTGGGTTCCCATTTTTTGGGTTTCTAGGGCAACTTTGTCGTCGAAATCCTTTTCTTCCAACTCAAGCGAACGCTCTTTGCGTGCTGCGATCTTTGTTGTGATGGAAACTAGCTAGGGCGTGAATTGGCCAAGCCCACATAGAAAAAACAAACAAGAATGTTCTTCAGCGGCGATCCGTCTACCCGGAAGCGTGTCGATTTGGGTGGTCGCAGCTCAAAGGAAAGGGACAGGCAGAACCTACTAGAGCAGACACGAGTAGAACGCAACCGCCGCTTATGGTTGCGCCAGCAGAACTCTGCTGCACTCAAAATCCAGGTTTTGCCTTTAATCTTATAATTCCCTGTTTCTTGAGATTGTTCTATTAAACAACTGAAATTTCTCCCAAGTTTGGTAGCTACTGGAAATTGCTAAATTCTTTACATAGTAATGCGTGATGGGGTGAAATTATTATTGTATTTAGCGGGCTGTGGCGATTAAATTGTTATTGTCAAGTGTTGGTGCAACGCTTTGTCTTCCATTCTGTTGTATAACACAAGTTTAGAAACCCAAATATTATGCCCAAGTGTTCCAGCAATATTAAATGCCTCCTTATATCAGGAAAGATACCAGAAGTGATGATGGCTATTCTGGCTCGCAGTCTTGGTATACTAACATGTCATAGCATCTTAGTATTTAGGAAGCAAGAAAATAGGGATTCAAGCTTTTGTGAGTAGTAGTACCAAGTTATCATAGCTAAACGAATTATTATTATTATTCTTGATAAAAGAAGAAGAATATTATTAGGAAGAAGTAGAGAAAGTACATCTGAGGGAGGGTAAGAAATCCTTCTCAAAAGGAAAACAAAAAGAAAAGAGCACACTCAAATGGCGAAGAAATTCAACCAAGTTCATCATTCTCTTTGCATATCCATGATAAATGTTCCCTTGAAACAACTATGAGTGGAGCACCAAAGAAAATCCAGAAACACAATCCCATCCCATAATAGACGTAAGGCCAAAGAGACACCATTGAAAATCCGGGCATTCCTTTCCAACTAGTTACACCAAAGAACTGCAAAAACAGCATACTGCCATTAGAGTATATAGAAATATATCGTGTTACAACTTATTTTATATGCATGTATACAACAACAACAACAACCAAGCTTTTTTCTATTAGGTGGGGTCGGCTACATGGATCAAACGACGCCATTGCGTCCTATCAAACACCGGCTATGTAGGGATTTGCAATAAAGCTCAACATAGGCAGAGTTTTATATGCATGTATACTGATAATAATTGTTAGTTAGGCTGTTAGCTGTTAGCTGATTGTTAGTTAGAGTTCTAGAACATTTCTAGAGTATCTTTTATAAGTACCAGAACCTGAGTCAGTGGTTAATTCAGATACAATCTGAATCACTTTCTCTCTCTTCTCACTCTCTCTCTCTCTACTTTCTCTCAGTTTCTATCATTTTCTTGGTTCACTGAAAACTAAAATGGTATCAAGAGCTTTCTTTTGATCTTGGAAATGGCTTCCCCTTCAAATCCATTTCACTCTTCCACTAAGAATTTTTCTTGTCCATCTTCGGTTCCACCTTCAGCTCTGATTACATTTTCTCATTTGATCTCTGTGAAACTCGATGAGAAGAATTTCTTGATACGGAAGCAACAAATTGAGGCGGTCATCAAAGGCCATCGTCTACAACGTTATGCTGTCAATCCTAAGATTCCATCTCATTTTGTGTCAGAGGAAGATCGTGCCCTTGGTCGAATCAGTGAAGCCTATCTTAGCAGGGAGCAACAGGATCAATTGTTATTTTCCTAGATCTTGTCTTCAGTCTTTGATTCTCTTCTCACTCGTGTTTTTGGATGTGTTCATTCTTGGCAACTTTGGGATTAAATTCATGCATTCTTCAATTCTCAGAATCAAGCTAAGGTACGTCAATTCCGATTTGAGTTGCGAAGCACCAAGAAAGGTGGTCGAACGATTTCAAAGTACTTGCTTCGAATCAAGGCGCTAATTGATTCTTTGATTTCCATCAGTGATTCTGTTTCTTCGCAAGAGCATCTTGACGTCATTCTTGAGGGTTTGCAGGCGGAATATGAAGGTTTTGTCACTTCCATCAATAGCCGACTTGATCCATATTCAGTTGGTGAAATTGAGTCTCTACTTCTTGCGCATGAAGCACAACTTGAATGGAATCGTAAATCTATACTCTCTCATGCACTTTCTGTTAACATTGCACACCGAGGGACACTGGAAAATTCTATTTTCTCTGCTTCGACTTCAGCTCCGGTGCCAACACCAGTTCTGATTTGAATTCAGTTCCTTCTTTTTTGCCGTTTTCTAATTGGATTCGGGTTTCACAGTATGCAAGTCCGCAAGGTTCAAATTTGCAGAATTCTCAGCATGGTCCGAATTATACAACAACAACAACAACAACAACAACCACAACCAAGCCTTTTCCCACTAGGTGGGGTTGGCTACATGGATCAAACGACGCCATTGTACCCTATCATAAACCAAGTCTTCAGAAATGTCATTCAAATCTAAATCTTTTTTAATCGTTTCACCTATAGTATTTTTTAATCGCACCTAGTATGGTCCGAACTATGAGTTTCAAAATTCTAAATATGATCCAAACTCTTGGTTTCATAATTCTCAGTATGGTTCTCGTGGTTATCAGTTTGCTCATGGTAGGTTTGGCCGTGGTGGTTCTCATGGCCGTGGAGGTGGTCGTTTTGGTTCTCATAGTTCAGTGGAATGCCAGTTATGTCATAAGTTTGGTCATGATGCTAAGGTGTGCTATCATAGGTATGATCATGAGTTGACCAATTCATCCTCTCAGACTCCTCCACCATACTCTATGGTTCCACCACCACCACCTCTTCAGTATTCACCTCTTCATTATTCTATTCCATGGTATCCTCAGTATTTAGCTGTTGCACCCTCTTCATTTGGTGCTACTCCTTTTCAGTTTCAGTCATGGTAGTCTCGTGCTCCATTTTATTCAGCTGGTTCTTCTGCAAATTAATCTCAGTTTGATCCTTTAGTTAGATAGCAGAGGTCCCTTATGGTCATGGTAGCTACACCAGATTGTTCATCCAATCAAGTATGGTATCCGAATTTAGGGGCAACACACCATACCACTGTTGATCCTTAGAATTTAATGCAGAAGACTGACTTTTCTGGTCTTGATCAGATCTATATGGGGAATGGACAAGGTTTGCCAATTGTTTTCATTGGCTTTATAGAATCAGAGAGAGTTGGAGGAATTGTGTGTCAATTCACACACAAGTATATTGATATTTATATACAGAAGTGGTACATTGAATAAGTAAATACATTGAATAAGTAAACATTAATTCTTATGAAGTGATGATTAAAATATCTAGTAATCATCACTTATGAGTCAGCTATGAAACATGTGAAGCATGTGAAATATGAATTAATTCTAACACTCCCCCTCAAGCTGGAGCATATATGTCATATGCGCCAAGTTTGTTACAAATAAATCAACCCGAGTCACTCTAAGGGACTTAGTAAATATATCGGCCAACTGTTCGTTGGGGTTGACAAAGCTAGTAATGATCTTGCCTGAAAGAACCTTTTCTTTGGCAAAATGACAGTCAATATCTATATATTTGGTCCTTTCATGAAAAACTAGGTTAGAAGCGATATGGAAAGCAGCTTGGTTGTCACAAATTAGTTTCATTTCCTTGACATCTCCCAATTTCAGCTGCTGAAGCAATTGCTTTAGCCACATAAGTTCACATGTTGCTGTCGTCATAGTGCGATACTCGACCTCTGCGTTGGATCTAGCAACTATGTTCTGCTTTTTACTTCGCCATGAGATTAAGTTACCTCCAACAAAGACACAATCACTAGGGTGGCAATCCATCATACCTGTTTCTTCAAGTATGTCTAAAGCATACTGTCTTTGCGTGATGGCAACTCTTGCATGAGACTAAGCAACCTCAATGTCCAAAAAATATGTTAGAGAGCCCAAATCTTTCGTCTAAAAATGGTTTGACAGATGTTGCTTTAGATTTTGGATAACAGCCTCATCATTCACTGTGAGGACAATGTCATCTACATAAACAACAAGACAGATACAAAGACCAGGTGAAAAGTATCGAAATAACACAGAGTGATCAGCCGCACTTTAAGTTATGTCGAATTGTTGGATGGCAGAGCTGAATATCCCTAACTAGGTGCGAGGAGATTGTCTAAGTCCATAGAGAGATCGACGTA
Source organism: Ormosia emarginata (assembly GCA_029884605.1). Lineage (NCBI taxonomy): Eukaryota > Viridiplantae > Streptophyta > Magnoliopsida > Fabales > Fabaceae > Ormosia > Ormosia emarginata. The sequence goes on from JAQQTP010000076.1 coordinate 9,335,056, forward strand.
GTCGGCAGACTAAGTCTGGTGCTTTGTGAGCAGTAAATCCTGGTGGTTGTTGCATATAGACCTCTTCTTGTAATTCACCATGCAAGAAGGCATTTTGGATGTCTAGCTGATGAAGGGACCAAGAGTGAATAGCAGCCATGGCAAGAAACAGGCGAACTGAAGCAATCTTAGCTACAGGAGAAAAGGTATCCCTATAATCAAGGCCAAAGATCTGCGTGTATCCTTTGGCCACTAAACGGGCTTTCAAATGATCAACTTTCCCATCAGGACCTATCTTAAGAAAAGGCTCTTCTTCTTTTTCATCTCCTTCTAACCCTGCTGTTAGTCTTCAACTTCAAAATTTACTTTTGGTCCCCTCAATTACTAAAAATCTGGTCAGTGTTTGTAAGTTTGCTTGTGATAATTGTGTGTATTTTGAGTTTCATCCCTCACACTGTTTTGTTAAAATCTCAGGCCACACATGAGGTCGATGGAGGGCTTTCTTGGAGCTGATGGTCTCTATACCTTCACCAAGCTCCTACCTCGTGTGGATTCTACTCAGCTTTACTTTCTAGTTCTACTTTGGATGTACATTCTATACCCTCTGTAAATTCATCTACTGTACCTACTAATACTACTGTAAATTCCTCTGTTTCTGAAATTTCAAATAATACTTCTGGACCTAATGTGCCAACTTCTTACACATTGTGGCATTGTAGGTTAGGTCATCTCCATTCAGCAGTTGTAAAGCATGTTTTGCAGTCTTGTAAAATACCCATTAGTAATAAAACTGTTTTGGATTTTTGTTCTGCTGCTTGTTCTGGTAAAGCACATCATTTACCTTCTCAATCTTCTGTTACTTCTAATAATGAGCCTCTGGAGTTAATTTTTAGTGATTTGTGGGGTCCAGCACCTATTCTTTCTTCTTGTGGATATACCTACTATATCACTTTTGTTTATGCCTCAACTAAATTTACTTGGATCTATCTTCTCAAACTCAAATCAAAGGCTCTAACAGCTTTTAAACAGTTTAAAGCTATGGCTGAGTTACAGTTCAATAAAAAGATTAAATCTGTCCAAACTGATTGGGGTGGGGAGTTTAGACCCTTTGCCACTTATCTTACTGAATTAGGTATTTTGCCTAGGGTCATTTGTCCACATACTCATCATCAGAATGGTTATATAGAAAGGAAACATAGACATATTGTTGAGATGAGTCTTACACTTTTAGCTCAAGCCTCCTTACCTTTTTAGTATTGGGATCATGCCTTTCTTGCTTCAGTATACCTTATATATCGTCTTCCAACTGCCTCTCTCAATCAGCAGGTGCCTTTTACTAAACTTTTTCATAAACCACCAGATTATTCCTTTCTTAGGGTATTTGGTTGTGCCTGTTATCCTTTTCTTAGACCCTACAATCATCACAAACTAGAGTTAGGTCCAAAGAATGTGTTCTCTTTAATGAATTTCGGTTTCCTTTTTCAGTTTCCTCTCAGTTTCAGTCTGATCAATCTTCCTCTTCCTTTTTACCCTCTTTTTCTGTCTCAGCTTCACCCCCTTTGCTGCCTACTTGCTGCACCTTTCCTTCTTCTATAACTTCTTCTACTCCATCACCAGTGGTTGATTCTTCTACTTCACACTCTAATTCTTCTGTTCAACCTCCGGTTACTGATATACATTCTGATTCTGTTGATTCAGCTTCTACTTCTCCTGTTCTTTCCACTTCTTCTACTGTTTCTTCAGATTTCACTTCTTCTCAGGTTGTTACTACTGATTCCTTTACCTCTTCTTTAGATGATTCTTCAGTTTCAGCTACTGAGTCTTCTTTCAATCAGCCTGTTCCTGTGTCAGTTCATCCCATGCAAACCAGATCAAAGTCTGGTATTCACAAACCAAGACTTCATCCCATTTTACTTCTTACACATGCTGAGCCTTTCTCAGTTCCTCAAGCCTTGTCCAATCCTCAATGGAAGGCAGCTATGCTGGCTGAGTATGATGCTGTGCTTGCCAAGAAGACCTGGACTTTCGTTCCTCTTCCTTCTAACAGGACTGCTATTGGCTGTAAGTGTGTTTTTTGGGTAAAAGAAAACCTTGATGGGACTATAAACAAGTATAAGGCCAGACTGATTGCTAAGAGATTTCATCAACAACTGGGGTTTGACTATACAGAGACATTTTCTCCTGTTGTTAAGCCTGTTACAGTTAGGACTATTTTGACCTTGGCTCTTATAAATCATTGGCCACTTCAACAACTCGATGTTAATAATGCATTTCTTAATGGATTTCTAGAAGAAGAAGTGTATATGAAGCATACCCCAGGTTTTGTGGATAAGGATAAGTCTCTTGTGTGCAAGCTAAATAAGGCGTTGTATGGTTTAAAGCAAACACCTTGGGCATGGTTTGAGAGACTTTCTAAGACACTAATTGGTTTCGGGTTTCAGCCTAGTAGATGTGATCCTTCTTTGTTTGTAAAGTCTGGTCCACAACACTGTATCTACATTCTGGTTTATGGAGATGATATTATTGTAACTGGTACTTCTCTTCCCTTAATTCAGCAGCTGATGGGCAATCTGAATTCAGTGTTTGCACTTAAACAACTAGGGACTTTGGATTATTTTATTGGGATAGAAGTTAAACATTTGCATGATGGTTCATTACTATTATCTCTAGGAAAATACATCAGAGATCTGCCCTCTAAAGCACAGATGAGTGATGCAAAAGGAATTTCTACTCCCATGGTTGGTGGCTGTAAGTTGTCTAAATATGGTAGTTGTTGGAAACATATGTAATTAGGTGTAATTAGGTGTAATTAGTAGTACAACTGTTAGTCCCACATCATGTAAATTGTGTAATTAGTTATTACTTATTGAGTATATATTCAGCCTCCGTTGTGTAGTTGAAACACGCGGTTTCATCATATGTCTCTCTTCTTTTCTCTATTTCAACATGGTATCTAGAGTCTAAAGAGAGGCAACCCTAGAACCGCGCATACCAGTTGGGTCCACGCCCCGGTGAAAATTTTTCCGCCAACCGTATTTTCCTTTCCGGTTTGCCGACCTTTCTCCCTTGCCGTGACGTCTTTTCAGGCCTTTTTTCTCCCCTCGTTCGCCGCCGCTGCCACCGCCGTCCGCCGCCTCCTTTCCGGCCGCCGACCACACCATCGGAACCGTCTCCTGCCGACCGGCCGGACCCAGAAGCCCAGCCCCAACGTCGCCGGGACGCGCCCCCACGCGCCACCCTTCGCCGCTGCCAAACAGCCACCGCGGCCCGTTTTCCGGCGCGTGACGGCGCGTGAGCCACCCCCACCGGCCGCCGTTTGTACCGCCATGATCGCCTTTCTCTCTTCTGATTCGCCTTTTGTGTTCGTGACCGTTTGTCACGACCCCCTTTGACTCGGTGCATTCAGGTACTGTTTGGTTGTTGCATACTGATCCATGGCTAGTTCTACCTCCTCGCCTAGCTCTAAGGACGCCCGAATCAAGTATGTAGATTTTTACAATGGTTTGCACAATGTAAGTCCTCGGTTTCTCTACTCCAACAGCCGCCATGCCGACTTTACGAAGTGGTTTGAGCAACGTATCTCCGTTCCCACCGCCCTGTTGCACATATTGGTACTTCATTTGCTTGTCTCTCTCGTTCCCCATCCATTGGTACTTGGGTTCTTGATTCGGTGCAACCGACCATATTTCGGTAATAAGACTCTTTTTCTCCAACCTTTCTCACAATGGTTATTTGCACTGCTATCACTTTAGCAAATGGTTCCAAGTCTCAATCCCAAGGGATCGGCACTACCTATCCCTCCCTTCCCTTTCGGTAGAAGTCCTTTATGTTTGGGTCCTTTTAATTTGCTTTCCATTAGTCGTTTGACCCGCTCTCTTGATTGTATGATTACTTTTACTAAAGACTCTGTCATTCTGCAGGACCGGAGTTCGGGACGGATACTTGGCACCGGATGTGAGTCCCATGGCCTCTACCAGCTCTCCAACCCCTCTCGTGTTTGCGCTGTCAAGGATTCCCCTCTCACCATCCATGCACAGTTGGGTCATCCTAGCCTTCCTAAACTCCAAAAATTGGTGCCCAGCCTCTCTAAGTTGTCTAGTCTCCCTTGTGAGTCATGTCAACTAGGAAAACACACCGTAGTCCGTTTCTGGTAAAATCGCGGTCGAGCGTCTTCTCCTTTTGCTTTAGTACATTCGATGTTTGGGGTCCTAGTCGTCTTGTTTCTACTCTAGGCGAGATATTTTGTCACCTTCATTGATGATTACTCTGCACTTGGTTATTTTTGATGCAAAATCGGTCCGAGTTGTTTTCCATATTTCAAAACTTTTATCAGAAATTAAAACTCAATTTGGTGTTCCTATACGTAGTTTGCGAGTGATAATGCTCGTGAGTATTTGTCTCAACCATTTCAATCCTTTATGGCTTCTCATGGCATTCTTCACCAAACCAGCACATACCCCTGCTGAACGTAAAACCGACATCTCGTAGAAACAACTCGGACCCTTTTACTTCATGGTAATGTTCCTTTTCGCTTTCGGGGCGATGCAGTTCTTCTTGCATGTTATTTGATTTAGTATGCCCTCTTCTCGTGCTTGATCACCGGGTCCCTTACTCTATTTTATATCCCCATCAACCTCTGCATTCCCAACCACCTTGTATATTTGGGTCTACTTGTTTTGTTCATAATCTCACTCCTGGTCTTGATAAACTTTCCGGATCTATTAAGTGTGTTTTTCTTGGTTTCGGTCCCAAAAAGGTTATCGTTGTTTTTCCCCTAATCTCCGACGTTACCTCATCTCGGTGATGTTAAGTCTGTTCCTTCTTCCGGTCTCCTTCATCGATTGAGCCTACTCGAGGTCTTAACTGTTGAGTCTATCGCACCTCAGGACCCCTATGTTGAGCACACCACCCCTACTATTCGTCCCTTGTCTATCATCGTCGGCCACCACACACTCCACGAAGTTGCGCAGAGGTCAATGTGGACTCTCCTCTCGGTACCACTTCTTTACCGGCCCAAAGCCTTTGCCTCTGACGCTCCCGTTGCTCTCAGAAAAGGTATACGGTCTACTCGTAACCCTTCTCCTCATTATGTTAATTTGAGTTATCATCGCCTATCTTCTTCGCATTATGCTTGCCTTTCTTCCTTGTCTTCGTGTCTATTCCTAACTCTCCGGGTGACGCTTTATCTCATCCCTGGGTGGAGACAAGCTATGATCGATGAGATGTGTGCCCTTCAGAGCGAGTAGTACATGGGAAAGGCGTTGTCGGTGGATTTATACGGTCAAGGTTGGCCCCGATGGCAAGATTGATCGCCTCGAGGCTCGTCTGGTGGCCAAAGGGCAGATTTTTGGCTTGGATTATGGGATACTTTCTCACTGTGGCGAAGATGGCTTCGGTTAGACTTTTTGTCAATGGCTGCTATTCGCCTTGGCCCCTTCATCGATTGGACATCAAAAATGCTTTTCCATGGTGATCTAGAAGAAGAGGTTTACATGGAGCAACCACCAGGATTTGTTGCTCGGGGGGAGTCTTACGGCCTAGTTTGTCGTCTTCACAAATCTTTGTATGGCCTTAACAGTCTCCTAGGGCTTGGTTTGGCCGATTTAGATGTAGTTCAGCGAGTTTGGTATGACACGCGGTGAGGCCGACCACTCTGTCTTCTATCGCCATTCACTCAAGGGTGTATTTATTTGATTGTATAAAGTCTGATCCATGGCATAACGGGTAAAACAATATCTTGGTCATCACTTTCGGACCAAAGATCTTGGCAAACTTCGATACTTCTTGGAATAGAGGTGGCACAATCCAATGATGGTATAGTAATTTCGAGAAGAAGTATGCCATGGACATTCTTGAGGAAAGCAGTCGTTGAATCCTGTCGACACTCCTATGGATCCGAATGCTAAACTTTTACCAAATCAAGGGGAGCTATTCTCGGATCCAGGAAGATCTGAGAAAGTTAGTTGGAAAAGCGAATACCTCACCATTTACCCGTCCCGACATCTCCTTTGCGGTTAGTGTGGTAAGTCGGTTTCTAAATTCACCTTGTGATGCACATTGGGATGCGGTGATTCGCATCCTAAAGTATATTAAAGCGACTCTTAGAAAAGGCCTCATCTATGAAGATAAAGGACATACTCGGGTCGTTGGATACTCGAGATCTTGACCAAGAGTGTTCTCCTATTGACAGACGATTACGGGTATTGTGTACTCATTGGAGGCAACTTAGTTTTCTGGAAAAGTAAGAAGCAAAATGTAGTTGCAAGATCTGATGGAAATTGACCTCGGTCACTTGTGAACTCATTTGGTTGAAACAATCCTCAAAGAACTTCAATTTGATGAGGTTATGAAAATGACACTCATATGTGACAATCAAGTTGCTTTGCATATAGCTTCCAATCAGGTGTTTCATGAAAGGACCAAACATATTGAGGTTGTTGTCATTTCATCGGGGAAAAGATTCTATCGGGAGACATCACCACAAACTTTGTCAACTCAAATGATCACCAGATGACCAAGTCCACGAGAGGTGAATAAGTTATGTAAAAAGTGCATATGATTTATACTCTTGAGGGGAGTGTTGGAAACATATGTAATTAGGTGTGGTGGTAAATTGTGTAATTAGTTATTACTGAGTATATATTCAAGTTGTAAGTTGAAACACACGGTTTCATCATATGTCTCTCTTCTTTTCTCTATTTCAACAGTAGTGATTATTATATGGCTGATCCTTCTCTTTATCGGTCTGCTGTGGGAGCATTGCAGTATGCTACAATAGCTAGACCTGAGATCAGCTGTAGTGATAATAAAGTTTGCCAATTTCTCTCTCAGCCATTAGAGGAGCATTGGAAGGTGGTTAAACAGATCCTAAGATATCTAAAGGGTACTCTGAGTTATGGTTTGCTACTACAACCTGCTATATCTCATCTGCCTCTAACACTCAAGGCATTTTGTGATGCAGATTGGGCTTCTGACCCTGATGATCGCAGATCAACCTCTGGTTCCTGCATTTACTTGGGTCCTAATCTAATATCTTGGCGGTCTAAGAAGCAACCTTTAGTTGCTGGATCTAGTAAATAGGCCGAGTACAGTAGTCTCGCCAATACAGGTGCTGAGTTGCTATGGATTCAGACTTTATTGAAAGAACTCAGGGTTCCAGTGGCTACTTCTATTATCTACTGTGATAACCTTAGCACAGTTTCACTTGGTCATAATCCTATTCTGAACTCCTGGATCAAGCACATGGAATTGGATTTGTTCTTTGTTCGAGAGAAAGTGCTTAGCAAGAATCTTATAGTTTCTCATATTCCATCATTGGATCAGACAGGAGATATTCTAACCAAAGCATTATCTAATCTTTGGTTTTCTGCTTTAAGAGACAAACTCTGGGTGTTTGACCAATTTGCATTAGCTCACCCACCCTGAGTTTGAGGGGGGAATATTAGAGTATATAGAAATATATTGTGTTACAGTCTATTTTGTATGCATGTATACTGATAATAATTGTTAGTTAGGCTGTTAGCTGTTAGCTGATTGTTAGTTAGAGTTCTAGAACATTTCTAGAATCTCTTGTATAAGTACCAGAACCTGAGTCAGGTTCTGTGGTTAATTCAGTTACAATCTGAATCACTTTCTCTCTCTTCTCACATCTCTCTCTCTCTACTTTCTCATACTTTCTCTCAGTTTCTATCATTTTCTTGGTTCACTGAAAACTAAAAACTGCTATAAAATCGTAGTCTTCTTATTCTTACCAAAACCTTTAAAACATATCATAGGAAATTGCTCCTAGTTGAAAGGACTTAGGACACATCCTTGGTTCCCCGAGAACCCCAAGCAGAATTGTTCATTATTCCATAAAAAGTTAGCCACCTTACAATGTAGAAATAAATGGGCAAATGTTTCTGGAACTAGACCTGCACATAAGGTACTTATTAGAAGAAAGAGCTGTGTGAAGTCTACTAATCTGTAACATGTGTATTAATCTTATTTAGTGTTGTATAAATGAATGACTTGACCTTAAAGTGTGTTTTAGACTTCCAAATGAGTTTGGCAAGAAAAAATCTCTAAAGATTAGGAGATTGAGTCAGAAACTAAGAAAAGGACTTAAAAGAAAACACACCAGAAGAATCCAAATCCCAAATTCACGTATTTGTGTTGGAGTAGAGATAAATAGAATCAAGTAAAAGAAGAAACGACTCTGGTTCACTAGTTTTTCTGTCACTCAAGTTTCTGCGGAAGAGAAAGTTCCAAGAAAAATCATGATCCTAAATGCAATAAAAACTTTTCTATGGGGAAATTATGCATGGATGAGAGATGATAGAATTAGAGGGGAGGGAAAACCTCTAACAGATGTTCATGTATCCTGATTCCCACCTTCACGATACCCATGCCTATTCCTCCCCCCCCCCCCCCCCCCCCAAAAAAAAAAAAAAAAAGAAATCCACTTCCAACTGTTTCCCCCTGCCCTCCTTACCACCATGTAACCACCAAGAATTTCAGGCTGACTAAATACATTAACGATATACTGTAGGTATAAGATTTCAAAATTAAAAGTTTTGATTCCAGTAATTTATTAACACACTACTTTCCATTGTTTCATATCTGTAATCAAATTGTAGTATTATGTTTTTATGTTGAATTATGCTATGCATGTTGCAGCAAAAAAAATTCAGCATCTACTATCTTAATCAAAGATGCATTGCATATTTTAATTTTGGCGATGGAAGGTGCTCCTCATTTTGTATGATGAAATCATATTTTTATTATAAATTTATTAAATATTTTGAATATTCACAGCTATATGAAATTAAGATTACAGTATTGCGTAGCTCCCAAAGTTTAGCTGCCTAGATTGTAGTTTGATGTGTGTGATAATTTAATACAATGTATGCCTACTACTAGGAAGGCACATTGATGTTGAGTGGAAATCAACATTGTTTCAATGTCATGCAAATTGTTGACTGATTCTAGCTACAGAAATGCTTCAGAGGGAGAAAAGCTGTCAGAATTGAACAGTCTAAGTTGCGAGAGCAGTTCTATAAAGCCTATGGGAAGTACTGCCAGAATGTAGACAGGTGAAATTTGATTGTTATCCTTGAATTATTGCATGAATACTGCTGACTTTCTCGTAGTATACGCTCCTGTAAAAATTAATGATGCATTTTATTTTGGTATGATAATACTTGAACATTGCACCATTACTACTCAAAATAATATCATCTTATGTGTATTCAGGAATTCTTTTCGTCTGGATTCTGATTTCCTCCACCAGTTCCTTTATTTCTTTAAGGCAGAAAATATTGATGATTTCTTAGTTCTTGTGCAAATATGCCGATTGCTTCAGCAGTTTGTTCAAGATAATGGTAATTGTTAATTAGCCTTCCATTTCCCATGGTTTTACAGTTTATTTTCTACTGTACTTGGGTTTTAAGGTGTTTTGATTAAATTGTAAAGTGGAACCTGTATTTGTTTTACATTTAATATTTTCACCCACCAAAAAAAGAGATTTGTAACATAACCAACTTACTTAAATGTTGTTTTTTTTTTGTCTCTAGTTAATAGTTAATTTGTTTATCTTCCCTCCAAGTGACACTCTGGATGATCATGGAGTTATCCTTTTCCCTCTTAATGAATTCCTTTTATCATAAAAAGAAAAAAATGATGGCAGTGGAATTCACAGAATTGAAATCCTACCACGTGCTGCATTTATTATTGGCCCCATCAATTGTACTTTCTGTTCTTGAAAAATCTTGAGATAGTAAGAAGCTTTTAAATATTGCCATTATCAATGATTTCTGCTGAAGGTGTTAAAGAATATAGTTTTCTATGTAGATCTTAACTTTTACTGCATGCTACTTATGCTAGTATTTTTACCTCTGGTGCTTGTTAGAAGAAAAGCAATTGAAATATTGTAGATACCTACCTGCATTCTTGTTTTTTCTCCAGGTTTTTGCTTTTGTGAATTAAACTTCACATGTAGAACTAAAATGTTTGCAACAGGGGATGTTGTGAGACTTTTTGCTGGTGTGGATTACTCATCCACGTGTGCTTTGGTGAACTACCGAGTGAAGCAATTTGTATATGCTTGTATTCGTGCTCTACATCAGAACAGGTTGGCTTCACGGCCTTATTTTAAATCCATTTTTTCTGGGTCTTTGGCTCCTTTAAATAGTCTAGCCAGTTCTTGCTGTTCTCTTTGATATATTATTATTGTGTTGGACACTAATGTCCCTTTAAGATATTAATTGGCTCTTTTATTTTGCTACTTTGTTTTTTTGGGTTTCTCTTCTAGCTTGCTTATTTGGTTTTTTTTCTGGACAGAAATCAGTTGAAGGATCAGCTTTTACTGACTCCTGAGGAATTGAATGTTTCAGCTATTCCTTTATTGGAAGTTTTAGTATTGTTAATAGATCCCAAATTGCCATGGAGCTGTAAGATAGTAGAATATCTCTTTCAAAACAATGCATTCGGCCTACTCAGAGAGATTATTCTTACAGGAAAGGTAACATCTTTTGGAATCCAGTTATTTCATAATTTGTCAGATTATCAGGTGTTTGAGAAATATGGGAGTGAGCAAGGGAAATAATGATTTAGTTTACCTCTTGTTTCATTCCTTTTTTTTTTTGGTGAAAAAATCCTTGTTTTGTAGAGGTGTCACTTGACAAAGTATATTTATCTTGAGATAAAATGTCATCAAAATGGATGCTTCTCGCTCAGTTTTTTGCGTTTACAATTACATTTTTGATAAAAGAAGATATTGTTAGAAAGAAAATAAAGCTGGTGGAGGATAAGATATTCTGCCCTTATTCCTTTATTTCTTCTTGTGTCTTTATTAATATATTTTTTAGATAAAAGTCTTTAATAATATTTTTTCATTTTTCGTATTTTTCATTTATTTGGGTATGGGAATGCAATTCATTGCATATCAAATTCGTCCATCAGCCATTCCCCTTACTGGGTCGAAGGGTGGATATATACCTTACAGTACCCTGAAAATCATACCATGTATTTTAAATCAAAACTGATTAACATCTACCTCAACTAATATTTATTAATTATTACCTGTTGAAAGAGAGAGATATATAAAGAAACCGTGTGTCTAAAGGCTGAATTATATAAACCTATTACAATAAATACAAAGATCTTAATTACCATAATTACATGATTTGATTATGATTTGGTTAGCTTATACAGTGAATCTAGACATAGTTTTCTACACTCCCCCTCAAGCTAGAGCAGATAGGTCATATGCACCAAGCTTGTTATAAATATAGTTTATCCGATGATCTCTCAAAGACTTAGTGAAAACATCCGTCAGTTGATCATTTGAATTGACGAAACTAGTGGTGATGTCTCCATATAGGATCTTTTCTCTAATAAAATGACAATCTATCTCAATATGTTTGGTCCTCTCATGAAACACGGGATTAGAGGCGATATGTAATGCAGTTTGATTATCACAAATGAGTGTCATTTGCATAATATCCTCAAATCGAAGCTCTTTAAGTAGCTGTTTTAACCAAATGAGTTCACAAGTAGCTGAGGCCATTGCTCGATATTCTGCTTCGGCATTTGATCTTGCGACCACATTTTGTTTCTTATTCATCTAGGATATCAGATTACCCCTGATGAATACACAATATCCAGAAGTGGATTTTCTATCAAGAAGAGAACCTACCCAATCAGCATATGAGAATCCAACAATCTAAGTGTGACATTTATCTTTATAGACAAGGCCTATTCCAGGAACTCCTTTAATATACTTTATGATGCGAATCACTGCATCCCAATGTGCATCACAAGGTGGATTTAAAAACTGACTTACCACACTAACCACAAAGGAGATGTCAGGACGGGTAACAGTGAGGTAGTTCAGTTTTTCAACTAATCTTCTATATCTTCCTGGATCCGAGAGTGGCTCCCTTTGATTTGGTAGAAGTTTAGCATTCGGATCAATAAGAGTGTTAACAGGCTTTGCATTCAATAGACCTGTTTCCTCAAGAATGTCCATGGCATATTTCTTCTGTGAAATTACTATACCATCATTGGATTGTGCCACCTCTATTCCCAAGAAGTATCGAAGTTTGCGAAGATCTTTGGTTTGAAAGTGATGACCAAGATATTGTTTTACCTGAATTATGCCATGGTGATCACTGCCAGTGATAATAATGTTGTCAACATATACAATCAAATAAATACACCCTTGAGCTGAATGGCGATAGAAGACAGAGTAGTCAGTCTCACTGCGTGTCATACCAAATTGCTGAACTACAATACTAAATCGGCCAAACCAAGCCCTAGGAGACTGTTTAAGGCCATACAAAGATTTGTGAAGACGACAAACTAGTCCAAAAGACTCCTCCTGAGCAACAAACCCTGGTGGTTGCTCCATGTAAATCTCTTCTGTTAGATCACCATGGAGAAAAGCATTCTTGATGTCCAACTGATGAAGGAGCCAGTGACAAATAGCAGCCATTGACAGAAAAAGTCGAACTGAAGCTATCTTGCCACGAGTGAGAAAGTGTCCCTATAATCTAAGCCAAAAATCTGGGTATACCCTTTTGCCACCAGACGAGCCTTGAGGTGATCAATCTTACCATCAGGGCCAACCTTGACCGTATAAATCCACCGACAGCCTACAACAGATTTCCTAAGAGGAAGAACAAGTTCCCAAGTGCCATTGCTCTGAAAGGCACACATCTCATCGATCATAGCTTGTCTCCACCCAAGATGAGATAAAGTGTCACCTAAAGAGTTAGGAATAGACACAGAAGACAAGGAAGAAAGATAAGCATAATGCGAAGAAGATAGGCGATGATAACTCAAATTAACATAGTGAGGAGAAGGGTTACGAGTAGATCGTATACCTTTTCGAAGAGCAATGGGAAGGTCAGGTTCAAGAGGCAGTGCTAGAGCTGGTAAAGGAATTGGTGCCGGAGGAGAGTCCACATTGACCTTTGCAACTTTTGATGGAGGTAGGGGTGGTGGAGGTTGCTGTGGCCGACAATGATAGACCTGGAAGGGGCGAATAGTAGTGGTGGGAGTCTTGACATGGGGGGTCGGAGGTGTATCTGACTCAACAGTGATAAGAGGAAGAGGGACAGATAAGACCTCAGAGATAGGCTCAAAGAGTCGATGAAGGAGACTGGAAGAAGGGAACAGACTCAAAGAAGGTAACATCGGCCGAGACGAGGTAACGTCGGAGATCAGGGGAAAAACAACAATAACCCTTTTGAGATCGAGTATAACCAAGAAAAACACAATAGATCAGGCGGAAAGTTTATCAAGACCAGGAGTGAGATTATGAACAAAACAGGTAGACTCAAATATATGAGGTGGTAGGGAATGCAGAGGTTGATGGGGATATAAGATAGAGTATGGGACCAGGTTAATGAGGTAGATTAGCATGCAGTTAATCAGATAACAGGAAGTAAGAACTGCATCGTCCCAAAAGCGGAAAGGAACATTACCATGAAGTAAATGGGTCCGAGTTATTTCTAGAGATGCCTGTTTTTACGTTCAGCGACCCCATTTTGTTAAGGGGTATGGACACAAGAGGTTTGGTTAAGAATGCTATAAGAAGCTATAAAGGATTGAAATGGTTGAGACAAATACTCACAGACATTATCACTACGCAAACTACGTATAGGAACACCAAATTGAGTTTTGATTTCATAATAAAAGTTCTGAAATATAGAAAACAACTCAGAACGATTTTGCATAAAAAACAACCAAGTGCAGCGAGAGTAGTCATCAATGAAAGTGACAAAATATTTGGTCCCTAGTGTAGAAGCAGTACGACTGGGAGCCTAAACATCAGAATGTACTAAAGCAAAAAGAGATGACGCTCGACTATTGACTTTACCGGGAAACGGACTGTGTGTGTGCTTTCCTAGTTGACATGCCTCACAAGGGAGACTCGACAACTTAGAGAGGCTGGGAACCAATTTTTGTAATTTAGGAATGCTAGGATGGCCCAATTGTGTATGGATGGTGAGAGGGGAATCCTTAACAACATAAACACGAGAGGGATTGGAGAGCTGGTGGAGGCCATGAGACTCACATCCAAAGCCAAGTATCCGACCCGAACTCCTGTCCTGCAGAATGACAAAGTCTTTAGTAAAGGTAATCATACAATCAAGAGACCGAGTCAAACGACTAATGGAAAGCAAATTAAAAAGAGATCCAGGAACATAAAGGACAGAGTCTACTGAAAGGGAAGGGAAGGGATGGGTAGTGCTGATCCCTTGGGATTGAGACTTGGAACCATTTGCTAAAGTGACAGTACGCAAATAATCATTGTGAGAAAGGTTGGAGAAAAGAGTCTTATTACTAGAAATGTGGTCAGTCGCACCAGAATCAAGAACCCAAGTACCAATGGATGGGGAACGAGAGAGACAAGCAAATGAAGTACCAATATGTGCAACAAAGGCAGTGGAACTAGAGGTCTGGCATTGCTCAAACCACTTCAGAAAGTCGGCATAGGCAGCCGTTGGAGTAGAGGAACCAAAGGACTTATATTGTGCAAATCACTGTAAAAAATCTGCATTCTCAGCCTTCGGGGTGTCCTTAAAGCTATCTGAGGAGGTAGAACTTGCCATGGAGCAGTCAAGAACAACCAAACAGTACCTAAATGCACCGATTCAAAAGGAGGTCACAGCAAATGGTCACGAACACAAAAGGCGAGGGCAGATCCAGAAAGAGGAGAGAGAGGCGATCACTGCCCAACAAACATCTGTCAGAGGGGGCCCGCCACGCGTCGATGAAAGGGGGGCCGGTGGAGCTGCGCACTGAGGCTTTGGTCGGCGTGTGTGGACGCGTGTCTGGGAATTTCCAATTAGGCTTTTCGGGTTCTGGTCGAGCAAGAAGAGGTGATCCTAGTGGTGGGGTCACCGGCCGGAAAAGTCGCCGGAAAAGTTGAATGGCGGATGTGGACGGCGGCGGATGGCAGTGGGCAGCGGTGGGTCTACTGGAAAGGGGACACAACAGAAGGTGAGAGGTAGGCAAACCGGAATGGAAACACGGTTAGTTGGAAAAAATTTCACCGGAGAGCAGTGGGCTCACCGGGTGTGCACGGTTCTAGGATTACCTCTCTTTAGGCTCTAGATACCATGTTGAAAGAGAGAAAAGAGAGAGACATATGAAGAAATCATGTGTCTAAACTACACAACGGAGACTGAATTGTATAGACCTATTACAATAATTACAAAGATCCTAATTACCATAATTACATGATTTGTTTAGCCTATACAACGAATTTAGACATAGTTTTCTACATTACCAAAAGCTGTTCATGAGTATGAAGAAAATTTCATTCCAAATTACCGAAAGTCATCGATTAACTTTTGAATCTATATTATTCTTTTATGTGTAATAAATAATTGATTTAGTAAAGAAATACTAGGCCAATGGCTTTGTAGCCAAGTGCCATCTCCTCTGGCCACCAGGGAGCTGTGGTGTTTGAGGTGGGGGGCGGTTCAATCCCCTCAGCCAATTTCCCCTATTCCCCACCTAGATCCCAATAGGGGTCTTCTACTCACCAGAAAAAAAAATCTAGGCCAGTGGATCAAATATTCAAGTTATTTACTCCATCTATGTCATATTGTTTATCTGACACTTTCTAGTTTTGTTATTTCATATCATGTTCCTTTAATCTATTTTATCATTCATCAGACAAATGCTTAAACTACCTAAGTGATCTGCTGTAGGATAATGCAGAAAATTATTTTTCCATCGGAAAGGGATCTTCATTGGAGCGTGTGCTTATGGCTGTAATATGTCACATTGGTCAGAAGCCATGTATCTGTTCACATATTAATCCAAGATATAGCTTTGCATCACAGATCATTACAATTCCTTTCTTGTGGAATCTTTTCCCAAACTTAAGGCAGGTATGTGTTGTACTAATTCTATTTGATGGGGTTCCTTTTCTTTGTGATAAGTAGAAGCTTAAGAGATGTATTAGTCATCAAGGATGTTTATCTATTTCATAAATCTTATGGGAAAACTAAAAGCAGGAAAGTTGTTTATAGAATTTTGAGAATCTAGAGTTTTAAGATCCTATAAAATTCCTTCTATGCCTCTGTCGAAATAGAGAAATTGAATAATTTAGTGCATAAATCATGCCTTCTAATCTCTGTTTGCACAATTGCAATTGCATATCACTTCAGTAGGCAATCAACTGATGTCACCCAGTAAGCCCCAACTGGATGAAAAAAAAAAATGCATTGCTTCACTCATAAGCAACTGGACAATGTGAAAAAGATTATTTACTCTATTGTTAGATGGGCTAAGGGACTTCTGCTGGATTTAATAGTTGTACTTATAGTTTAAGTGGAATCTACATGGGGGGAGGGCCTTGGGTTGATTAAGAATGACTGATTATTTTTACTGCTGTTATTGCTTTTGTCCCCAATAATTAATATGCCTTCTTGACATCTCCAATCTTCATCATGGAAGATCCTTTGTTTGCTTGCCAGTGTTCCAGCTCTATTTCTTTTCTATTAATTTTGGTAAGTCTTGTAAGACGTTTGATTATTTTTGTTACTCAGGTATTTACCGCGCAGGGCCTAAGCCAACATTACATTCATCAAATGGCAACATTTGGGCAAAATCTGATCAATTCGCTACCTGATGATATATCAAATAAATTTCCTAGCTATGCCTGTATGCTTGGAAATATATTAGAAACTGCTGGAATTACTTTATCTCAGCCTGACTGTTCATTTGATATGGTAAGGGGCTTATTCACTGCAGTATGGCATCTGTTATTATCGTTGACAGTTTAACTTGCTTTGTACATCTCACTTTATGACTTATCTTGGCAAAGAGATTGATGTCTTGATGGATATACATCTGATGCAGTAGGAATTTTGATATTTACTGTTATTAAAAAGGAATTAATGATGTCACCTAGAGTTTACTTTAGGTTTTTTTACATAAGGTGGTTTTTTTGTGGGAGAAAAGAGAGTTACAAGGAGTGTATTACATATCTTCTATAAAAAAGTAGACAAGAAAGACCTGAATTGCTTTACTTTTATTACATTTGGTGTTGGAGGTATCCCTTCAGTTTTCTCATGCGGTAATGGGCCTTTAACCTGCAGCTCAATGATTGTTGTTGTGGGTGAAAGTTTAACTTAACATTTTTACAATTTATCGAAAGGTCACTGGCTGGTTGCAACCTGTAGGAGCCCACATATTGAATTGACTTTTGCACAACATCCAGAAAAATTTCATAATTATTTCAAAAGCTTTCCGTCTTTTCGTGCAATTCTTCAAATCCTGATAATATGCTTTTATTTTCTGCCATTTTTAAATGAGACCAACTGACCATATATGTAGGATGCGTGTTAGACGAAAGAAAGTGTTTTTCTTGACAAAATATCAATTTAAAAGTATCTTTTGAATAGGACTCCTTTAGTATTAGAAAGAGTATTTCTCATGTTAGCTTAGTGTTGTTTGTGTGCATTAAGTTACAGTAACTAAAATATGAAATAGAACTTTTGCTTGTCCTTTCTTTTATTTTAGTATTCTAGTAATTCTCAAAGGGCAAAGCAGCAATGCTAAAATGACCAGCATTTGCATCTGCTTTTCTTCTATTTGCTAACTTTGTGTACTTATTGTTGTGCTTGGGTTAGACTCCTGCGTATTTTTCCGCTAAGTGTTGAATAATCATTAGGGGGAAAAAGATTTACAGGTTTGGTGGGTAAGGGCCTCAAGGCTCTGCATAATGAACAAATTATGGAAGTTTGATCTATTCTTTTATTTCTTCTTATGGAAACAAAGAGTGTTTGAGAGAAATTGCGTGTGCATTGCTTTTACATAATCCATCTAATTTGTACTGAGTGCATTGAGTACATGACCCAGTGAAGGACTAATTACAGAGCTAATTAATGGCTATAGTTATTAACTATAGCCATAACTATAGTTGACTAATATTCTAACTTATGTAAAATATGCTAATGAATCTAGACTAGTATTCTAATGTTTATTGAGTTATAGACTAGTATTCTGACACTTCTTTATATATCTAGATCATTTTGCATAAAGCCTTTTCTTTAGATTTGACATTGAAAGTGAATCCTTTTCTGTTTGTGGGGGGCAGCAGTTTAAATTATTTGATGCAACCATGTAATTGACGTTTGAAACTTTGGCTTAACAACTCAACTTAATTTTGAAGTTGATTTCTGTTTGTTCCCATTCAGGCCATAGACCTTACTGCAGTTACTACGTATTTGCTGGAGGCACTCCCATCTGTGAAAACATCCAATAGTAGAGAAAGTATGCTTTCTTATCATATGCTTATTTTTTTTTAATTGAATATTTTTTTTTAACTACTTTTATTGAGGAATATTGTTGAATTTATGGGAGTCTAGCAATCATCCTAGAACTCGTATGTGCGTATGGGCGTACATCAAAGGTGCTTGACAACCCAACTTGCTGGTGTGCCATGTGTGCACTTCGAAGCCCCTCATGCTCGCCCGCTGCATGTTATAGACGCGGGGCTATGCGCTGCCACTATAAAGAAATAAAGTTGCGCCTTGACTAACAGTTATAACTTTTGGCCTAGTGATAAGCGTTTGATCCAACAAGTGGTATCAGAGTGAGGTTGCAAGTTCGAGTCCCTCAGGTGTTGCTAGGGGGGAGATTGTTGGATTTATGGGAGTCGAACAATCACCTTAGGACTCGTATGTGTGTATGGGTGTACATCAAAGGTGCTTGATAGCCCAACCTGCCAGTGCACCACGTGTGCACTGCGAAGGCCCTCATGCCCGCTAGCAGCACGTTATAGACAAGGGGCTATGCGCTGCCACTATAAGGAAATAAATATGTGTCCTAACTAACGGCTGTAGCTTTTGGCGTAGTGGTAAGAGCTTGATCCAACAAATATCATGTAATTTTTATTTTGGATAAAAGAAGAATGTATTATTAGAAGGAAAAACAGGCAAATAAATCCAGGGAAGGATGAGTAATCCCTCCTATAAAGAAGAAGAAAAGGAGAACAGCAAGCCAAAGTGGCCCAAAAATGCAACAAAGCAGTCCAATCTCTTTCCATATCAGTTATAGAAGCTCCACTGAAACAACCATGGGCAGAGCACCAAATAGAAGCCAAAAGCTCAATTCTATCCAAAATGAATTTCAGCGGAGACTCCTTGTAAATGCTGGAATTCTTCTCCAACCAAATACATTAGAGAACTGCTAAAACTGCGCACTGCCATAACGTCACAGCCTCCTTATTCCTGACAAATTTTAAAGTGTATGTATGATGAGAAACTGCTCCAAAGTGGAAGAACATAACTATTGTTTACCAAGAACCCTGAACAAATTATTCTATCAGTAGCCACTTTACAGTGCAAAAAAAAGTGTGCTATTGTTTCTGAATTAGACCTGCACATAACACAGTAGCCTGCTTAGTTACTTCATCAAATTCTGAAATATATTTGTATGGTTTTTAAATTTATCAATTTTTTAGTTAAAGTGAGATCGTTTTCCCTCTTTACTATTTCCTCTTAAGCTGGTGGTTATTAATGTCAGGTTCTATGATTGCCGAGGATGATATGACTGGAGATGATGAAGTCAAGGAAGTAGCATTGGATAGGAAATTGGAGCAGCAAATTTATAATGCCATAAATCCTCGCTTCCTTTTGCAACTGGTATACCATCTTGCAAATGACATTTGTATCTAGAATGTCATTTGATTGGAACTTTTCTTTAGAATTTGTTTTGAAAATTGATGGAGAATTTTACTTGACATGTGCAGACAAATATACTATTTAGAGAGATTTCATCTGTCAATGGTTCAGATGGACCATATGATAGAAGGGTGGCAGCTGTTGGCGCGGTTTGTGGGTTTTTGTATGTTACCTTCAGCAAACTGCCACTTGAACGGATTATGACTGTGCTTGCTTACAGAACTGAACTTGTTCCTATGCTTTGGAATTTTATGAAGCGGTGCCACGAGAATAAAAAATGGTCATCTTTGTCTGAGTGGTTATCATACCTCTCAGGTGATGCACCTGGTTGGCTGTTACCTCTGGCTGTATTCTGTCCTGTCTACAAGTAAGACTTTTTTGTACCATTATGCTGTTAAATGCTTGTATGGATGCATGAAATGTTCTCTCTGCTCACTGTTGTCTATTTATTTTATTATTTATTTATTTTTAATTCTTAACATACTCTATTTGATCTTGATGATATAAGTATACGTATACCCTAACCTATTTTTCTCCCAGGCACATGCTTATGATAGTTGATAATGAAGAGTTTTATGAGCAGGAGAAACCACTATCACTGAAGGATATTAGAAGCCTCATCATTATATTGAGGCAGGTAAGGTTTTTTATTATCTATTCTTGTAGGAAAAATTGTTAGAGTTTTGTGGTTGAACTCCTTAGGGAAAAAAAGTTCATTAATGGACACGGAGTTATGTAAGATCTAAATAAGGTGTGTTGAATCTTTGCAAGGTTGTATGCCCAGTAGTATATTGGTGGCCTTGATTGCAAAGCTGCCTATGGTTTCTGCTAAAATTCTGAATACAAATGTAACCTGCTTTGCAGTTATAGTTAATTCTAGGCAATTATTCTGTTGCCGCAGGCTTTGTGGCAGTTACTGTGGGTGAATCATACGACATCTGCTAATTCGGTAAAATCAGTTCCAGTTAGTTCAGCTAGTAAGAGGCAGTCTGTTGAAGCCATTCAACAGAGGGTTAGCATTGTAGTCTCTGAGCTTCTCTCCCAGGTAGAAACAATGTAAATGTTGTATATATTATTTCATGTTTCCTTTTACATTGTACTTGGAAACTATCATGATATTCTAAGATTTTGTATATCTCTAATGGCATCTCTTAGGGTTTTGTTTAAGGGTAGGTTTGTGTGATAGGAACCCAGCCCAAAGTCATGAGAAGCCCTTTCAGGTCTATACCCGAAGGCCCAAAATGTCCAAGAAGTCTCCAAGTCCTGATTTAGGCGAGAATTAGTGGGAGAGGGAGAAGTTAGTTATAGAGAGAGAAGATTGCCTGTTAGGGAAATCTGTTATATGGGTGTAGAGGGAATTACGGGGGGCATGTTGAGTGTATTGCTGTTTGTTGGAGCCTAGAGAGTATCTCTGGCTTGGGGGCTTGGCCCTTTCTCCCTTGTATTCCTTTCTTTTACAATAATACAGATTTTACATTCAGATAACAATAGGAATTCCTATCATTGTGTTTATGGCTTCTTTGTGCTATGCTCATGAGTGTTTCAGGGTATTTCTAATACACAGAGAGTTCCTTATTTTTCCTTCTTTTTTCTTACTTATTCTGTTTTGGGAGATATTTTATCCTCTTTCTAGGTCTACTTTCTCTCTTTCTCACTAATAAGATATCTTTTCCATCAAATTAAAAAAATAGAAAAGATATTTTGAGGTTTTCTTTACTGTTCTAATCTCTGTAATACAAGATCCTTGGTATCTGATCCTCGAAGAGGCATCCGTATGCATTTGCCATCAATAGCCATGTAATATGAACTGTCTTTGTTATTTTTCTAATTGCATTTTGAATTTCTTCCCATAGCTGCAAGATTGGAACAACAGAAGGCAATTTACATCCCCCAGTGACTTCCATGCTGATGGGGTGAATGACTTCTTTATCTCTCAGGTATTCTCTCTATCATTGATTTTTAAGGTGATATGAATATAAACTTAATTTGCTAGTTGTATTATCCTTTCTCCACAGGCTGTCATAGAAAATACAAGAGCAAATGAAATTTTGAAGCAGGCCCCTTTCTTGATACCATTTACAAGCAGGGTTAAAATATTCTCTGTAAGAATCTCACTCTGTTTGGCTTTGATTTTGATACTGGTTATCTTTGTATCATGTATTTACAATAGATTGCTAGCAGTGAGCAATTTTTTGGAGTTTCTGCATATCATTATATGTCACTGGTCCATTCATATATTAGTTTACAGTGACTATATCTATTATTGTTTCCTCAGTCACAACTAGTTGCAGTTAGGCAAAGACATGGATCTCAGGCTGTATTTAATAGAAACCGGTTCAGAATAAAGCGAGATCGTATTTTGGAAGATGCTTATAATCAAATGAGTCAGTTGTCAGAAGATAATCTACGAGGATTGGTAAAATCCTTTTCTATGTCTTATTGCCAGATTTATTAATCATTCCCTACTTTCTGGTCTTCAGGGGAACTATTAAGTCCTCCTTTTGTACTTTTGGCTGTTTCGCAGATTCGTGTAACTTTTGTCAATGAATTCGGAGTTGAAGAGGCTGGAATTGATGGTGGTGGAATATTCAAAGATTTTATGGAGAACATCACACGTGCTGCGTTTGATGTGCAGTATGGATTATTTAAGGTCATATGAATATTATGCTATTGTTTATATTTCATGTGAAGGTTATTTTCAACACAGTTTCCTATTTTACCAAATTCAAGATTATAAAAGTATGAGTGAAAATATGGTTGCAATTGGGTGGGTAGAGTGATCAAAAGTTACTTCAGTTTATACTTCTTCCTTTGTCTTCCTTTCCTTATATTTGTACCTCATGATTTATTGATTCTCGTCATGCTGAATGTCAATGCATCCAGGAAACAGCAGATCACCTGCTTTATCCTAATCCTGGATCAGGAATGATACATGAACAACATTACCAATTTTTCCACTTTCTTGGTACTCTTCTTGCAAAGGTATGTTCCCTTCCCCCCGCCCCACTCCCATTTTTCCTTGTCTCTTTAATAAAGTGGGCCTTTGAATTGAATGACTGAATCTGTTCTATCTTCTTTCTCGCATGGTTTGAATTGGTCTGCATCCTGTTCCTATACTGCTTGCGCTTAATTGGGACTATACTTCATAGTTACTACTTACATTTGCAGGCTATGTTTGAAGGGATTCTGGTTGATATACCATTTGCTACATTCTTCTTGAGCAAATTGAAACAAAAGTAAGACTCAAGGAGTCTTTTGCTCTGCTTTAGGTAGTTTGTTCATTTAAATTGAATTTGTTCAACGCTCAAATCCTGGATTTCCATGCATTGGTTTACTTGCTTACAGCTGTTTTTTACTAATGTGAGATTCACAAGTATGACTTGGTAGCATTTATATAAATGTGTAGCTGGAGGTTGATAAATTGTATTTCTAGAAATCAGTTAATCGAGTGCCCTTCCTAGTTAATAGAAGTGTATCGTATGTCTTAAAAATTGAAAAAAAAAACTTACAAAAATTTAACTTTAAATTTAATTCAGATAAGATTAGCATATTAAATGATTTGTGTGATATGTACTCTGGTAAGCAAGCTATTCTTCCACCCCCCCCCCCCCTTTTATTGAAGTGATTTTCTTGGATTATATAGATTTTTGGTTTAGCTTTGTTTGGTTGAAATATAAAAATATATTGCCACGGTGGTTTAAGTAGATTTATTATTTTCTAAAGGAGATTGTAGCAAATGAATTGTCTCTGAATTTGCAGAAGTCCTTTTATGTGATAGAGTAGAGACTGGCATGCTATAAGAGGATTCTATAATTCTTGCTTTCTACACCTTTAATTTCCATTATATCAGGTACAACTATTTGAATGACTTGCCTTCCTTGGACCCAGAATTATATCGTCATCTTATTTTTCTCAAGGTAATGCCACTTCTTTGGCTTTTGTCTGCTTGCATCTGCCTTAGTCTTAAGGCAACTCTTATTCTTTTTAATATATACATCTGAGTCAAAAAGAACAAAATGTATAACTTAACGTCTCTCCTTATTGGGAGTCAATTTACTTCTGCTACTTTCTTGGGAATTAGATAAGATTTCATGCAATATAAATCTAATGTGTGATGAGGCCATTCATGGAAATTTTACTTTGTTGATCATTGTCATTTGGTGAGTAGCACATCCAATGTTTTAAAAACTAGGCTGACCAAAAAGGTAAGGCTTCCAGTTTCTTGGTTGGACCTGTTTAACTGGCAGTTGAATCAGATTATATTAAAAAAGAAGATAGGAATAAGTATTTCACTAATACATTTATATGAAGTTGAAGAGAACTATTTTAATAATAACTTAACACAAGTTTAATATACATATAAATACATACATATATCTATATTATTAAATATTTAGCTGTATCCACGAAACTTATTAATGTTAAAAATATACAATGAATTATTTATTGAGATCTTATTATAGCCTTTATTCAATCCATGTAGGTCTCTTTAATATTCTGACTATTTATTAACTTTATTTTACACATACAATTCCATTTCTGAATATTGATTTCTTGATTCTATAATATAAAAATCCAGTATGAGCATGTTGGGTCATTTTCTTTTTTTTTTTTTGGTTGTTTTTCCTATTTAGCATTTATGTCTCTACCACATTTAAACACTTTTGAAGTCATTTGAAATAAGTACTGTGTTTTTGCATTGCAATTAAATAGTATTCGCATATGGACTTTGGGTTTGAGCTGGGGGTGATATGTGGTTTGTAAAGGTGGTAGATTACTTTGTGGGACACTATTTTCTTAATGACTCAATTTTTGCCCCTTTAATCTGTTTTGACTAACAGCATTATGGGGGTGACATTTCGGAGTTGGAACTATACTTTGTTATAGTAAACAATGAATACGGAGAGCAAACAGAGGAGGAACTCCTTCCAGGGGGAAGGAACCTACGTGTCACTAATGAGAATGTCATTACTTTTATTCATCTTGTAGCCAATCACCGCTTGAATTTTCAGGTAAAGTATTGTTGTTTTAATTTTGATTGCATCTTATACTACTAATCAATTCATGTTTCCATGACATAAAAAAAATTGTGCTTTCAGATACGTCAACAAAGTTCTCATTTCTTGAGGGGGTTTCAGCAACTTATTCAGAAGGATTGGATTGATATGTTTAATGAGCATGAACTTCAGGTTTTTAATAATCTTATCCTCTTTTGGGTCTTGAAAGCTATGCTGTTCTCTTTTTTCCATCATATTTTTGGTTTTAGTACTTGCTCTTGCAAGGTGGTGTTAAGGATCTGTTCAACAACTGGATGTTTGTCATTTTCTCCTATATGTAATAATCTAACCTTGCCATTGCTAGAAAGGCACATAACTGAATTTTGTCTGTAGTTGCAAATTATGTTCCTAAATGATCCTTAGTTATTACAACAACAACCAAGCCTTATCCCACTCTTTTGTCTATTTATTATTGCCATTTTTTTTTTTGGTGTGATCTTCAAGGAGTGATTTTGTGTCTATTTAATTGTGTCTTGATGTGATTTTGTACCCAACTTGCCTGACATTATTGTTTTCCACAGCTTCTGATATCAGGTTCACTTGACAGCTTGGATGTTGATGATCTGCGGCTGCATACCAACTATGCAGGAGGATATAATAGCGTAAGCTCTTTGGCATTTATGTGGTTTTAGCCAGTAATGCCTGAGCTGGAAACATTCAAATGATGCCACAAATGAAAAGCTCTTTGATTTTATATAATTTATGTTTGAATATTTAATTAGGCTATTTTAAAAATCATTTTTTAGATATGTGGTTTGTAATTTTTTACCATTATTGTTTATGATTATATGCTGTACATATGAAGAAGGGTCAAATCAATGATTTTAGGTTATTACTGGGGAAAGAAAAAGAAAAAACTTTAGGACCAATTAAAGGCGTTTCTTGCTTCCTGGTAAACTGCTACAAGATCTGCATGAGGATTTGAAAATCTTGTAGCATATGTTTTTACTTTTTGCTATTCAGTCTAAATATCATTGCAGAGTCTCAATGTTTGATGTTCTGATGAAAATGGCCACACGCCCCATTGGCCTTGAAAAAGCTTTATTCTTATTAACACTACTGAATTCTAACATGTGATTTTCCTCTGATAGGAGCATTATGTGATTGAGATGTTTTGGGAAGTTCTCAAAGGCTTTTCATTGGAAAACAAGAAGAAATTTTTGAAGTAAGATACACATAGATATAGGATTTAGTAGCCCTTTTATATGACGGATCTCAGCATGGATAATAAATTTATCAGCTTTACAGGTTTGTGACAGGTTGCTCTCGTGGACCATTGCTTGGTTTCCGATATCTTGAACCTTTGTTTTGCATACAGAGGTGAATGCTGCTACAGCAATTATGTTCTGATATCTAATTCTAACCTTTATTATACAAAATATCACCAAAATTGTTTTTTTTTCATGCTACTTCTTTGTATATTTAGAAGACAAAGGGATGACAAAGATTGGAATTGTCTGATGTCTCTTCTTGTAGGGCTGCTGGTAATGCTTCTGAGGAAGCTCTTGACCGATTACCGACATCAGCTACTTGTATGAATCTACTAAAGCTTCCGCCTTATAGAAGGTTTGTCCTAGGCTAACTTATCTTCGCAATGCTGACATGGAATTGTTTTTGTAATTACTGTTGTAGAACTCAAGAAGGGTCATAATTGGAGATATCGGAACTGATAATGTTTACCTGAGTAATAATTTGTCAGTGAACAGTATATGAAATAGTGAGCAATAATTGGCTGGGCTTTGTTTGAAACTAAAATTATCTGAGAGAACAGTAGGTAGGTTGAGATTCTTTAAACAAGTACATTGAGAAGTCGGTTTGGCGCAGTTCTCATCACAAAAAAGGAGTACTTTGGTACATATTGTTTCATGTGAGGTAAAAAAAAATTGGAATGTTAATTAAAAAATAAAAAAGACCGAATGATGCTAATTGTGCTGTAGGAATATTTCAAAGCAGAATTTTCTTACTTCGATTTGAAGCAACCTTATAGGGCATCTTGGGTGGTCATTTGTGAAAGAATATGATTTGTTAAATGTACTTAATTTATAGGTAAAGACTTATGGTGATCATTTAAGAAATTGAGTTAGAAGATATTGTTACTATGGGCTATGGCTCGTTATACTCCATTTCTTTATATTTCATGTAAATTTTAGTTCATTCGTTGTCCATGCCACGTTTTTCTGCATTTTTTCAAGAAAATGAAGAATGAGTCTCTGGTTTATGATTTCAGTATTATTATTTCCCCTTGAATGATCATGACCTCAAGTCTTTGATTATGATCGTAAAAATTGAGACAGTTTTGAGCCACAATAGCGAGAGTCATCTTTCATTTCTTAGTCGTATATATGCATCTTAATTTGTTGTTTTGACCTTGAAACTGTAGGTTTGGATGTTATTTTAACTAGTCTTTTTATCTCGTCTCTTTTGGTTATCGTCTTTTCCCTGACAAACATATTCATCTTCCATTAATGGTGCAGTAAGGAGCAGTTGGAAACCAAATTACTGTATGCCATAAATGCCGATGCTGGCTTTGATTTAAGTTAAAAGGAGGCAATGGAATTTACGATATCTTTAGGTTTGATACTGGTACAGAATGACTCACCGATAGACAACTGTCAGAGCGGCATAGTAGACGACAAAAAGTCGGATGGTTTAGTAAGAACTGAGAATAAAAGTATCTTGTATATGTATATTCTTATTTATCTTGCTTGTCAATTTGTGTCTGTTGTCTAAATGTATATATCTCAAATATGAATTGATTTTGTAGAGTTCACTCTTTGGAAATGTTTTACTGATTGTTTTTTATGATAATTAAAACAGAACTCCACTGATATTTTGTTAGAGTAAATTTGTGTATGAGGAAAAAATTGCAGCAACTAGAGTAGTAATGTTTCTATCCCCGCTGCCACTTGATCATCCATTTGGTGCTAAAATATATGATAAAAAAAATTAATGAAATTTTAAATATTTAACATTAACAAGATGAAATTAAAATCTAGATAAATATCTGTATGAATATTTTTTATTTTTTTTTACATGAAATATCTGTATCTGTATGAATATTGCTTGAAAGATTTAAGGTTATTTTTATACGAAAATATAAATGTTATAATTAGAATGAAAAGATGAAATTTGATGCGGGCACAGTAATGGATGTGGAAGAAGCTGTCTCTGTGGTGGAGGGGAGAGTGACAGACGAGCTTAAAGGTATTCTGGCTCCAGATTTTACCAGAGAGTAGGTATTGAAAGCTTTGTCTCAAATGCATCCAACTAAATCACCGGGTCCAGATGGGCTGCCTGCAATTTTCTATCAGAAGTGTTGGAGTATTGTTGGGGGGAGGTAACAGAGCAAGTTCTAAAGATATTAAATAGCAAAGTAGATCCTAGTGCTTTTAACGATACTTTTATGTGTCTGATCCTAAAAGTAAAATAGTCCACACATACAAAAGAATTCAGACCAATCTCTCTATCTAATATTATTATGAAGCTTGCGACTAAAACAATTGCAAATAGATTGAAGTTGATTTTGCCTGAGCTAATTGGAGATTATCAGAGCGCTTTTGTTTTAGGTAGATCGATAATTGATAATGCTCTTATTGCTTTTGATACTTTTCATTATATGAGGAAAAAGAAATGGAGGCAAAATAGGTTTTGTTGGTGTTAAAGTAGACATGGCAAAAGCTTATGACTGGGTGAAGTGAAATTTTTTTGTAGAATATCAGCTATGGGTTCCCGGCTCATTAAGTTTCTCTTATTTTGAGATGTGTAACTTATGTATCTTTTTTAATTTTATTAAATGGCAGCCCTTGTGAATATTTCAAACCGGAAGAGGTCTCAGGCAAAGGGATCCTCTATCCCTGTATTGGTTTATTCTCTGTGCAGAGGTTTTATTTAGTTTAATTATTCGAGCTCAAGAATCTAAAGCTTTGCATGGAAATAAAATTGCTAAAGAAGCTCCAGAGATACTCCACCTATTCTTTGCAGATGACATTATTTTCTTTACGAGAGCTACTGAGCCTTAAATTAATTTGCTGGTTGATATTCTTGATCTGTGTATTAAAGAGCATCAAGCCAACTTATTAACTTGGACAAGTCCGAGATCTCCTTTAGTTGAAATGTACCGACAGAAAGAACAAATGATATCCAAGGGTCGATGAATATTAAAACAGTGGAGAGTCATTCCAAATGCCAACATTTATGGGTAGGTCCAAATGTCAGGTATTTGATTTTGTCTAAGAAAGAGTTTGGAAGAAGCTTAAAGGATATAAAGAGAATACATTATCTAAAACATGTAAAGAAGTCTTGATTAAGGGAGTAGCTCAGGCCATTATATTATGCGTTGTTTTTCACTTCCTATTGATCTCTGCAATAAAATTGAGTCAATAATATCAAATTTTTGGTGGGGTAGCAAATCTGGTGAAAGCAATATCCATTAGGTCAAATGGAAAACTCTATGCGAATCAAAGAAGAGTGTTGGTTTGGGTTTTAGAAGTTTCAGGGCTTTTAATCTAGCTCTCTTGGCTAAACAAGGATGGAGGATGCTAAATAATCCTTTGTCTATGATGGCTAGAACTCTTCAGGCCAAGTACTTCCAAGAAAATGTTTTCTTCTTGCAAAAGTGGGTTTCAACCCAAGCTATACTTGAAGAAGCATCCATAGTGCTTCATGGGTTCTAAGGAGGGGAGATTGTTGGAGAGTAGGATCAGATGAAAATATCCGTATGTGGGGTGATGGCTGGCTCCCTAAAAAGTTTGGCCATTGTATCTGGTCACCCCCAAGTATTCTTCCAGAAAATGCTACTGTCATTGACCTGATGTTTGAGGACCAGAAAGAGTGGAACATGCCTTTTATTAATTCAATTTTTATGCCTTTTGAAGTGTCTCAAATACTAGATATTCCTCTTTCTGTTAGATATATCCCTGACAAATTTATTTGGGGAGAAACTAAAAATGGAGATTATAAGGTGAGCTCAATATACCATTTCATTAGAAAAAGGGAGCTTCCTCCAGCAATTCCATGATCAACCCGGTTGCTAATTGGACGAAAATTTGGAAACTCAGAATTCCTCCAAAATCCATTCACTTCTTCTGGAGGTTGCTCAATGGCTCTCTGCCTGTTAAGAAGAATTTGGAGCGAAGAGGTGTGCATATTAATAATGTTCTTGGGTGAGAAATTTTTGGTTTATTTCCCCCCTTGGGCCTTCGTATATCTCCAACTGATCCTTAACTATTTGTGGAATGGTTGTGGAAATGTATCCAAGATATGCCTGATCATGGTGTTGAGTTGTTGGTCATGTTATTACATGGAGTTTGGCTATCCAGGAACAAGCTGTGTTTTGAAGGTAAGGAATTGTCACCTGAAATTGTCTTCTCAAATGCTTTATCAGCCTTACACAGCTATATGGATGCGTTTCAGATTGTTTCTTCTCAGTGTAATCAATTAAGTGAGACTTGTAGATCGAGTAAAAGAACCTGGAATCCCCCATCTGAAAACTGTTATAAACTGAACACTGACGCTGCAGAAGTTGGTGTTGGCCAGTGGGGAATGGGAGCAATTTTTAGAGATTTTACTCATTTTTTACCATATTTTTTAATAGTTGTGTTTAAGTAAGAGAAAATAACGAACAGAAAATGATATGATCAATAATATAGATAATAGTGTAAGAAATGATGTAAAAGAAAAAGTAGTAAAAAAATCTGAGATGTTTTTACAGAGGGAGAGGGGAATATTATGGCTGCTGGTACTTGGAGATGCCACCAATCCTGGGATGTGAAGATGGAGGAGGCTATGGCTTTGAAATTTGGCCTCAGGTTAGCTGCCGATCTCAGTTTTCTAAGAATAGAAGCCGAGGCTGATTAAAAAATAAAAATTTAAAAATTTAAAAAAATATATAAATAAAATAAATTTTAACACAACATTGATCAACAATATAAAATTACAAAATTAAAAAAGAATATTATAAATAATAAACTAAATTCAATTATATTTTGTAATAATCTCTCATAAATGGCACCAATAAAAAGAAAAAAAGAACATAATATATGATATTTATTAAATAAAAAAATATACTTAATGATTTTTGATTATGGTACTATAACTCCCATCCCTATTTATTAAACAGTATCATCACATCAGTCTGGGTAATCCTCGTGGATTCCTCATTTACTAATATCATTCGGGTTATACTGTTGATCTCATTTTTCTAAAAATAGAAGCCGAGGCTAATTGCTAAGAGTTGATTCAAGCTCTCTCAAATGGCACCAATCAGAACATCTATTTTGATTTAAATCACATCACTTTTTATTTTCCCAAAAATTATATATATTTTTTTAATGTTAAATCATACACCCTTAAAAAGAATGTGTACAATACATACACCTCTAAAATAGGTGTTTTAGAAGTGTATGATTAACATTTCTCTTTGATTTAATGGTCTTAGATTGTATTGCTTTCAAGAAAAATTCTTGCCTAAACAAATGGATGCTTACCAGACTAATTAGGATTTAATATTTTTATGAATCTTTGTGTTACACAATTAATTTAACAAAAACTCATAAAAATATCAAATCCTAATTGACTTAGTACATCTAACTATGATATTCTAAGTTTAAGTAAGAATTTATCAGCTTTCAAAAGCCAATTTTATTGATATTCTTTTTCTCATGTCTATCATGATAGCAACAAGGTTGCTCACAATCTTGGTAAGTTGGTAGGAAACTATTCTTTTTTGTTCCAAGAAGAATATAAGAACAGAATGAGATCTTGTTCCATATCACACTATTTTTTTTTTAAATTTTTGATTTATGTCATTTACTATTCAAAATAAATGGTGAAATATAGAACATAATCTCATCCTATTCCTGTTGAAACAAGAAAGGATCCTGATTTGTTAGCGGGAAGCTTAAGGTATAACATATGGATTGAAGATGAAGATGCCCTCTGCTATTTATAACCTTGCTTTTGTTGATGTCCTGGCTTCATTTTCTGTTTAATAATATGCCAATTTATGAGTGTCAAAAACAAAAAAAGACACGATTTCATCTAATTTTGTCTGCCAAATCAGGGCTTATGAGTAGTGGGTGAAATGTGAATTGAGAGATCTAATTAATCTAAAATAAATAAAACAAAGTTTACATAAATGATTAAATGAACTGAATCAATTCGGCCTAAAGTAATGAGTTGATTTGACTCGACTTGACTTAAAGGGATTGACATATTTTTATTGTAATGTTTTGAAAGTTATATTTTTATTATAACAAACAATTATTCAAGAGAGTTTGAACCATTATGTATATTTGAATTAGTTAAAATAACACCCAAACAAATACATGAAAGTTTGAGTTACAAAATTCAGGTTCACTTGGATATCCTAATACTTTTTAACAATGTTATTCTTAATAGTTGTTTTTTATTACTCGCAATGCATTTATTTTAACATTTTTATATTGCTAACTATATTCATTCACAAATTATTTTTTTTTATAAACACAAATTATGGATTTGACAATATTAATCTAAAGGAGTTTCATAATCAAGGGCAGAACCAGAAGATATTGTCTGATGGTGCAGAATATGAACCTTCCCACGGTAAACATCGTTTGCCAACATTTTTGGGGATGCGATTGACTCTTGAATCAGGATCACTTCTTGCTCCTAAAGGAACAGGAGAGTGTCCTGTGGGGATAGGGACCGTGGGATGGAGGGGAAGAGAAAAACAAAAACAAAAAAAAACCAATGGAAGGTGTCGATGGAAACAGGACACTCTCCTGTTCCTTAGGAACATGAGGTGATCCTGATTCGTTGCCTCCCTAACCCTCATTGTAGTTTCGCCTATGTTCATATTACATGTCAATGACAACAATATAAAATTTGTACATTTCTAGAAGATTGACTTTATTCATTCTTATATAACTTAGGTGTTTGTTTTCCCTTTCTTGCATTTAAAAAAAATAAAAGAATTTTGTTATACTTTCCTAAATATTTTTTAAATAATTTACTTAATACCTAATAAAAATATATTAAATGAAAAAATAAATACATTCAATGCTTTGAAAACTTAAAAAGCATGTTATATTTTCTTTATTTAGTAATTAAAAAATTATTAGCAGTATTAGTGTTTCGGGGTGATTTTGATAAGATCACAAGAGAATATGATCGTATGATTCGTAATCACAATGAGACGTACATAGAATTTGAACTTGGCGCTAGTGACCTTAGAGAGAACGGATGAAGCACTCATGGTAGAACTTTTGGGAGGACTGAGTGGAGCACTTCAGTCCTTGCATTTTATGAGTGGCTAGACGTCGCTTTTAGAGTGGTTGGAAGTCGCTTTGAGAATGGCTAGATGTTGCTCTAAAAATGGTAAGATGTCACTTTAGAAATGATTAGATGCTACTTTGGAGATACCGATATGTCTCTTAGGGAATGCCCAGATGTTACTTTGGAGATAATGAAGTGTTGTTTTGTTTGGTTTCTTGATAGAAGGAGAAGATGACAAAGATGGTGTTTTCTGAGTTCTTGGTTGTTTGAGGTTTTTCATGGTGGATGGGTATGATGGTGACTTTCTAGACTCTCGAAAGAAAAAGAAGAAGGTGAGGTTGTAGGCTTTGTTGTGAATGTATGGTTTGTGGAAATATTGAAAAAGAGGATGAAGATGATAATGGAGGAGAAGAAGATGTTGTAGATGGCTATGGAGTTATGGAGGGGTGTTGAAGGCTTTTGTGTGCTTGAGTTTGATTCTCTGTTAAGGGTTTTGTTTATAGAGGAAGAGAGGGGTAAACTTGTAATAGAGAAAGAATTGACTATGGTCTTGTCATAGGTTCTAAAGTGATAGGCTAGGTTATCAGCTTTTCAACTAGATTTTCTAGGTGATGTGATTGATGAGTTGATGGTGATAGGAGCTTTTTCGTAGAGTCCAAGGTTTGAGACGAGTCAAAACTGCATCAGCTGGTTGTTAAGGCTACAATTTAAGAAGGTGAAGGCAACATGTAATTTTGAAAGCGTTCTAGCCATCTAGTTAAGGTGGCACAGGTCTTAGGTGGCTCCATCCCTTGTCTATCATGAAAGCGCATTTTCTAAGGTATGAACACTAAAACGCTTCTATCATCCAAAGTTTTCTAAGCCACATAGTCATTTTAGTTTTCAAGAAACACAACTTTCTGTATATCCTCTGAATTATCTTTAAATTTTTTAATTAATTAGTGCATATAAGAAGATTTCTTATTTATAAGAGATGAAGTTTATATAAAGAAAAAAATACACTCAAATATAATCAAAATAATATCTCTAATTATGTAGATCTCTAAGATAACCCAAAATCAAACTTAATTTAATTTCGAGATATGTTCTAGATATTCTAATAATAATTATTCATAGATTAACAAACTGCATTATCTTGGTTGAAAAACTAGAGATAGCATGTTCTAATTCCTTATCCAACTTAAGATGAAGTTACCAGTTTTTTTTTCTTCTAACTTCACATGGGGCGGGAGAAAGGGAATCAAACCTAATTTAATTTTAGATATTCTAAAAATAATTATTCATAAATTAACAAACTGCATTATCCTGGTTGAAAAACCAGAGATAGCATGTTCTAATTTCTTATCCAACTTAAGATGAACCTACCAGTTTTTTATTCTAAATAACCTGCATTTTTTTTCGTTCTAACTTCACGTGGGGCGGCAGAAAGGGATTAATGTGAGACCCCTTTACCTCTGACTTACACGCACGTGGAACTTCATGGTTTCAACTGCAATACTGGAAGACGACCAAAAAAAAAAAAACTGCAATACTGGAAATATGTTATGAAAACGTAGGAGTATTTGGGTAGTTTGCTCAAGTAGGTACAGAACAATGAATATATTCTTTTGTGCCGTCGGAACGATGAATATATTCAAACAAAAGAAACATTTATAGTTGAATGATAGTATTGACAGTTCTATCTATTTAACTTACAATAATACAATGACATCAAGACATTGCTCTGCAATAATACTTGTTAGTTACAAGCAATATTATAACAATGTATGCAAGGGGGGGAAAAAAAGGCCACGCAATTGTCAATCATGATTCTTCAGCTGGGGCCAGTTCACTCAGATCCAGTCCCTCCTCAGGCAAATCCGAAGTAAGTGATCCAAAGATCCCATCACTGCTGAGAGTTAATCCACTCTGCCAATCAAAGGATAAGGGTGACATAGGTCCATGAAATGAACAAATAACATAACTCTCTCAACATGCACGAATGCTATAAAGTGATCAAAGTAAGATATCCAACCCCAAGATAAATTGCTAATTGTTGGAAGCAGAAATATATTCTTATCTCAAGTCAGGTAAATGAGTCAAATGTTTGAAATACCCAATTCCACTTATATCCCTACTGGGGTTAGGCTGATTAAAACTATCCAGTTAGAAATAACTATGCTAATAAATGACTTGCAAATGCACTATGAAATTTCTTGTCTTCTCTTTCAAAAAAAGGTTCATTAAAATCATTTTATCCTTTTCATTTCAGAAGCTCCAGTACTCTTCTTCAGCAGCAGCAAGAGCTGACTTTGTTATTTTTTTTGTATTTTAGTCTCCTTTAATCCCTAGCTGCTACTCCATTTTCATTGGGTCCAGAATCTTGAACAAATAAAAAAATAAATAGATACCTCAGGCTGGAACCTAAGCATGTCAGCCCGAGCCATAGCTTCCGCTTGGGCTATTCTCTGTCTGAATGTCTGAGCCATCTCCTCCGCCTATAGGAAAAGATTCAGAATTACATGTGTGCATTCTCT
Organism: Ormosia emarginata; assembly: GCA_029884605.1. Classification (NCBI taxonomy): domain Eukaryota; kingdom Viridiplantae; phylum Streptophyta; class Magnoliopsida; order Fabales; family Fabaceae; genus Ormosia; species Ormosia emarginata. The sequence goes on from JAQQTP010000076.1 coordinate 9,370,555, forward strand.
TTCAAAAATGCCAATGCTAATGAGAAGGTTTGAAGAGTATGATTTATCAAAGAAAAGAAGAGATGAAAAAGCATGTAACAGAACAAAATAGGAAGTCAGTTTTTTAGCTTCTTATAGGATGTCAAACCAAGACATTAGATAGCTGAAAAAGCAGGAAATGGAAATAAACTGAGACTAATGAAGCCATTGATATTCTACACTTTTAGTTTACACATGTAACGAGTAAAAGGTTCAAGATCCTTTTTTTTTTTTGAAAAATACCTTCTCAAAGACAAGCTTTGGATTACGGATCATGTCGCCAGGTGTGGGTTCTAACTTCTTCGTGGAAAGACTTACTCGGCCTCTCTCCCGATCATGACTTAAGATCATCACCTAAGCAAATAATAAATTTGAGATTTTTAAGTCTACATGATGCCTGTAAATCTGAGGAAAGATCCACATAACTTATTAGAGGTTTACCTTGAGTGTATCACCAGGTTGAAGAACAGTTGCAATATCAGTTACACGGTCATGACTGATCTGACTGACATGAAGGAGGCCATTAATTCCACCAATGTCTATGAAGGCACCATATGGCTTTATGCTTTGAACAGAGCCAGTGACTACTGATCCAATTCCTAGCTGTGCCTGGCTGTCAGCCATGGCCTTGCGGTTACTGAGGACAAGTCTAGACTGTTCCTCATCCACCTCCACAAACTTAAGAGGAAGCTCCTTCTCAATAAGCTCTTCTCCAGTTGATTTCTGAAAAAAAAAAAAAAAAGTAAAAGGGAAAGACAGAAATGAACATGAAAGCCTAATGAATAATCTACTTTAGAACTTGTAGAAGCATACAAGTTCTATTAAGAAAATTGCATGACTCAATTTCAAAACTGATAAGAATATAGATGACATTTTTTAAACTTACAAAAGTCTGTATCAAAAACTATTATGGCCCTGTCATTCTCCACATTGTTCATGGTATGTTGTATTAATAATTTGCAATTTGCATTCATTGGTAAAACACACAATTAGATTTAAGTCACAGCCATATCTTCTGATTCCCCCCACCCCCCCACCCAATAATTTGAAACTCTTGACAAACAGCAAGTTTGAACCTGATGTGAGTCCATAAATGTCAATATAGCTCAAGTGCTAACCGTTGATATCTGTGAGAATGGAACAAAACCTCTAAGGCCTTCCACCTCAGCTACCATTCCACCTTTGTTTGAACCAACAACCTGCCACACGTAGTGCGTATAGTGTAATTAAAAATCAAATTGACCTAATTGCAGGGGTATAGGAATAGTTTTTGTCATGCTTCACTTAGTAATCTTTACTTGATAAGGTATCACGATTACTAGAAATTGATGTCAAGTGCATGAATAATAATACTATGATTTTTGAAATAAACTAAATTCATGCTGCTAAATCTTGAATTGAATTTCATAGTAAGTACGGACAAACCCACCTTACCCTTGACAACAACATCTTCTGCTTGAAGTTGTCTACAACGTTCCCATGCAAGGTCATACTGGATAGACCTTAAACTCAAGATCAAGCTATCATCTGCTTCATTCTCACCAATGATCAAAAACTCCTCTCTCAACCCAGTAACTATGCCTGCTTCTTCTACATGCTTAACTCTGAGGATGCATGCCTCCTGTAGAGGCAAATATGCAGAAGACTTTGCAGTAATATCAACAAGCGCTCCATTGGCATCTGTGCAGAACACAGTGCCTTTAACCTGAAACACAAAACCACCAACCACCATTCACTCATTTTGTTTTATAAGACATTTAACAAATTCAATGTCATATATCCCTTTTCAGGCTTCAATTATAATAATATCTCTCAAGTTATACATAAGAAAGAAAGAAGAAAAATGCATATCATATGAAGAAAACTGAAAGAAAAAGAAGGAGGAGGACTGAGTGAGTGACCTTGGTGCCAACTTCAGAGTCAAAGTCATACTTATCGAGAGCGGCACTGAAGTCTTCGAGGGTAAAGGAAACGCCATCCATGGGAGAAGTGCGGCACCTCTCGTAGGCTTCATCGAACAGTTCTTTGAGTTTCAACCTCTCTTTGGTCTGTGCATTGGAGATTGCAACTGAGTTCACTATGGGAAGCGAAACGCGCTTCTGAGTTTGGGTCCGGCTCCAAGAGAACAGGGGTTTGGAGAAGCGAGAAGATGATGAGAGTGTGAAGCACCTCAGACCGCTGAATTGCTGAGCCACAGACGCCATCTTTGTGACTGATTCTGCCGTTGCCTCACTCAGATAAGGTGTACCTATTATTTGTCCACTCCTTTCACTTCACATATATTATGTAGATGGATAATAATGTGTAACTGTTTATTTTTTAACTCCTTTTACTCTTTTTTATTTTATATTTAGATATGTTAATTGAATACTCAAAATACTCATATCTATTCATTAACCATACTGCAGCATATGGTGTCCTGTATGAGTGTCTATGCCATTAAAAAAACATTTTTGTTTCCGATTTTCATGTCTGTCAAATAATTTTTTATTAATCTTGGACTGTTTGACATAAATAATAATAATAACTATTGTATTACAGAATACATATCATTTTAATGTAAGGAATTGTTTAGTTATTAAGTCTTTATTTGGATGGTGATATTCAAGTTTTTGACGATATTGACCAACCTATTAATTTGATTTACTGGACGGGGGGGAAACCTCTATGCTGTCATGGACTGCTTTTGTGAGCAAATATAGAACAATCTCTTGGATATAATTAAGATTGGTTATTGCCAACAACATCTTGACAAGGTCGGATGACCAACCCAGATAGGCGCACTCCTTCCTCTTTACTTCAATGTTGGCATGTTTGTGTTTGAAGCCAACCTTGAGAGCTCACAATAAATCAATAATCTCTTGAAGACTCTTAAAGTGACTACACCTACTTTTTTGGCTGAGCAGGTAATAAACACCCCAAATCTGCATTGATATTTTAGCGATATTATTATTGTGGTTATCTCTCATTTAATTTGTTAATATCATTCTCTCTTATATATACAGTCCCCATTGAAATCACTTTTGCCCTCTTTTTTGTTGGCATCAATGCATATTGCATAGTACATTTCAGCATGTAGGTCAAATGTCAATGCCTGCAGGACTTCTTGAACATTTACTTCAAGGATATGTACAAGCCTATTCTTAATCCTAATGCTTACAATATTGGTTTTGCTATGCTGTGGCTCCATCCTGAAATCATAGATATTGACTAAGTGAAAGTCGTTCATTATTGTGCTTTAGTATGTATTAGCTAGCAGGCTGGCAGTATTATACTCAGGTCCCTTTGAAATTACTTTACAAGTCTAATAAAGTATGTTTAGTTTAGTTTTCTGGCTACTAATCCTGTAACAGCTTAATTTGCCTCTTATGTTTAGGCTATTTAACGAATCTGATAGGGCTCAAAGCCTTGGAGGTATACTTGGAAGGAAACATGGAAAGGGAGGACATAAATATGATGAAGAAATATGTTAGGACATCTACAAAGAAGAGAAGTTGGACTGCGAGAATAATGTGACTGCAAATAGCAATAGGCATTGAGGACATTGCCATTGCTCCTTTTTCAGCTCAAACTAAGTATCATCGAGAATTTGACAGTTTTTAGTGTTACATTACATATGAATTGCAACTGCTGGTTATAACTAAGTTACAACCTGATTTCTATTCTAGCAACTAAGTTACAGCCTGTTGATTGTTGGTGGCATACATACATCAGGTTTGGAAGGTTTGCTGTTTATTGGTTCATCACAAAATCCTTTGTATACTGTATATATATATGATTGAGTTGAAAAGAAGAGGTTAACTAAGAGTGTCTTATGAACTATATTACTCAATACAAACGAAACGAAGGGTCAATGTCTTGTCCGATATATGCTGTGGTTGGGTGCTTCAAGAAGAATCCAACTGACTTAGGCGATGTTGAACATAACTAATACAGCAAAGTCTGAAACATTGACATCTGGGGAGAGAGAGTCCTTTCACTCCTTTGCAAAACCAAGCAGACCTTGGTCATGTTTTGCAAAAGCAAGCATGCATTACAGGTGAATTTTCTTCATCAGCTGTGATTTCATTCCTAATAATCATTGGATATGTTAGGACTGTGATGAACTGAGAACTTGATTCCAGACTGTTGAGGCATATTAGCAAGTGTTACTGGCCAAAGCCTACATCGAGTAAACTGGTAGGAGTGCAGCAGGAAGTGGGAAATGTTACCCCTAGAGCCCACATCGAATAACTTATTAAGGGTAGCTAGTGGTCTAACGATAAAATCAAACAGCCTTCACTGTATCGAAACACGGAGCCGTCTGATGAGTACATGGCGAGTTATTCTTTCGCCTTTTACTAAAGAATACCGTGTGCTCATCACTTAAAGCGGCATACGATAATTTTTTTAGGAGCCTTCGTATCGAGGGTTTCATGATGCTAGTTTAATTGTTTGTTTTATAACCACAAAATGATGTATTCTACCTGCATTTGTTAGTAAAAAGAAATCTGACTTAAAGGTTAAAGTATCATATCTTTAAACTTATAGAAGAGTTTATACTTTACTAAAAGAATTTTAGAAGTAAATCAGCTTTTTAAATGAATAATTAAAATAAACACTTTTTTAAAATAAATTATTATGACATATAAAAAAAAAGTTTCGGTTATATAGTGACTGTTTTATTTTTGAATCTAAAAAAGGAAAGTGTAAAATTTGTTATAATTTTTTAGTTGTGCATTTAAATTTTAACATTATTATTTAAAAGAAAATTTATCATTTTCCGAATTTGAATTTTATTATTATTATCATATATATATGTAACTTTTTTGAAATATCTTTTATAGAATAAAAAAATTATGTTTTGTTGTCAAAACATATTATAATACATAAAAATAAATTCAAGAGAGTTAAGAGTGTTGTGACTCTTATCAATTAAGGTTTTTTTATCATCAGTGGTAAAATTAATTATTAAATATATTTTTTAAATAATTTACTAAAATATTATTATTTTGAAACTAATTATTCAACTGTCATATTTTGGTTTAACGTGTCATTTTTTAATGATTTTTAGGTCACGTAGGATTGCATCATACGTGTTGACACAATCTATGTAAATGTATCACTTTCTTTAGCGCATCTTACGTGACTCAAAACACTGAATACATTAAATCATTTGATTCAATCTGTGCAAATTTCTAAAGCTTGTTAGCGCAATCTAACTATATAAGTCTCCCCTTAGCTTCCATCCTTGCCATAAGTCTTATTTCTTCAATTCTCACTTTCTCTCTCTAGAAATTTTCTTTCTCTAAACTCTCTCATCTCTCTAAACTCTCTATTTTGGCCATTGTGAAATAAATACTTACATATTACGAATAATATTTGAATGATCAAAATATACTACTTCTAGCAACAATAGAGAGCTGAAAGAGTTTAGAGAAAGAAAATTTCTAAAAAAAGAATGAGAATTGAGGAAATGAGGCTTATGGCACGAATGGACGCTGGGGGGGAGGTCTATATAGCTAGGTTATGCCCTAATAAGGTTGGAGAATTTGCACAGGTTGAGCCAAAATGTTTGGTGTATTTAGTGTTCTAAGTCACGTATGATACGCTAAAGAAGGTGATACATCTACGTAACTTGCGCCAACACATCCACGTAGATTGCACCACGCGTGTGGAAGCGTCACCCTCTTTGGCGCATCTTAGTGGTCTAAAAATCATTAAAAAATGTCACGTTGAATCAAAATATGACAATTGGAGAATTAATTTCAAAAGAATGATATTTTAATAAATTGTTTTAAAAATGTGACATTTTTTAATAATTAGTTTTGTCACTAATGACGATTTAGTAAAAAAAACTTACCAATCAAAATATTTTTTAATAATTTTTAAAAATTTTAAAATATTATTAAAATATTATATATAAACTTAACATTTGATACTTTCAAAAAAATAAAATAAATATTTAAATTTTAATATAAAATTTATATCATTTTTAATCACTTATAAAATTTATAAATATATTTTTTAAAAGTAATAAAATAATTATAACATATTTTTTAAAAATATTTATTTTTTTATAATCTCATACATTACACGACTACTATTACAGTGAATAAAAAACTAAACTTGCATACATTTAAATTGATTCTTGATTAGACCAAAGCAGTGAGATATGTTCCTTCGATTAAGCTATCGTCAATATCTTGCAAGATATATTGTTTGACTTCTCTCTTCTCTCCCTCCTAAATTATTTTTTTTCACCCTAGCGTTTTTTGCATTTCTTATAAAATGTTATATATATGTGTGTGCTTGCATGATAGGAACTAGCGGCGTGCTTGTAAATATGCATTTTTTATTTTTTATTTTATAATGATTAATTTATTTTAAAAATATGTAAGTAGACAAATTTAAAAGAATAAAGTAGTAATTTATATTATTCAATAGCAAATCAAATAAAATAAGGAATGAAATAAGTCATAAAAGTGAGAGAGGCAGAGAATGAGAAATATAGTGAAGCAGTTTAAAGAAAATGTGACAGTGAAAGAGATAATGTAGCAGTTGAAAAAATATATATTAAATATAAAAAGATAGCATTGACAAAAATAAAAACAAAATATGGTAAATATAAAAAAATAACAAAGGTAAAAATGAAAACAAAATGTGGTTAAGGGGAATCCTCTTTATCTATTACTACTATTAGTATAGACTTTCGAATTTGTCTGATTGATATTTATTTCTGAAATAGTTCATTTGTTGGGACAATGACTCTCCTCTGAGTGAAAGACACTCTTGTGATTATGCTTAAAAATATGTCAAGCGATCTGTTGAGAATTTATAATTTGTCCTATTTAAAATTTGGTCAAACTTGATTTGTTTAATAAAAATATCATGTTAAAATTTTTTAAAAAGTTTATTTAGTTAAATATATCAGATTTTATACCTTTGAAAAAAAATTATAAGTTGACTTATTTAATTATATAAAAGATCAATTTAGTTAAATCTTTTTATATCTTATTTTCAATTGTTAGATTCACTTTCATAATTGTTCTTTTTGAAATAAAAATTAGATTAAAGTGGATCTAACGATTAAAAATAAATGTAAGTCAAAAAAAATTTTTAGAAATGATCCTCCTATATATTATTATTTTATATATATTATAAAATTTTAATATTTATATAAAATAATTAATTTAATAAATAATATAATATTTTTTTAAAGTTTAAGTTCATTAATCTATATAAAAATTTAAATTCATTAGTAAATCTCATTAATTTATTTAAAGAAAAATTTGTTGACTTATTTAAAAGTTTTATAACAAATTAGACTTTTAATTAAGTTTCAAGTTATATTAGATTTTTAAAAAATCAAATTATATCTTAAAAAATTATTTATGTTAGATAAATAATTTTATATTTGAAAATAAATCAAACTTTTTAAAGTAAGATCTAAATATGAAAGATATATGGACATTTTTATTACAAACATATATTACTTTTTTCATAAAAAAAAAAGTTTAATTTAACTCGTGTGTCTCAAACATTTCAAAATAAAAGATAAAGGGCGTATAAAATTTTACTATAAATAAATTCATGTAAACATAAAATTATGCTAAAATTTACATGTATAAGTTTTTATATATTAAATTAATAATAGATAAATAACATATTTTGAAAGGAAAAAAAAAAATCCTCATTTTTCATTGTTTACCAACCGGCATCATTTAACTGTTTAACATATTTTATATTATATGGATATAATTTCTTTAAAGTGAGTTTATATATAAAATAAATAAATAAAAATATATTAAGTCTTAAATTAATATCATAATATACTATAAATTAAATTAAAAGTAAATAAATATTTATTTATTCATTTTATAAATAAGTTTATTTTAAAATAAATATTTTTCCGTATTATGTAGGGATATATGTAGATCCATATTAGAAGAGTGGAAGAGAGTAGGTACAAGTGGAGTGGAATCAGAAAGAAGCAGAACAGAAAAGGTTGGGAAAGGAGAAATGGAGGAAGCAAAAGGAGTAGTGAAGCACGTATTGCTCGGAAAGTTCAAGGACGAAGTCACTCCAGAGCGGATTGAAGAGCTCATCAAGGGCTATGCCAATCTCGTCAATCTCATCCCAACCATGAAGTCATTCCAATGGTACCCCTATTCCCCATTCTATCTCTTTTTCTTCTATTCTGTGTATTGTTTTCTTTGCAATTCAACAAACGACTTAGATCAGGGCAAATAACACACAGTTCTTCACAAATTACAAACTGGAGCTGCAAAAACTAGACCCATTTGACCAAAAAAAATTGACTTTCTAATAAATAAATTCATTAAAATAGGGTGCTCAGATTAGCTGATCAATATGTACCAAGAAGTATCAGTGGAGCATTAGTTGGGTTTCTTTCCAATATTATTGAAGGCCATCAATTTGGTCCACTGGACACTCTGCCTAAAGTATTCAAAATCGGTTAACGGAAGTCAATAAGTGAAATTGCAGGTTCTCAGATCAAGATCTATGCTTTTCTGCATTCTAGGATCTTTTGGTATTTAATATTTACACAAGTGAGTAAAATAAGTGTTAGACTAGTAAAATGGATGTGCCTGGAAAATTTATTTTCTATAATATATTTTTTTAATTCATTGTATATAATTGATTCTTTATTAACTGCCTTTACTCATAAACTAGGAGATGATTCAGAAACGATATTAACATTGGATTAGAGGAGAGGAGTTATTTTTAAAGAAAAAAGGCTGCTTCTCTTTTTGTCTTGGTTTGATCTCACTGCTTCTCAAATTTATTTCTGAATGTCATTGTCTTTTGAGACCCATTAATATTATCAATAAGAGGGAAGTGAAGTCGCAACTCTGAAGGAAAATTTTCACACTTTTCATGTCTCAAAATCCATGCTAATTATTTAAATTAGCAGTAGACATTGTCTTGTCATATCTATCATTTTATATTGCAACTAGCCTTAGGTGCTAGCGTTCAGCCACAACTAGCCTACAGGCATGCCTGAATTGGTTGATGCCAATATCAGATGGAAAGTATTTTTGAGTTAATATGGTTTCAAATTCCTAGAAAAGAAAAAATGATTTGGAGAATATACCCGTTAGATCTGGCATGCCTCCTGGTTCTGAAGTTCTGTTTTCTGTGCCCCCATTTGAAGGCTTTCCATATTCAATGTAAGTTTCTCATGGCCATGAATGTTGGCAAACTTTTAACAGTTTTAATGGCTCAGGTAAGGCCTAATGGAATCTAAGTTTGGATTATAATTAAAATTATGTGTTGTCATGCTAGAAAAGAAGGAAAATTTAAATAGGTGCTTGAGAAATGTCAATCAACTACTGCATCTTGCTCTTCTACTTATTAATATTACTTTCAGAATATTTTCACTCGAGCCCCTTCTGGTGGCTTGATTAAAACATTTCAAAGCAATATATCTTATGCCCAAGAATGTCTATTATCCCTACATGTTTATAATGTATTGCAGGGGCAAGGATGTAAGTGCTGAAAATCTGCATCAAGGTTTTACTCATGTTTTTGAATCCACCTTTGAGAGTACGGAAGGCGTTGCAGAGTATCTAGCTCATCCTGCCCATGTTGAATTTGCAAATTTGCTACTTCTCTCCTTGGAGAAAGTGATTGTGATTGACTATAAGCCTACCATTGTTCAACTTTGATTGGATTAGTAATGGGACTCGTTGACTGCTAGTATTGTGTAAAAAATAAATTTGGTTCCTCTCGAAACAACATTTGTGAACGCTACAATGCTCCCTCTGTCATATTTTGAGTGTTTTTCTTTCTGTTTATAATGGAATTACATATTTTGATATTGACAAGTGTAAAATCCTAATTGATAGGACAATGTATTAATAAATCATACCAAGATTTAAAATTAATAATCAATTATTTACATAAGGTGGGTTGAGGTGGTAAGCAATCTTAATTTTTTTAGATAAGGATGTAAATTTAAATTTTAGGAAATTAATTTTTATAGGAATATCGTATAATTATCGTATTCTTACTATGGAACATAAATTAGTTCCATAAATGGTTTGAATGAGTCAAATTTACATAATACTTTTTGGTCTTAAAAAAGAAAAAGAAAATCAATCACCTCAAATATTACCTAAATAAGTTTAGTTTTAATTTGGGTCGCTCGAAAAAGTTGGAGAAAATGGACAATCTGGATTTTTGGGCCGTGATTTGGAAATTGGAGTACATTACTATAAGTTTATAGATGACATATTATGAGTGGAAGGCATAAGGGGGATTGGGTTGAGGGAAAATATGATGATGAAATTTGTATTTAATAATTTTTTTTGCTTGAATAAACTTATTTTATTAATTAAATTAAAAAATTTAAAAGTAGCATGTTAACTTTTATATAAAATGATAAGAATTACACAATCTTAATAAAAACTTTATAAGATATTATCGTTAAATATCATCATTAAATATTAAGAATTTATGATTTTTTAAATAATATACTAATACACTAAAAAGTGTCACATATTTATGCGCGTGTGCCTGTGTGGTTGTTTGAAACTATGGAAAGGGAATTGCATTGTCATAATAATAAGAAGGTGGTCTCTCCTAATATGGCTCATATATATATATATCTTAAAGAAGTAATGATACGATTTAATGCTAATCCAAATACTTAATGTTAATTATTTGGATTTATCAATTGAAGATAGAAAAAGTTATTAAAAGATATAGTGATAGCATATATATATATATATTATTTGGATTTATCAATTGAAGATAGAAAAAGTTATTAAAAGATATAGTGATAGCATATATATATATAAGATCTTACTCAAGTGAGAGGAGTGTTTATTGTAAGAGGTGAAAGGAGTACATATTAACCATTGGATCTTATATGAAGGGTCAAGATTAGAACTTAAATGCATGTGACTTTTTTAAGTGATCACATGACCTTTAAGTAACTTTTAATCTTGACCATTTATATATGGTTGTATGGTCAAGATTTACTCATCTCACCCTCTCACAATAAAACCCCTCTAGAGATAACTTATATATATATATATATATATATATATATATATATATATATATATATATATATAAAATTACCTTAAAGAAGTAATGATACGATTTAATGCTAATCCAAATACTTAATGTTAATTATTTGGATTTATCAATTGAAGATGGAAAAAGTTATTAAAACATATAGAGATAGTATTTAAATTAAAAATTGCTAAAAAATTAAAGATATAAGGTTTGGTTTCATGAAGGAGACTTGTGACCTATTACTTGTCATTCTATTAATTGATTAAACTTCAGTTGTTCCATTGTAGGAGGAAGCCACATATTAATATGAATATTTATTGCTATAAGCATTGCTTGAACTGTTAGGTCAAGTTGAAGATGTCATTCTGGTTGACGATGCTACAGAGCTTACAGTTTGTAATAAAGTACTTATTCTTTTAAGGGTGAGTCTAATATACATCGTTCAAAGAAGGGTGTATAGTACACCCTGATCATCTCAGCTGTTGATCGTGTTGAAAAACATATCAACGGTTGAGATGAAAGACCTGTAACTTACCATCTCCTTCCACTGTCTCAGGTCATCGTCCTTTGTCGTCGGCCACCGCCTTGCCTCCAACGGTCGTACTCTACGTCGCCGGTCGCCCCTCTTGGTCCGGCCGCCCTCCTCCGCCACCGACAACTGCCCTTCGTTGCGAACAACCTCCACCGGCAACAGCCGGCGACCGCACCTACCGGCCACCGCCGGTAAGCCAAAGTATCCTTCGGCCACCGGCCACCTCCGGCCAGGCCACCTCAGACCATAGTCAACAGCCACCCCGAAAAAAAAAAACTTACAAAAAACCGGCCAGGCCACCTCTAGCCATAGTCGGCAGGCCACCACTGAAAAAAAAAACTTATAAAAAAAAACACCTGCAGCAGTAGGTAAATTATAAGGTATATGATACACTTAAACTCAACAAGGTGCACTATAGCACCCATCATTCCTTTAAATCTCAAGATGGAATTGCTGATGAGCTCCCTGTTAGAGCCAAACATGAAGTAGAAAGGACAAAATCACAAATGCCTAAAGAGGTCGCTGGTGTCTTCTCCAATTCTAATTTTTTGGTTTTGGAGGTATGTTTTTGGAATCAAGCTGTGTTTTACTGGTTCTTTGGTTGACAAAAAATGAATTCATAGCTAAATAAGATCCTTTATATAAGATCTTGAGACTCAACCTTTATATAAGATCTTTTTGTTTTGATTTTAATTCAATTCAAATTCAAATATTATTTCAATTCCTAGCTATAACTTAAATATGATTTAAGTTAATCATTTTGAGTTAAAATGATGATTGACTAAATTAAAAATAATAAATAATAATAAATCAATAAAGTTTATTTTTGCTTACTAGTTAATTTTTTTCTTCCAATTTAATTTGTTATTAATTAGAATTTGCCACAAATTAAATTTTGTGCAAACTAACCCATTATATAAGAGGTGAATATAAGAATACAAAATATAAGAGGGGCGATTTTGGAAAAGAAAATAGAAAGGTATCGTATAAAAGGGAAGAGCAAGGGCAAAAAAGACAAAGGTGCTGTCTACCTCCGCTATCGCGAAATCCTTAGCGTCGTCGATTTCAAAGCAGCGGGAGAGATGAGTTCTGCTGGTAAAGCATTGCCATTGCGCGCCTTTTTGTATTTGTTGTGTTATGTCTTTCCTAGTTTTCGATTTGATTCTTATTCAACCTGCTTCTTGCATCTCTTTCTTCTTCATTGTTCACTTTGTCTTTGTTTTTTCTTTTTTTTCTTTTTTCATTGTTGCAAGTTTGAAGCTGGATGTGTATAAGCTTATTGTTCTCTTTAGAGCATAATTGGATTTAGAATCCACGCCTCAAAAGGGATTGAAACAGAAAATATCTATTTAGGGTGATTTACAGATTTCAATTCAATATAGATTTATTTTTTATTTGGTTTTTGTTTTCATTTCTTTTTTAAGATTTCTATGCTAGTGGTTAGTGAGAACTGTGAACCTAGATAGATTCTCAAAACCTAACCCAGGAAAACCCTAATTTACAACAATTTTCTTCCCCTTTTCTTTCTTTCTGAGTTTATTACAACGTTGATTTCTTGGTGGTTGCTGCTTTGGTTTCTAGCTTTGAGTTTTTAGTTATTTGCATTGCCTCTTCTTGGAAACTCCTCCTTCATTTTGGGAAAGGTAAACTGGATTTAGGTCCAAGCTACTCGACACTATTGGGAAAGGTAAAGTTAAGCACTTGGTTATTTCTTTATTGGGTGTAGGTGGTTGAATATACCTGCTTTCTTAAATCCTTGATACGGAAAATCTGAATGGTGTGAATGTAAGTAGCCCAGAAAATATTGACCGTGAAAATCTGTGGTTATATGGTTCAAGAAGCATTCCTAGATGATGGCAACCTTTATTGGTTGTTCTCTATGGTTTTATCATATAGTTTATCCTATTCTTTCTTTTGTGAATATAAGATGGAGTTGCTTTGGACAACAATTTAGATTGCATGTTTCAGATACCATCAATGGGAATTCTGGCGAGTCTGTCAAAGAACCTGTTCCAGGGTCAAGTCTGGAAGCAAAACAAGGAAATACTGGTGAGGAACAAATGATGTTTACAATCCGAATTCTTGCTAAAATTCGAATAAACTGGCTCACATGCTGCTTGTGTTGCTAGAAGTAAAAGCTCAAGTTGATGCCATGTGGGAACAAATGAATAAAGGAGTATCTAATAAGATCCTCAGAAGTTTTACGAGCAAGCCTAATTCCACTGCAAAAAGAACTGCAAAGAAGACATCTTCTGTAAGACCTTGCTGTTGCTTTCTTTTTCTAGGCATTTCATAAAGAAGCTCTTTTCACAATTGTTAGCTTGTCTTTGATTTCCTCCATCCTAATAACTTTGAACGTAGAATTGGATGTCATATTTGGGGTTGGCGCCAAAAACAACTGAATCCCTTGGGCAAGGTGCTTCCCAGAATGGACCTGGTCTAATGCAGAACAGTACAAGTGATGAAGCCAAGAAGCTTGCTGCTGCTGCTCTTGCAGCTGTGAAAGACGATGCTGCCACTTCTGCCTCAGGCAGGGGGAAACTTGTGGTAAGCACATTGGTATCCAGTGCACCTATTTTTGGTCATGTGCTAATCTAGCTAAAGTGGGAAATAGTTTGTGCAATTGGCCAAAAGGGAGGGAAAAACATATAAAAAGAGTAAAGAGTTTGTGCAGTGAAGTTATATTTTATTTTTTTTTTAAATTTTCAAATTCAATATGTAGACATGCCTGAATTATATCAAAGACGACTTTGACATAGGACTGGCTTCGCTTGTATTTTTCTGTTCCAGTATTTGGTTTACTAGTGCCTATAGTTAAGCCCAGAACCAATTTGAGTATACCATACATGAACAATTTTACATTGAAAATTTGAAATGCTTTGAATTCCAACCTGGTTGATGACTGACCATTCACAGCACCTATGAGGCATTTGAGTGTCAGTGTGTGTTCTCCTTTAACAGATTACAGAGGTTCGGGACTTTGCTGGTCAAGAAATTGAAGTAAAAAAGTTTGTAGATTCTGACTCAAAGGAGGCAATAGAAAGAGCCAAAGCTCCTGCACCTTCTGCTGTGGATGCTGTCCTTGAACAAATCAAGAAGAAACAGAAGCTCAGTGTACTTGATAAGACTAAGAAGGACTGGGGAGAATTTAAGGAAGAAAATAAGGGACTGGAAGAACAGCTTGATGCTTACAAGAAGAGTTCAAACCAGTATCTGGAGAGGGTTTCATTCTTGCAGCGAGCAGATTACCGTGAGTTTGAACGAGAGAGAGATGCACGACTGGCCTTGCAAGCCAGAAAGCGGCCAGATATGCAAGAGGACCTCTGCGACTGAAGGAAGTTGAAGGCTGGAGTTGCTACCTTTGCAGAATTATGTATGGTTTTGTCGTGAGTTGATTGTCCAGGAGCTATAGTTCCTGGGAAGGTCTTGGTCTCCTAAGTGGAGGAAGACCTTTGATCACATTAGTGGTGTATTATGCATTTTGAGGTTTAAGATTTGGAATGCTTTTAAATGACGTGGTACTTGATGTGGAAGGGGAAAATAGGGGACTAGAGAGAAACGGTGTAAATTTTAGACTGACATTGTTACATTACATAATTCCATTTTCCCCCTGTTTCAAGGGATTTTTATTCATATTCTTTAACAAGATTAGACTCTCCTTGATGCAAAGCATGCAAACGCAATGAATGAAATAGCATGTATTAATATGCACCATCTTCTCTCCATGGCATTGTTTTTAATTGCTTTGAATTTTTACGTAGAACCATTCCCTTTGAATTTTTAGGTAGAACCATTCCCCTAGAGAGATTATTGTATAAACTTTGTGCACTTAATTTATGTGTACTAAGTCATAAAAAGTATTAACACATCATTAATATACTAGTGAAAGAAACAGGTCTACTCAATGGTTGGGTGGAGGAGACCGAGATAGAAGATGAAGGTTGTGGTGAGGGGGTTCCACTGTCAGAAACGGTAGGGATGTTTGGTGCCCAGTTGAAGATGGCTTCTGAGTTTGTGTCGTAATCTTGAAGCGGAAAAGAAGATGCGTAAGTCATTGGTGATAGATGGGGATGAGAATATGGGGTGGACATTAGAGAACAAGGATAATGGTTTGGGCAATGACCTTGATGGACACTGCAAGGGTGGAGCTACTCTAATTTGGGGCATTGTAGAAGCCAAGGGAATTAGGGAAGGCTAATGGCACCTTAGTGGAAGCTCTCGTGCTTCAAGCATAACTTAGTCATTACGCTTCAAGCAATGGGACTTTGGTGGGGAGGTTTTGTAACATTCCAAAATTTCCTATCTCTTAAGCAGTAATTTTGACGATTAAGCAATTTTCTTGTTTAGTAATTTTGAATCTTGTAAAATTATTTTGATTTTTCCGTCAACGTATTTGATCGTTTTGAGTGATTTATTCCGTGTCAGGAAAATAAAAATTTTTGGTAGGAAAAACTTTACGTAATTTAATTTTTATCGTTAGGTTTTAATTATTTTACGTAATTTGATTTGATATTTGTGCATTTTTTAATTTTTGATTTTTGTGGATGATTATAAAATTTTTTCTTGATTGTGGGCTCGGGGGTGTATGGGGCTAGGTAGCCATACGTGGGTAAAGGTGGGTCAAGAAAGTGAAAATTTTTCTACGTATAAAAAATTTATACTGTTTAGACAGGAGATAGGAGATCTTACTAAACCTGAATCCAGAAACAGTTTTAGAAATTTTATTGTACTGTGTTTTGTACTGTATTTAATTTATCGGATAATAAAAATACAGTAAATATAATCTTTCGTGGGGTTTTAGCAGATAAAAATAGAAATTATATTGCTTAAATCAACCTTGGTGGTTTGGATATTCACCATTGATTTAATTAACGATGGAGACTTGATCTTGATTTAATCAGCGGTGGAGATTTGATCTTAAAAGTGAATAAGATCATTTATAACCATTAGATGGAGATTAAATCAAGGGTAGAGATTTGGTCATATAAAGCGATATGACCATTTAGAACCATGGATATAGAATTGATTAAGGGTGAAGATTTGGTCTTGTCAGAAAGAAATGACCATTTATGAATTGATTTAGATTTAATCAATGGTGAAGATTTAGTCTTAAAAAGTGATAAAGACTAATTATGACCCTTGGATTAAAAGTAAGAAGGAGTAATCTTGACCCTTAATTTTGGAGACACATCTAATGACTAGAATTTAAAGGAGAAAGATTCAATACGCAGATTAAGTCTTCTAAATCAAAAATCTACCTAAATCCCAACCATGAATTATTAATGGTAGAAATCTTCTAGATGATGGTAGAATAGATGACAAATTATTAAATGCATCATGAAGGAGGGGGACGGTTTTTGTAAAGTATTTTGGAGTAAAGAAAACTTTATGTCATTATTAAGTGGTTTGATCAATTATCATCGTTGTTGCATTAATTGCACTTTTGAAGAAGCACCTACGGCCATGCAAAGTTAAAGGGACAAATTTGATTCAATTAATTCATTTGGTTATTGTCTTTATACCTACAAAAGCTAAATAAAAGTAAGTCAATTTTTGATGACTTAGCACATATATCATATGGTCATGTACTACTTTTTGGAGACAAACTACTCATAATTGATTTATTAGCATCCTTAGGAGATGACTTGAAGGGGTGCACGGTTTTGAGAGGCCTTAAGGCCATAGAAAAAGTTTGAAGACCATTATCATTATAAATCTTGGTCATCATTAAACATTTTTAAGAAATCTAAGTTACCAAGTTTTCTCCATTTTCTTCTCCAAGCAAGTTTCGGTCAAGCACCTTAGAACCATCATCCAAATTTCTATCATTTCATCCAACTTGATTTTCTAAACCTAAACACCATTCTAAGAACATCTCTAGTTATGAGTTTTTCCAAAATCATTCATCTTAGGCTTCAAATCCAAGCTTCAAGTTTCTATCAAAAATCAAAAATTTCATCTTTGTGTTTCAAGAGAAACCATTCGGTCAAGACCCCTAAAACCACTCTCCAATCTCTTTTAATTTCATCCAACCATAGATCTTGAATCTACATGATATTCTAAGCAACTTTCATGTTGGAGATTTTTTCTAAATCATCTATCTTCAACCTTGTTCTTCAAGCTAAAGATTGAAACTTTAATGGTGAAGTTTGTTACTCTTCACTTTTCTTTTGATTTTCAAGGTTCTAACCATGATACACATCCATGGTTTTCTTAATCAAGCTTAGTATACTAATTTTTATGTATTTTATTTTGTATTTGAGAAGCCCTTAGTGATGAAGGACTTGAAAAAAGAAGCAAAACAAGGAGTTTTTGAAGATCTTCAAGTGGTAAGAGGGAGATCCATCTCACCAACCAAGCATGGTGGTGAGAGATGGTCTTATATTTGATGGGTATTGAATCCATGTGAGGATTCATATCCATGGTCATGTAATAATTTATATGTGTTTATGAGCTTTGATTAATTGTCTATACTTAATATGCTTTGCATGAGTTTATGATTTTGATGGTATGCTTATACTATGCATAATTATAATATGACATGCTTTTGATATATATATTGTGTATGTATGTGTATGTCATGATTTGATGATGGAAAGAAAATTAATTTTGGTCCCAATGGCCAAGGAAGAGCTACGGTTTTGATGCCCTTGATTAGGGTTCATGTTGAAATTTTTCAAGAATAAGGGAATTAATTTTTTGATCCCTAGAACATGGTGAATTTCGGTTAAGACACCTCAAGATAGGTGTTCACAAAATTAATATTTTCTTGAATGATGAAAATGAATGTTTAGAAAAAGCAAAGAAAATAAATAAAGAGTTTATTTTTCAAAGAGTGCATGAACACGGTTTTAGAATGATTTTTATTGATTTATTTTATGTAAAAAGTTTCTAAGTGTTTTACTAAACATGAGATTTAAATGAAAATAGTAATGATGATTTTAAAGGATTTGTAAAGAAAGTGAAAACGGATTTGCAAAGAAAGTGAAAAATGGAAATGAACAAATGATTTGATTTTCAAAAACTATGAGTCTTACGTTTTTGTAAAGGATTTTTAATGGATTTTGTTTGTGTAAAACTATATCAATTTAAAAGGAAAAATATTTGATGGTTTCAATAATTATACGTCCATGTTTTTTAAAAAAGGCTTGTAATGTCTTGATTTTTATGAACAAAGTGATTTTCAAAGTGAAAACGTAAGCTTGATTTAATACTGAGGAATTTGGAAAGGGAATCAAAGTGTTTTTATCACTTGAGAGAATTTTGTAAGCGAAAGACAAAGAGAGGTTGAAACGTGTTTGAACTCTAATTTATTTTGAAGAATGATTTTGAAAGTGATTTGAGAAAAATGGAGAATATAATGGTGATTTGAAAAGTTCTTAACATTATAACTTATTTTTGAGTTTTGAAAGACGATAGAAAATGTTAAGTTTTGAAACGCGTTGATTTATATCAATAAAAAAGTGATTTTATGAATTATATTTTAGAAAAGATTTCTTGAGTAAAGAAATGTGGAAAAAGATTTTCTTGAGTAAGAAAATATATTACATGAAGTATAAAGTTATATTATTTTAAGAAAAGTTGAAAAAGGAATATTTGAAGGTTGAGAAATATTTTACGTAATGAAATTGTGGTGAAAAAATTATTTACGTATCTTAAAAACGTAATTTTAAAGTACGTGGTTTGAAATATCGTAAAATATTTCTAAGTGTTTCGAAATATAGTAAAATATTTCTACGCAATTTTAAATACGTTGAAATATTTCTACGCGATTTGAATTACGTTTAAATATTTTACGTAATCAATTACTATTGAAAAATCACTACGTGATGGAAAAGTGATGAATTATTTTTACGTGATTGTGAAAATAAAGAAAAATCATTATGTGATTTGAAAAATGTTTTAAATATTTTAAAAATGAAAGAAAATGATTTATGCGACTTAAAAGGATGATTTTTAAGTTACGCGATTTTAAAAGCTTGATGAAAAATATTATGGGATTTGAGAAACGTATATTTTTACGCGATTGAGAAAAACGTTAAAAAATTAAGACGTGATTTAAAAGTGCTGTGAAGAGTTGCGGCGTTTTGAAAACGTGAATGAAGTATTACGATATTTTGAAAACGTAACAAAAACATTTTGGAATTGTGAAAGCGTGAACGGAAATGTTGTGATTTTGTAAAAACACGATGAAAGTGTTTTATAACTATGAAATGTGATAACATAATTTTCTTTGTTGAAAAAATACAAGTATAATTTGATACAATTTATATGCATTGGAAAGAGATGCCTGTGATTGGATTTGGTGCATTATACATTCATTGGAAAAACATGCGTTGAGTCATATGATACATTAAACTAATGAAATTGAAAAGATTTGACCCTTTGGGGTTGGACTTGCACTGATATATTCGTACATTGTATATGGCCCTTGTAGTTGAAGAGGGAATGAGAATTGATAGTGAGGTCTATGATAGATCTTAAGGCGTCGAGTAGCGGTCGATCGATGGTGGGACGGTGGCGAGTACCCTGTGCCACTTAGCGTGCGATCGTTCTGCAACGCGTTGACGATCCCGACAAGAACACGATTCTTTTCAACAACCTGGAAGATTGTCTTTGGGTTAAAGGTGACGACAATTGATAGAAAGATTCTCCTCGAAATTGTGAAAACCTCCATGGAGTTATTTTTAAAAAAAGCGAGTTTTTGTGCACATGCATAATCGACATTTATATCTGTGTGATATATTAATTGAAGAATATTAGCTATGATAATTGTTTTGAATACTTGGATGATGATGATGATAATTAGACAATGTTGAGGGCATTATCATAACTGTTGCTTATGATAATTGAATTGATAAATGATTAGATGATGATAGTTGATTAATGTTGACGGCATGGTCATAATTGTGATATGATCTATCTGTATGATATCTTTACTTGTGTTATCTCAATCGCTTATGTTAGTATTGGTGTAGGTGATCTCACCTCTTTGTTATGTTGTTTCTTTGTGTCTGCATCTTGTTAAAATCAAATAATAGAAGGATCGAGTTGTCTTAGCACATAACGAGCGATAAATACTCGAGATGGGTGACAACAATAAGGAGTGGACATTCGGGACTCGAAGGTGTGCGGTGTTGACAAAGAAACGGATGTAGACGGATCGATCAACAAGATGGATCACACAGAATAAGTATGTTAATTTTAACGTTAGTGTTGTATCGTCTTTATTAAGTAGGGCCGTCATGGGGTTTCTTCTTGTTAAAAAAAAAAAAGTCTGTTAGCTTTATATTTCTCCTTAAATTATGAAATATTAATTAGTGTCAATATTGTATATGAATCTGTTTTAATATATATTTTTCAGTATTACATATAAATTTCAGTAAGTTTATATTTCAACAAGAAAGAAATTTTGAAACTCATATTTTCATAACTCAAACCTTTTACGAATTGATTTTCAGATTATGAGTTGGGAGTCGAAAATGTGATGCCTTAAGAAGGATGTTATAGGTTTGTTTGCAGTTGTTATAGGATCCTTTACTAAACCTTCACCTTGAGGACAAAGTGAATCTTTTGTGGAGAATATTGATAGGTATCCACCCATAACAACCGTGTACTTTAAGAATGATAGGAGGGAAATTGCCCTATCAAGTGGTGTCTAGGCATAATAGAAAAATTAGCATTGGGAATATGCATTAGGAGGGAAACTGCCCTATCAATTGGTGTCTAGGCATAATAGAATAATTAACATTGAAAATATGCATCTGAAGTTAGAATGAAGAGAACAATAATTAGCATTGTAAATATACACAAGAAATAAGAATAAAAGAAGACTGCAGGGGCTATGAGAGGAGGCATATTTTGAGTGAATAGGAGTGGTTTGGGAAAAGGATTCCCTAGTGTCGATGGACTTTTTGGTTATTATCTTTCTACACTTTATTTTTATTCTTGTCCAGTGTTTATCTTGTAATTCAGAGGGAGTTTTCTCTCTGTTTTGAGTATTATTTTCAATAAAACATCTTGGTATTTCAGTTCTTATCATAAACAAATTTCAAGTCAAGAAGAGTAGTAGGTTCTTCTTTCATTTGGTAAATAAAACATGGCAGTGGGGGAGGGATAAGACGGATGAAGGGGCAACCATCATTGTTTTCAGACAGATCTGAGTATATACAACAGAAAATATTAGCAGTTTAGAAAAACTATAACAACAAGAGGGACTAGAGTGCCGAGGCTTATAATCAGGGCTTTGATGAAGATGAAAGCGGTGGTAGCCCAAGGAAGAAGTTCAAGCTTCAAAAAACAATTTGTATTCCTTGAAGAGAGCCTCAAAGAACACGACGTTATCAACTCAAACTCAACTTAATGATGTTAGCGTCAAAAAGCTCAAACTTAGTTTTTGTCCATTATTTGTTTGGGCGACGTTTAACCTACTCCCTAAATGTTTCTATGCTCCATGGAATTTACCTGCTATCACAAGTAAATCTAGTTGACTGAATTTCTCTGGGTCTTGGACTTCCACCCTTCACCCTCTCAAGCGCTGGCGCAACGTCTTCTTCCTCCTCCGATGCTGGGTCAACTTCCCCCTCCACCCTCTTCGGCACAGGCGACCCCTTTGTCTCCCCGCCACCACCATCATCTCACCGCTGTGGCCGCTGCAGGAAAATCGAAAGGGTGAGAGACGCCTAGAAAACGACACTGTTTTTTGGTAAATTGTGTGAATTGAAACGAGAAAATGATGAAAACTTTGTGTCTGATTTGCAGAGAGACAGAGAGGAAAAGCACGTGCTCTGGCCTTCGGCTAGCTGGGACTACCGAGAGATGATAAGAAAAATGTTTGTTTTTGTTTGATGAATAGGGAAAGGCATGCACTCTACATGTGATGTATTGATCCCAAATGCATCCGTACAACCGGCTACTAGCAGTGGTCACTCGACGCCGTTGCCGCCGCATTCGCCGCTCCAGTCTTCGAGGCTCTGCCATGGGCAGTCCAAGACCGGCCGGTCGGACCGTTCCCCAGCTGCTCACCTGGATGTTCCTCTCGGTGCTGCTTCGCAGGCAAGGTGTGTTCCTGTTCACACCTCTCATCCACATCTCCGACATGCTCCTTTACATGGGCACTGCCCCAAAGTTACCTATTATGCAAGTTCTAAGTTTTATTCGCAGTCGTTGATCATTTTAGATCCATCATCATTGGTGTATACTTGATGGAGCATAGCATAGTTGCTGATAAAGATTTTGGGAGTATTTAAAACAGAACCTATTTGTTTATTTGAATTCCTCTAAAGTAATACCAGGACACAATTTTCTTGCAAAATAACTCAATCTTCAGTCTAGTTTTAAGACAGGAGAGATCGTATTGACATACTAATCCTCTACTTATGCTATTCCAGATTCGTTAAAGCAATATATCACTTGTATCTTACTCGTCCCAGCAAAGTTGGTGGTTTCCTTTTACATTAAAATTTATTCTTCAGTGACACATTCCATATATTCCTATGAGACTCATTGACAACTGATGCAAAGGGAAGAAGAAATGGGTAGATAAGAGTAATTTAAATGGACCACCGATTAAGTTGTTTTCACTCAACAGACAAAATTACAATATAGCTCCAGAGAGAAGGGGAGAGATATATCATTCAACAAGGATTAAAAACAACACAATCATTTCTCTTATTATGCATAGAAGTAAATGAAGATCTAATTTGTATTTTAACACACAAACATGGTATCATCTCCAAGTCATTGTAAAATTCTTGGACAAAAATGAAAACAAGAATAAAGAAGCAACCGGCTCTTCAAATGTGAATGGGCTTGTCAAAAGTGGCCATTGCAGCTTCTTTCACAGCCTCGCTCATTGTTGGATGCGCATGGCATACACGTGCTATGTCCTCACTTGATGCATCATACTGCAATGCTATCGCTGCTTCGTGAATGAGCTCTCCCGCATTGGATGCCATAATATGCACTCCCAATATCTTGTCTGTCTCCTTTTCAGCCAATATCTTGACCAGTCCTTCAGCATTATCGATTGCCTTAGCCCTGCTATTAGCCAGGAAAGGGAACTTCCCAACACGGTAATCAACACCAAGTGCCTTCACCTGCTCCTCTGTCTTCCCAACGTATGCAACCTCGGGGTTTGTATAGACAACACCTGGGACTTTGTCATAGTCCACATGGCCAACCTTACCAGCTATGTACTCAACACAAGCAACCCCATCTTCTTCTGCCTTGTGTGCCAACATTGGGCCTGGAATTACATCTCCAATTGCATAAACACCAGCTACATTTGTGGCAAATCTTTCATCTACCAAAATTCGTCCTGCCTTGTCAATTTCAACTCCTATCTTGTCTAACCCAAGTCCAGCTGTGAATGGAGTCCTACCAGCAGATACAAGAACAACATCTGCTTCGAGTGTGGTCTGATCACCACCAGCTGCTGGTTCAAGAGCCAGCTTCACACCATCCCCAGAAGTATCAACTCCAACCACCTTAGTCTTCAGCTTGAATTTCATGCCTTGCTTCTCAAGAGAACGCTGAAACTGCTTCCGGACTTCCCCATCCATAGTTGGAACAATATCTGCTGCAAACTCAACAACAGTTACCTCGGAGCCAAGTCGGCCCCATACTGAGCCCATTTCTAGCCCAATATAGCCTGCCCCAATGACCACAAGTCTCTTGGGGATTTCTGACAAAGCGAGAGCCCCTGTTGATGATACAATTTTCTTTTCATCAATAGTGACGCCAGGTAGAGATTTCACATCCGAACCAGTGGCAACTATAATATGCTTGCCTTTCACTACAGTATTCCCACCATCAAGCGTGTCCACAGAGACTTCAGATGGTGAAACAAATTTGCCATATCCTTTGACATAGTTTACCTTGTTTTTCTTGAATAGGCCTTCAATACCCTTGGTCAGATTAGTAACAGCTTTATCTTTTTGGGCCATCATAGCTGGCAAATCAACCTCAACAGATGAAAACTTGACCCCATGGTTGGCGAATGCATGTTTGGCTTCATGGTACATGTGGGTGGAATGCAAAAGCGCCTGAACCAAAATATGAAGGTATCAATAATGAGTACATGGGTTAGAGAGAAAAATATAACCACCAGCCTTTTGGAACTATATATATATGAAGTTATAATATAGTTTGCAGGACATCGAATGACTTTGTATGGAAAATTAAGTAAAACAGACGGAAGGATATGCAACTTAGTGTATGGAAATTACCAAGCAGAGGCAGACTTAATGTAAGGCCTCTCATCCAGTTAATAATCCATTTAAGATTAGTGCTTTTACCTTAATTTTGATATTGGCAAATCAAATCAACTCATTCACACAATCAGGGGAAAAATATGTAAAACCCAAATCAAGAACAGTGCAGGAGTAACATAAAATGTTGATAAAAACACGAGAAAAAGAGAAAATACATGTTCATACTTGTTCAAGTTTTCTCCATCTTATCTACTTTCTCATAGCAGCACCAACCTCTACTTCACCATAATTCATAACGGAAATCACTAACATTCGCTGGCAACTCCAACTAAATTTACATTTATTTTTCGCTTTATCTCTTCTGAAAACAAAAGACAACAACCAAGAATGCTACAAAATTTAAAAGAACTAGAAAACTGATTCCCAAACCCGTAAATGCTGCATATTATTGTGATAGAAAAAAATACTCAGCCAGATGGAGGCTATTAATATAAAGTTGTACAACAAATGAGAAGTTGAAAACACAGAGACAGAAGCAATAAAATAAAAAGAAAGATTGGAAAGTTGAATCTAGTTGACACAGTGCAAAGTGTAAGAAAACAAAGAAGATGAATCAGAATGGGAATAATGAATGACCTTGGAAGGGATGCATCCGACGTTGAGGCAGGTGCCGCCGAGGGCGCCGCGCTTCTCGATGCAGGTTGTCTTGAGACCGAGCTGAGAGGCTTTAATGGCGGCGACATAGCCGCCGGGGCCACCACCGATGACGACGACGTCGTTTTGGTCAGATCCAGAAGCGAATCCCCTTGACCTTGAGAAGGAGGCGAGAGAGAGGGAGTACCTGAGGGTCTCCGATGACAGAATAAGGTAACCCTTCCGTCTCGCCAAATTTGCCGCCATAGCCATTATTATTGTTATTTGTTCCCAAACACCACACCTCAGTTCACCACCACCACCTACTCTTACCACCCTTTTTCTCAGGACCAAACACACAAAACGAAACAGTCACCGCACACACACAAACATCTTTTATTAAATACATAACGATAATAATAATAAAATTAACAAATAATTTCTACCAAAATAAATTTAACAAATAATTAGTCTTTGGTGGTCTTACGTCATAGGTTACGTATTCGTTCGATCTGAGCCCTTGGATGATCGCTAATGCACTTGTAGCCCTTCATTATCGTGGTTTCGTGATTTTTTTTTCTCTACCAATTATTCTTTATTCGTTTTTGGTTGGTTTTCTTGCCACTAAATTCAAGCTCTTTTCTTTGGACCGTTGATGTTGTTTATGACCATGTTTGCTTTAATTTTATTCCAACTTGTTGGCTGTGCTTTTTGGACGAACAACTAGGAGTCAAAATACGCAAGGACCATATTCATACTTAATACAAACAATGTGTGAGAGATCAAAGTTCTATTAATTTTTTTTTACTCCAGTTAATTACAAGACAAAACTGATTTAAAAAAATTGAAATTGATTTTTTGAAACGAAGTATGATACCTCTCTCTCCCTCCAACCCTCCAATATATATATATATATTGGATTTAAAGTTAGAGAAATTTAGTCTGTTATCTTATAAAGAACTTGAGTTTTTTAGTGGAAGAAATAATTTGTATATAATATAAAATAAATGGCTATAGTATCATTTTTTTAAAAAATTTCAATAACAATTTTTTTAACTAAATAATCACAATCGTCTTTTCAAATAATAATAGATTTCTATTAAGTCCATGAACATAATTCTCTCATGCTGTATTTTTTTTTTTTTGGGAGCTGCTCTCATGCTCTATCTTTATTTTTATTTTGTTTTTTTGTTTTTAAACAGCATAGGTAAATCAAGGTGTTACTTGTATCCTAAAAACTTGCTCAGGAATGTTTTAGATTTTTAATGATGAATTCAGTGGGTCACCATATACTTAATAACTCAAATTAAAAAAAAAAAGTAGTAAGAGTAATATCATGATGTGCAAAGTAATACTTAGGTTTAAATTCATTAAACGCTTTGCCAGGAGATCAATTCTCTTTTTTTTTTTTTTTTTTTTGACATGGAGATCAATTCTAAGTTTTGATGGAAAAGTAAATAATCTTCTACTGCTTTAACTTCAATGCTTAATAAGTTATATTTCTTAATTAGTAGCAAACTCAATATATATTAAGAGTGTATTTAGAATGTAAAATAATGAGAAATGATTTGATTTGTAAATTAAATTTAATTAAATCTTATGATTGAAATGTTAAAAAAATAAGAAATAATTTGTTTTAAAATCTAATGGTTAAAATGTTAAAAAATAAGAAATAATTTGATTTTTAAAATTATATGGATTTCATTTTTTTTATTTTAAAATTTTCATCAAATTTGATAAGATTTGTTATGATTTAATTTGATTTGAAATAAATAGATTATTTTATCTTTAGCAACTACATCTAACTACCTCTCATAAGGATTAAAATATAAAATAATAAAATATAATTAAATCAATTTTCATTTTAATGAATTTCAAACATAAAATTTGATTTTTAAATTAATTTAATTTTTTTAAGTTTTAAATACAAAATTTAATTTCTAAATCAAATCAATTCAATTCAATTCAAATTAAATTATTTTTTATTTTTATTCATTCTAGACACAACTAAAAAATTTATACGATAGTTATTATGATTATGAAATTAAAGTTCAATGGTTACAATCAGTGAGAAATTCATAATTTTTTAAATCTTCTTGAGGCAGAAACATCTGCCATTTATTTATGATCTGAAAAGTGGAGAAGGAAGGGCCTCACAAGGCATTTGATACTTGGAGGTGTAGATTGGAAACTTCCTATTTCTCAGAGCATGAGGCAATAGCAGAAAATTTCCCTAGTCGTACGTTTACAACTTCTGGATAACGAAACAACAGCCTCACACACCTTAACAAGGCATGGGTGCCTCGTGCTAGGCATCGAGCGGGGTGAATGTTAGCTTCCTGTGAGCATCGCCTTGCGGTTGGTTGAAAATCGAGCCTGTGATAGAATGCACCATGATAGAGTGTGGTTGAGTAAAACTTGAGACCAATCGTGCGTGTCTTTCTACTTGCTCCAATACTCTATGACTCATAAACATCAATTGATTGTCCATAACAGGAAATTCAATGGTTATGACAGTTATTATGATTATGAAATTAAAGTTCAATGATTACAATCAACAAGAAATTCATATTTTTTTAAATCTTGGGACAGAAACATCTGCCATTTATTTAGGATCTGAAAAGTGGAGAAGGAAGGGCCTCACAAGCCATTTGATACGTGGAGGTGTAGAGTTGGAAATTTCCTATTTCTCATAGCATGAGGCAATAGCAGAAAATTTCCCTAGTCATACGTTTACAACTTCTAGATAACGAAATAACGGCCTCACATACCTTACCAAGGCCTGGATATATTTGGTTGGACAAGGGCAACTGACAGGCTCGACTCAAATCCCTCCGAAAGACAAAAAATAACTGAAGATAGATTGGTAATTGAAAAATTGAAAATAGTCTATCTATTCACAGAACTCCTTTTTTATTAAAAAAAACTGAAAATAGATATAACCGAGAAAAAGTCGTCACATACGACAAGTAATTAGCTTTTTAGTGCCAAAGGATGATATGATATTGTCCCATGACGACATACGCCTATAGTGATAAGATGGGCCAAGCATATCCATCCATGATACGTGGGGGGTCCAAGAACAATAAAGAAGGTTCAAACAAGAACAAACAACGAAGGTTCAAACGTGCACTCAACTATCCCATATGTCAAAACAAACCGCCATTGAAGCAAATGTACAAGAAAATATGAAATGAAACGAATATTGAATCCTGGTTGCGCGCACCTCCAAAGCATTGCTAAGAAGTCTAAATCATTTCCTATTTACAGAAGTAACAACAATGTGAAATCGAAAGTCGAAACCACTATGGAGGGGACTGGATCTATTCCGCCAAAATTAGCTACAGTTGTCTCTACATATACCAACATAATCCAGAAAACACCTCCCAATTAAATAGGGCTAAACCCCGCTATCCTCACCAAATATCCCCTTCTATCCCTACAAAACTGCTGGCTGCTTTTTCTAACTCTATGAAACAACCTAAAATACAGATCAATCTTTTAATGAAAGGAACATGTGAGAATCACGACAATTGCATTTACATTCAATTCCCTTCTATCAAGCTCTTCAATCTATTACGGGCCTCTTCAGACAGACTGCAAGCTTTGAATCTTCGTCTTTGTGGTGGACAAGATTCAACGATGCTTTCAATAGTGGACAATGATATAACAATCACAGTGAGATTATCTGATGTATTTAGGCGCAATGCTTCCTTGACTAGTTCTCTGGCACATTGCTGTGGGTCATCATGCCTTCTTAATCCACGGCGAACAAGACTAACTGCAACTTGGCTAGACATTACATCCCAAATCCCATCACACCCAATGATCAAGAACTCATCATCCTCTGTTAATGTAACCAGCTGAACATCTGGCTCAGCAATAAGAGGGGATGCAGCACCAAGTGGAAATTTCAAGTCCCAATCCCCAAGTGCACGAGTTACTGAAAGATAACCATTGAGATATCCATCATCAATGAAGCCACCTAACTCCTCCACCCTCCTCCGTTCTGGTAAATAACTTGGCCTATGATCTTGAGACATCTCAACAGCTGTGCCTCTCCTGCAAAGAACTGCTCGACAGTCACCTGCATTAGCGACCAGCAAATGCCTTCCAAGTATAAGGACAGTCAATGCTGTAGTCCCACATGAACTACTAACACTTTGTTCATCAGCCAAGGCACGGTCTGCCCGTAAAAAAGCTCTCCGATGAGAATCCTCCAACTTCTGTAGAAAAAATGCATCAGTATCATACGATTGCAGCATATTAGCATCTTCAAAAAATAATTTCATAGCTTTCCTCTTTACAAAAGCAGCTGCATCAGGCCCTCCATGCCCATCAAAAACTGCATAAAACGCACTTGGTATTGGGTACTTGAACAGAAATCCAAGGTGGGCAGCTAGATCATCTATCCGAATGTGTTCATCTTCCATAGATACCCTTGGTCCAATTTCAGCATAGCTACCAGAACGCACATTCGGTACAAACTTGGTTGCAGGAGTCTCCAAAATGGAGTCTTTAATGATCTCAGAGCAAGTCACTGCCTAACATACGTATAAGACATCGGTCAGCACATCAACACAAAAGCAATCCACTAGACAAAAAAAAAATGTAAAAACAAACACCCAATTCCAAATTTTCTTCTGGAGAAAATTTTTCAGCAAATTTTTCACATTCCTCTTTATTGGTGTTGTGCGTTGGGGAGAGGTGATAATATATAGTATATAGTATGGAACCTGGGCTAAAGGCAATGAATAAATTAAAAAAAAAAAAACCACCCAATTCCAAATTATAGTTCCAAAAAAATTGAGGTTCAGAAATCTCAGCAAATACTGGAGGACCATTAGATCTTCCACACATTTATCAATCAATAGAAGAAAAATATCAAATTTAACAGCCGATTCACATTTGAAAATTAACTATGCCAAATTCACAGCTAAGTTCGGACTGATTGATACAGAATAATCACCAAAAAAAGCCCACGGATTCAAGCCCCAACAGATATACAGAAAAGGATAAAGGGAACACCAATTCTTTAACCAAACCAAAAAATACATACAGTAAGAATCTCAATTGAAAAACAAACCCAAAAGTAAAAACCAAAAAAAGGAAAAGAGACATAGCGATTCAAAGCAAGATGTTTCAGTATAAATGGATTCAGAGGAAACCAGTACTTGGCCAAATATGGGGACAGACGGGGAGGTAGGTGAGACCTCAACCTTGACGTTGTGTTCTTGTGCTACGCAAAGGTGATACTTCACGTCCAACATGGGAATGCTCTGCTGACACATAATTTCTGCTTCCGCTACCATCTTCTGGCTCACGATCATCTTCTAACTCCGTTTTCCAATCTCTTTCTTTCGAAACCAGTACAGAGAATAACTAGGGTTTCAAATTTCCAGAATTGAATTTTGAAGCGTTGCAATTTGGGGCTGAATTCGGATTTCTTTGAAGAACAAGAATGAGAGCAGTAACAAAATTAGGGTTTCTTTCTTTCTCTCTTTCTTTGCCTGTGGAAGTACTTAAAGGGAGCTTAACTTCGACGCGCTTGTACTGTGAGGTGAAAATCAAATAATACCCTTGTAATCATCCAAAATCTCTCTTTCGAGACTTCTCGAATGGAAGGGTAGAATTGTGAAACGTAGACAAGAACGTGGAATCGCCACGCTTCTTCTCATGGGCCAAGTAGATTCGCATTCGCTTCACGCATCTTTGAAATGACAAAAATTTCCCTACCTATGCTTCTGATCAACGTTAATTAAATTAATTAATTATCCCTATATAACAAAATTAAAGAATATTTTCTTAAAAATAACTTATTCTTTCAAATTACTTTATCTAAGAATTATACATGTTATTTTTTTAATTTTAAATTTAAATTATATTTTTAATTAATTATGTTTCTTTATAATTTTAAATATTTTTTATTTTAATTTATATTTTTATATTTTATCTTAATAAATTAATTATGTATATTTTAAATATTTTTTAATTTATATTTATTTAAATTCTATCTGATTTTTTAAAAAAACTCCATGCAATTCATAGATATACTGTTAATTAGTTAATTAATTAATTAATGCAATTTTTAAAGTTTAACTTTGCGGCTAAGCTCGTGGCATTGCTGCGTGTTCGGGTGGACTTGTTGTGGTTGCGTATAAGTAATTATTATTAGCAAGAATTATATACCTTTCCAATGACTGATAAGTAAATAACTAACAACCACGTCAAATGAATAAACTAAATAGTGGCTATGGATGGATATAAAATAAAATATTTGAATGATTGCCAATCCGAAAGAATATTGCTTTTTTTTTTTTTCTTATGTTTATCATGTTCATGTTCATTGAGACGTTATGGTTAGTTAATTGATTCCTACGCATTCATTAATTAAGCTTAATGCAGAAAAAAGTTAGTTTGTTTAAGGAGTGTTTGGAAATTTCTGAAAATTAGATATTTAAGTGCACTGAAGGTCATTATTAAATATAAAATGTTTAATAACTACCAAATTTTTTAAGAATTATTATCCAAATCAAATTTGAGAAAAAAGTGTAAAATTGATTATTAAAAAGTTCTAAATTAGTTATAATCTAACTCTTTTACACTCTCTTTTCTCCTTTTTTTTAATATCTCTCATCTTTTTATTCTCTCTCATGTTTTATTTTTATCTCAATATTTAAATTTTATTTTATAATTATTTTAAGATAAATCTTAACTAAATTAAAAAGAAATTAAAACTAATTATAAAATAACTTGAATTTATATAACTAGTTTTATCTTAAACAATTTTAAACCAATTTTGAAGATTGCCAAACTTACTTATTGAAAGGAATATTATTAACACAATACACTTAACATAGAAATTCCTTGTAATATATATTTTATTTAAAAAAATTGAATGACTTTTATGATATCTTAGAATGAAATATATCAATTAAATTGAATGATTTTTGGGATTAAGTCACAAGTAATATCTTTATAAATTTTTTAATTTTAACTTAAATGATTTGTCTTTAACCAAATCAAGAAATAGATTAATCTAAGTACATACAAATTAATTGGACACCACCTAACCGTAATATATATATATATATATATATATATATATATATATATATATATATATATATATATATATATATTATGAAAATTTAAATTGCGGGATCTTGACAGAATTTTTTGATAGTAAATACAAGTTTTATATTTTTCTATAAAAAGTAAATTAAATTATCAGCCATGCCTAATTGAGTAAACCACAAAAATTAATGAAAAAAAAAGGCTAGGACTTAGCATGTTTTCCAAATGGATGAAATAAGCTATAACGGATAAGGTACTCAACAAAAACAAACAGAAGAAAGAATTCCTCCCCATTTTCCCACACGATTTATGGAGGGGCATTGGGTTCAAATTCAGTGCATGCTCGCTCAAAAGGTCTTCGTTTACATTTTTATCATTGAAAAAGAAGCAATGGGAAGCATCCATCGGTTACCTTCCATTTCAATCCTATTCTAATTCTATATTATTCATAAAGTAACTTTTCGTTAGTGGTACGCTAAGTCATAATCTGCTTGCATACGAGGCATTATTAGACACTTCAATTTTGCTACTGACTCTGGCCATTAATTATCAACTATTAAGAGTTGATTATAGCACCCAATTCCCATTCAATTGTTTAAAGCCAAAGCCAATTACAGCAGCTTGTCCCTCAAGTTTTCTTTTCTTTTCTTTTTAACCATTTACCACTCCTTTCTTTCTTTTTTTGTTTTTTTTTGGGGGGGGGGGGGGGGGGTTAAATACCAACCCCTTCTTTAACAAGAAGTAGAATTGAAAGCAAAGTAGTTTTGTACTTCAGTTTTGTCCCACAGGATAACCATAAATCATAGTGGGTATGTGTCTCCGAGGCCACACGATTTGGCCTACGCGTGTCACCTTCTAAAAATGTAATTCCTCCTTTCCCATTTCTTAATCAACAATATTACCAACACATACTTATAAATATATCATTTTATATTTATATAAAATTTACTATTTAATTACAATTAGACCTATTTTATTTTTTACACACTTATACTCTAATTCTACTACCTAAATATATATGAAAGATGTGAGTGAAGAATAGACTTGTAATTAACATTTTCCTTTCTTTATATCTTGCAATGAAGTGCATTATGCAATAAATCATAATACTTAAATGACCATTGTCATAAAATGTATTTTGTTATTAAATCATGTGCTCCTCCCGAACAATATTTTTATTTCTTTAATTTATATTATTATTCAATTAATAGATTATTATCACCACTAATTTAGTTACATCATATATACTTTTTTCATATATATATATATATATATGAAGTACTTTTTTCAAATAATTTTGTTTTAATAAATTTTTCAATTCGACCGCTTAACACATGATCAAAGTACTAACTCAGACTTCTAACCGAGTCAACCTTCAGTCAAGTTATACAACTATGTTGCAAACTGAACCACAGCTCTGTTTTGTAAAACTCAGTCTGATGCCATGTAAAAGGTAGAGGACAAAGAGAAAGAACCGTTATTTTGGTACCGTATTACCGCGAAGCGTATTGTTCCTTGTTTTTCAGTTATGTTTTAGTATAATAATGGCTATGCTACAGCTAGTTAATACACAGTACAGTTGTATTACAACTTACAAGCAAGTACAATTATGCATACCTAACTAACAAAGTAACTCAACAAAACCTCATCAATAATAGAAGCATAAATGTGTATGAACAGCTGGGATGAAACATCAAATAGACTGCCTCATGGGAATTCAACTCCACTGCGGTATTGGCTATTGTTTGAGTTTACATTTAAAACTAGTTTATGCTGGCGTTTTGACTAGGATAGAGGAGAATTTTGGGCTGAGAATGTTTTTGGTAAGCTTGGGCTGTGAGAGTTAGTATAACAATGTTTTCATTTTACTTTCAATTGATTTATCTGTATACAAGATCAAGAATTTCAATGTTCAGTATCAGAATGGCACAACAAATTAAAAGAAAATATATTATCAGTATTTTCATGCAAAACAATTTTAAAGCGGCAAACTAATTCTTTCTACCAAAATGATTATAATGAATAAATAAATCAATGAATAATAATATACAAAATGCATGCCAGTTGATTAGTAATAACAAACATATAACCAAAATATTGCAATATGCTCAAATCTCAGAATCAACGAGTCACAACTCAAAAACATTGATATCACTCACAGCATACTGGCTGATGTTCTTTCTGCAGTTTCTCCCAAAGACATAGCACCATCCTTGGACTTTGATAATGGGCAAGTACATAATTTGATTCACATCCAGCATTGTAAAACTTCTCATCATTTACATAATCCACTTCTTTACCACCATTCTTGAACTGTTCAATCCATATGCCCACGGCAACATCTTCTAATTTAAAGAGCTAAGAATAAAAAAATTTGGGCAGTTAAATAAAGGCGATCCTACGTTAAATGAGATTAAATTATACAGTTTTATTTTGTATTCAATAAAGACATATATAGCAGCGTGAATGGATGAAGTGATAATGCAATGATGGCAATTAAGCTTTTTCACAAATACACCCGTATCTAGTTTAAGATAATACTTGTTTATGTCGATTTAAGTTCCATTTGATTTTACAGAAGTGAAATTGTTGATACATGCGTCAGATTTTATTCCCAATCCCCATAATCAAGTAAAGGACATGGCAACTGTTTAACACTTGGAATACCCCAAAAAACAAAAAACTTTGAGAAGCATAGCCTTGAATAATTCAAAAGATTCTAGTTTCTACAATAAGCATATAAGTCTTTTATTTCCCATCCCATAATGGGAAAGAAGAAATTCTTACCTTGAGTTTTCTTTCCTGGTGGCCATGGACAAAGAATTTTGCTATGTCCCGAGAGATGACATAGCCAGGACCATGTGCCCATGGTGGGTATGTAGCATGTGGCCATTCCTAAAATAATAATAATAATAGATAAATAAAAACAAAAATAAATAAATAATAAAATAAAAATTGAGGGGGGAAAGTGCTAATGTAATTTATTAATTAATAGCATTATACAGAGATCAATACCTTCTCACTGATGTACCATTTGCTGTCTTTATCCCTCTGAGGTGATGATTTAGAAGATATGAGACCATACAAGAGGCCCTCGGATGGCTTTCCTTTGAGACTGGAAAGCACTTCATCAATCCTAACAAAAGCATCATCATCTGTTTTCATGATGTATTTAGAAGGGATGATTTTTGTCTGCAAGTTTAATACAAAAACTTATTAGAGAGAGAGAGAAAACCCAGCACTACCACAAATTTCAACACATATATTTGAGGGAAAAAAAAAAACAACAGAACTGGGATAGATAAATATATCTTGGCATAACATGGGATGAAACTGCTAGGACATGTCAGAACTGAGAAATTGATCATTGGGCCCAACTACTGCGCACTTGAAAGAAGAGAGTATTGCTGGAATTGTGTCTAATCAGAACACACAAGGATATATTTATACTTGTACAGTATTAATTACAATAATAATTACAGGAATAATTAACACTAAAATAGCTCCTTAGTTAGAGAACTAATTGACAGTACACATATACACATGTATTTTCTAACAGCAACCACATAAAAGTACTACATTTGGTAGTACATTTTTAATGTTATAGTTATAGCTGATGTGGCACATGTTGAATGGTGTAGAGCAAGAGAAATCTCTTGCTCCGAAAGCACCTAAGAATATTTCCTACCAAATGCTCTTTCTCCTAACTCAATTAATATTATCTGGAACTAAAAGTGAACTGGCATTTTACAAAAAAAAAAAAAAGGAGCCATAATAAGGAATAGACAATAAGACCAATAAAGAACCAATTCAAGCAGATCAAAATTTTCAATCATATTATGATTTGAAAATTATTTTCATTTTTTCCTGCTTTTTTCTTTGTTTCTTTACAACGATGTTTTATAAATTATTGATTACTGTAAAAGACAAATAGAACTTTATACCATTCTTTCTTAGGCTGTTAGCATTTGATTCAGAATGATTTGACTAGCAAATAAACAACAGCAATCTCAATATCTTCCTTGCACAATATCTTAATCAACTTACCCCCATAATGCAAATTGCAATTGTCTTCAAAGTGATCAAACTATAATAATCAACAAAAGGCATTAACTGAATATCTCCATACGCTTGAGCTTCACTCCATAACTCAAAATTAACTCTGTTGTTCTTGTGCTGCAATCATATAAAATAAAATGTCACCCAGCAGCTTTTTATCAAGTGAGGAAAATTTTTTTTAAAAAAAAAAACACTGCTAGAATGCAAAATGCTTGGTTGAGTCCTCACTACAGCATTTGGTGGGTTGGACTGTTAGAGAATGGCAGCTTTGATTTCAGTCTTCACCATTTTCTTGTGCTAAAAAAGTTATATGATTCATTTTAATAATGAATCCGACATCGGCGTTCAAATATCACAGATAATAAATAAAGATCCCAACCACTTCATGTACTCATTCCACATAATGCAAATTCTTCAGTATATTTCTCAATTAACTTGCCACTAGCACTCCTCTCCCACCTAACTACCTTAGAGGGGAGGGAGAAGAAAAATTAAAGGAAAGATCCTAAATTATATGAAATTACCTTGCAAATTGATTTAATAAAACTTATAAAATGATGCCATGGGCTTAACTTTGAGAACCATTAACAGATTGTTAGAATAGTTTAGAATATTTTAAATATAGCAATATGTCGCGTACATATGCTAGGATCAACTAAGATTGTAGCATATCAGGATTGTATCACTGTGATTAATTGTAATTAATATTAACATCTATATATAGAGATCATGTGTGGTCTTATTAGACACACAACTCAGCAATAGTCCCTTTTTCTTCAAGTCAGATTATACATATAACAATGATGGGTGATAAGTTTGGAAATTACACTTCACTAATTTCATTTATAAACAAGCCAAATTCATCTTGATTTCTTTTAAACAAAGGGAAGCGAAGATAACTAGGAAAGCAGGATTAGTGCTCTAACAAGATTCTCATCTTGGCAAAATTAGTGCATAAACTAGAACAAGAATTATCCTAATGTATAGATTTACTTTAGCAAGTCTGAAATGCGTCACTTACAAGCCCAATGAAAAATCGGACAGCAACTTCTCCAGAACGTACAGCCTCGTATTGCATCCAAGTCCTCCTCAGAGCCATTCTACGCTCAAAGTTATTTCCAGTAGAGAACACTCCAATCAACAAAACAAGCCTTTTTTTGGGGATAGAAGGAGCCTTCAGTTTCTCAACATCAACAACTATTTCATTATCTTCAGTAACAGGTAAACCTTTAGCCAGGACTGATAAGAGACTTAAACTGCCTGCAACTTTAATGCTGCTGACTAACCATGGTTCAAGTTTCTGCATCCACAAAAACTTTACAAAGTTGGAATGACAATTCCTATTAAAAAAATTTAGTTTATAGCAGTATTTCTCTTCCCATACCTTACCTCCCTATAAGCAAAAGATGTTTCATGCCTTCCATTCACAGTCATATGAAATCCCTCTGAACCAACCCACAATGTGGCAGTGAAAGGATTCCCCTCAGCAAAGGGGAAATTAGCAGTTCTTTGTGCACTTTCTGAGGAAATATTAGAAGGTATATTACTAGTAGGCTGACCCACATTTACATTCTCTTCGTTGTTACTTCTGGCAACTTGTACATTGCAGAGAACAAGTTCATCAACTACAACATACAGTTAGACAACTTAGAATTTACTGCTAGCCTCCCTCTTAAAACTTGCAATCAAGAATAATAAAGAAGCATAATAACACATACATCGAAAGAGATTTTTGTTATTATATGATTGGAGTGTTACAAACTTGGCTGCTTTAAGCTTGACGTAAGGTGTTTCTACTGCAGCTATAGCCTATTGATGGAGGGAAAATGGTGTTTAAACAAAACATTATCCAAGTTGAGTTATAAATTTATAATTTTATATCCTCTACAAAACAAAGATGACATTACTCTATTTGTTTGCAGAATAGATATATTTAACAATTAAAGGTCTATAACAGATCATCACTTTTAATGATGAAAAACTCTGGATTATAAATGAAAATCTTACTTAATATACCTTTTTGGATGTTAGCAGAACCACGAGCAGGACACCTTTCCTCTTTTCCCCACCCAAAATCACTACTCCATGTATTTTGAACTATATACGGTTCCTCTGTCATGTTTTCTCCAGGAAGACTCACATTGTAGTGTAAGATGATAGGAGGATTTGGCTCCTCTTCTAGCTCTTGCCCAGCAAGGTCAATTTGAAAGCTTCGATTTTGCTCATTAGGGATGCCAATCAGTGTAATAGAAGAATCTACAACCAGACCACAAGGGAGCTCGACAGTGACTCCACTACCTGCTACTGTCTTACCAAGTGTGGTCACAGAAAATGGGCAGTTTTGATTTTCTGGGCTGTCTATCTTACTAATCCTAGAGGCTTTGTCCTTTTCAACTCTGGACAGCAACTCTTTCCATGCTACAGAAGCCTCTTTAACTCCTTGAGCTGTTTCCGGCAAAGCATCTGACCTCGACAGCAAGGAATGCAAGGAAGTCCATACAAGCACAGCATTCATCTCTCCTTCAGATAAATTTTTCATGTCATACAGATCATTGAGCCCTTCAACATGTACCAAATGTGGTCTTTTTGTTGGTTTTACTACTCTTTTTAGTTCCACTTCAGAAGAGTTAACAGGAAGATTGATTCCTGTAATAGAATCATTTGGTGAATGATTATTGAAGAAACTGTATGCTGACTGCTTTGCTGGCTGTTTCTGTGGCTGAATTCCTTTAAGGCTGTACAGGAGAACCAACATCATACCCAGAGCCATGATCAACAGGCCTCCATACCACTTCTTCATTTTCAGTAAACCTTGAAGGAAATATAGCCGTTTCTGCAGACACAGAAACCGTATAACTTTCACTACAAGATGAAAAAAAAAAGAGTTACACCACCTAAAGGATAAAGAAAGAATTAAAGCTAATTGAGAAGATCCAGTGACTATGCTGAACTAGCATTAGCCTGCATTTTGAGCTCCTTTTTGCTACAGATAAAGGATAAGGGGCCATGTCTAGGATTTTCACACCTCACCTCTGGGACTCCCATACCATAATGGTATATGGGCTGATGAACATGTGAGTAACCTATTCAAATACTGAAAATGTATTATGACCATGAGTAGTTTATTGGCAAGGTAATGTTCACTTTAGAGAATAGAGAGAAAATGCAAGAAATGAATATAGTTCAGATTATTGAATCCTAAATGACTTGATTTGACACCCAAGTTGTTTCAACAACAACAACCAAAGCCTTTTCCCACTTGATGGGGTTGGATACACGGTTCAGAGACACCATTGTGTTCTGTCATAAATCATGTCCTCAGAAAGTCCATTTAGTTCTAAGTCCATTTTAATGGTTTCTCCTATGGTTTTTTTTCGGTCTCTTTCTACTTCTAACTATTGGGCTATCCTCCATCTGATTTACTTTTCTTACCAGAGTTCTAATAGTCTACTCCTCCCATGGCCAAATCACTTAAGGCAAGATTCTACCATCTTTTCGTCAATAGGTACAACCTCTACTTTCTTTCTAATGCATTCATTCCTGATCCAATCTAGTTGTGTATATCCACTTATCAAGTACAACATGACACCCAAGTTGTTTTTTTTAAAATAAAAAATAAAAAAATAAAAAAATCTTAAACTGTAGGGCTATTTTTAGTTGAGTTAATAACTTTTATGCTGCAAAAAGTTAAATGCAAGTAAAGGCTACCAGTATTTGAGTTCCTATCTGTATTGCAAAAATCAAACAACACTCCATAATAAACTTAACTTTCTGCTCACTTGCTTTGGCATAGAGTATAGACCCAATTCAAACTAATCTTTTGGGCATGAGTGATTTTGTTATAAAGGCCCCATTTTTTTTTCTTTTTTTTCCTTAAAAGTCTTGAAAAGCACCAAACCCTCATAAATGATTATATGCCACCTATTAATCCACACATTTTAAAGCAATTTAAACCATCTTTTGGGACAGAAAAAAAAAAAGCATGTTTTTTTAAAAGCAATTGACAAAATGGAAGAGAGAGATATGATATAGAGAACCAGAAAAATAGTGTAGAGAACCAGAAACCAAAAGAAAGAATACAAGATTTGAAGCTAAAACTCACCATTGAAGGCAGCGAAATGCTCCAAAGTTGGAAGGTTTCAAGTCATGGTATGGTAACTCAGATGTGAACTAGTGAGTGCCAGTGATACTGATCATCAATAGCATTCCCATTTTCTAAAATCATTTATTAAACTATTTCTTATTATTTCTCACTACTGTTACTGTACTGGTAATGGTAATTTAATATATGAATATTATTTACTTATTATTTAATTTAATAAAGAAAAATAGTGTTCTTTCTATCTATTCAATTTTCTACCAAAACCTAACGTCAAGCGACAAGACGACGTCGTGTGATTTTCTTTTAGAACAATGCACCGTTGTTTTAGCGATTTGTCCGTTGTCGGAACTGGTTACGTTTACAATAAAACAACTGAAGCTTGTTGCATGCATACATCAAGCAAAAATGACCGTCGATCTTTGAAAAAAATAGATAAATGTTGGTGATTGATTATTGATTATATGTAATTTTTTGTAGGTAAATTATTATTTTTTGTTATAGGTAATTGTATATGTAATAAACTTTATATATTTTAATTGATAATATTTATTTATAAACACATAAGAAAGTTATATTACATTTTTTAGATAATTGTATATATAGAAATATTTAAAGATTTTAAATAATAATATTTACATACACTTAAATTTGTATATAAATCTAACTAAATTACTTTTTTTATAAATAATTGTACATATAATTTTTTTAATAAATTTTAATTGATAATTTTTAAATAGAGACATTTAATATGTTCTTAAAATATTTTTGAGCATTAATGTTTAAGACTTATTTTTCATTGATTTGTAAGAATTTTATATCTATGACTGAAAATTACCATTTTGTAACTTGTTTAACAAGTTATAATGCCAAAATTAATAATTTATTTTTCAATTCTCTCCACCAACTCCTCTCCCTCAATAAATCTCACTGGAGTCTGGTGTCGCCACCACCCTTCACAGTGGTCGAAAACTCACAATAGTCAAGAAATCAAAATGTTCAACGATTAATGTAATGTACCCAAACGCCAAAGCTCACCTCATGAATCCTCTGCTTTAGACATAACGAAGAGCTGAGTGGGTCTCGAGTGAAAGTTTGCTATCCTCCTCTGTTGATGCGCTCTTCACCAATTGACATTTGCCACCATTGGAGTTGCTAGTCCATGGGGCCACGGAGATGGACTAGTTCAGAGAGATAGAACGGTCCAGGGAGAACCAGATGGACGAGGAGGATGAATTGTTGCTAACATGTGTCGGAGAGGTAGAGCGGTGAAAGAAGGTGGTAGATCGAGAGGAGAAACTTGAGCTTGAAGACATGAAAGGTGAGGAAGATGATGGTGGAGAGTTCAAGGTCTGGCGTTGTACCTATAGTTGCAGCCACGACTGGACTAACTGCCTTTTTGCTCATCTCGAAGAAAAGGCTAGCCGTTGTGACCCTAGACGGTACTATTATTCTGGTACCATTTTCTCACTGCCATAGCTCATAGTTCCCACACAAATCCAGACTGCACGCTGGAACTGATCTTGCCAGTCCAGATCTAGGTGAAGTTCGCAACAGTGGTGATCGACGATGAGAGGGGATCAACGATGGATGTGGCACTATGCAACGACAGTGACGTGTGATAGGGTGGAGAAAATGTAGAGATGGAGAAGAAAGTTTGATTGAAAATGCTAAAATTAAAAAGAAAATAATATAAGGAGTTAAAAAATAAATAATAGAATTGTTTTTAATAAATACTTAAAATTGGTCAAAAAATAATATAAACGATTCCTCTTCTTTATTCTCAATCATAAATATAAATCTCCCTAAAATCAATGACTCCTAAACATAAAATATTCATAGTCAAAAATATTTTAAGAATATATTAAAAGTTTCCTATTTAAATACACCAAAATTGGCATATCTATCCAGCCAAATAAAAGAAAAAGGACAAAAGGAAAAAAAATGGGAAAACTCCTTATTAAAAGTAAAAGTGGGTGTTGTATCCATACAACAACTAACCTCGGTAATTTTATTCATTTTTAATTATACCATTTTTCACATTACATAAAATTTGTTAATAAAATATTAATTCATAGTTAATGATATCTAGAAGTTGATTAATAAGTATATAAAAAATTAGTTAATAAAGAATAAAAAAATTATTAATAACATATATAAATTGGTTAATGAAATTAAATTAAAAAGATTATATATTTATACATATTTATTAATTAATAATTAATAATTTATTAATTAATTTTATATAATATTAAAAAAATGTATGTATTTTTTGAGATAAGATGAACATTACTGATACAACAACCCATGATTGTTGTATTGTAATTGCGCCCGTCGGATCTAGGTGTAACTAGAAGTTAGAATAGGGGCTGATGTAGATTGATTTCTCTGTTTCAAGGACAGAGTGCCTCCAGAAGGTTAAAGAGGGAGAAAGGATTTATGATGAAATATTCATTGCCCCATATGAAAGGATTACAAGGTTATATAAGGGAGATACATTCTAATCACTTGCGGGAATAAGGGAAGTTCTGTTAAATCTGTTAAAGGAATTCTAACAATATTCTATCACAAGTTCTAGAACATCAGCTTATTTATTCAAAGTTAATAGCTAATAAAGTCTCCCCATTTCTTTGGTTTACTAATAACCCTCTTGGGCCTTGCATTCTGATCCATTTCAACTTCATCCCTTGTTACTGGGTTTGACTGGACCGCAGCT
Source organism: Ormosia emarginata (assembly GCA_029884605.1). NCBI lineage: Eukaryota > Viridiplantae > Streptophyta > Magnoliopsida > Fabales > Fabaceae > Ormosia > Ormosia emarginata. The sequence goes on from JAQQTP010000076.1 coordinate 9,413,931, forward strand.
CCCCTTTCCGTATTGGGCTGAGTCATAACAATACTCTCCCCATCAAAAGCAACCTTGTCCTCAAGGTTGTATAAGGTTTTAAGATCATCCCAATTCTCCCATGAAGTATCATCTGGGAAAAGGCCCTCCCACTGCACCAAGGCAAAACGTTGGCTATAATTGGGATTGCCCCTCTGTTGAAAACCGAGAATGGCAAGAGGTGTAACCAGAGGGTTGTTGTCAAGAGAGTGCAGAGGAATATGGTCAAGCTGATCCGGAGGAGGGCCGTCATGCCGCTTAAGGAGTGAGCAATGAAACACATCATGAATTTTGGTATATGAAGGGAGCTCTAAACGATAAGCCACTGCCCCAATTCTGTCTTTAACCTTATAGGGCCCATAGAAACGTTTTGATAACTTGGTGAACTTAGTGCCTGAGAGGGAAGTTTGACGATAAGGCTGAAGCTTGACATAGACCCAAGAACCAACAGGGAATGTCACATCTCTTCTTTTCTTATCAGCACTAACCTTCATGGCAGCCTGTGCTTTCTGCAAATTCTTCTGTAGAAGGGCCAAGATTTCAGTCCGCGAAGCCAATAATGAGTCACAAGCGGCCACAGAGGAAGAACCCGCTAAGTAATCAGAAAGAGTAGGTGGAGGCTTGCCAAATACTACCTGGTAAGGTGAAAACCCAGAAGAGGAATGGATTGAAGTATTGTAATGGAACTCTGCCCATGGAAGAAACTTGACCCATAGAGAAGGTTTATGGTGGACGAAAGCTCTTAAATACTGCTCAATGGTTCTATTCATGACCTCGGTTTGGCCGTCTGTTTGAGGGTGATATGAAGAACTCATCCGGAGCAAAGTACCACTCAACCGAAACAATTCAGACCAGAATCTGCTGACAAAAATCGGGTCCCTATCCGACACAATGCTCTTGGGAAACCCATGGTGTTTGACAACCATGTTAACAAACAGTTCTGCCACTTTGTAAGATGTGAAGTGGGACTGAAGGGCACCGAGATGAATAGCTTTTGAAAACCGATCTACTACCACAAAGATTACAGAATAACCCAAGGAAGGTGGCAATCTTGTGATGAAATCCATCGAAATATCCTCCCAAATGTTACTAGGAATGGGCAGGGGTTGGAGTAACCCGCCTGGTTTCTTTGGAAGGTATTTAGTTTGTTGGCACACGACACAACGCCCAATAAATTCCTGCACATCCTTTCTCATATGCTCCCAGAAAAAATTTTCAGTCAAACGTCGCAAGGTCTTTGTGACTCCGGCATCCCCCCCCATAGGTGATTCATGAAATTCTTTTAACAAAAGCAATTTGAATCGAGACACAGGAGGGATCCAGATTTTACCTTTGTACAACAACAGGTTTTCGACCATAGTGTAATCCGGAACAGAGGAGGCGTCTTGACTCCATTTCGAACACAACTTTTTATAGTCAGCATTGGTCTGCAATTCCCTCTTGAGGTCCTCCAAAAAGAGAAATTTCGGAACAGAGAGGTGGAAATAAGAGGCAGGCTCAGGTTCTAGGGATCGCGAAAGGGCATCCGCGGCAACATTAGACTTCCCTGTTTTGTACTGAATTTCATAATGGCACCCAAGTAATTTTGAAAGATAATGTTGTTGTTCCGGGGTCTGGATCACTTGCGAGAGCAGTTCTTTCAAGCTCTTATGATCAGTCTGAATGATAAAAAAGTGACCCAACAAATACTGTCTCCATCGCTTCACTGCACTAGTGATAGCATGCAACTCTCGCAAATAAGCAGAAACTTTAGACATACGAGGACAAAATACCTTGTTGAAGTAGGCTATTGGATGGGCAGATTGTAGCAAGACTGCTCCCATAGCCGTGCCTGATGCATCGGTTTGAACAATAAAAGTATCAGTGAAATTTGGCAGGGCCAAGACGGGAGCTTCGACCATAGCATGCTTTAATGCCTCAAAGGCCCTCTGTGCCTCGTCAGACCACCGGAAATTCCCCCTCTTCAACAATGCAGTGAGGGGTTGTACTATAGCAGCATAGTGCCGGATGAATTTCCTATAAAAACCAGACAAGCCCAAAAAACCTTGCAAGCCCTTAATCGTGGTGGGTCGCGGCCACTCAATGATTGCTGTTATTTTTGCAGGGTCCGGTGCCACAGTTCCGGCCGCCACAATATGACCAAGATAAGCGACCTGAGTCTCACAAAAAGTGCATTTTGGAAGTTTCAAATAGAATTGATGGTCACTCAGGATCGAAAATACCTGTGCCAAATGTTCCAGATGGAGCTCCATGGAGGGGTTGTAAACCAAAATGTCATCAAAGAACACAATCACTGTTTTACGCAGAAGGGGGCGGAAGATGTCATTCATGGTCGCCTGAAACGTGGCCGGTGCATTACACAACCCAAAGGGCATGACCCTATACTCGTAATGGCCGTTGTGGGTCCGAAATGCTGTTTTGGGGGTGTCCCGGGGGGTCACTCGGATCTGATGGAAACTCGAAGTGAGATCCAATTTGGAAAAAACTCGGGCTGCCCCCAACTCATCTAGGAGCTCATCCACTGTTGGAAGGGGAAACCGATCCTTGACGGTGAGCGCATTCAAGGCGCGATAGTCAACGCACATTCGCCAAGAACCGTCCTTCTTCTTTAAGAGTAACATCGGCGATGAGAATGGGCTGTTACTGGGTTGGATCCACCCATTAGCGAGGAGCTTGGCCACTTGAGACTCAATTTCAATCTTTTGGGCATGTGGGTATCGATATGGCCGGACATTGACTGGGGCGGAATTGGGTAGGAAGGGAATGGCGTGGTCGGAGAAACGTGGTGGAAGGAGGTGACTGGGTTCATCGAAGAGTGGGGTGTATTGGAGTAGTAGTTTCTAGATACTGGGGTTAGGGTGGGATAGTTTTGGTTGGGTCGGTGGGGGAGTGGGTGAAGCATGGGTGGTTTGGAATGGGTATGGGTCGAAGGCTCTAAGGGAGAGGAATTGAGCCGCTTGGTCCCCTAAAAGGATTTTTTGGAGCTGGTAGTAGGAGATGGGTGTGGGTAGGTTGCTAGTGTCACCCCTCAACTCAATGGTTGCTTGCCCAACATTAAAATGCATAGTGAGGTTCTGGTAGTCCATTAAAACGGGCCCCAATTGCTTCAACCATTGGGCCCCCAAAACAATATCGGACCCTCGCATGTCCAAAATAAAAAGATCAACTGTGAAAATGTGGCCCTGAATTTCAAGACTCACTGTTGTGCAAACCTGAGAGCATCTTAATTCCTCGCCATTGCCCACCAGAACCTTCAACAAGGAGGTTGGGCTCAGATTCAAACCCAATTCGCGTGTCAATCTGGGTTGAATGAAATTGTGGGTACTGCCCCCATCCACCAAGATGTGGAGCTGTTGCTTGTCAATGTGGCCCAATACCCTTATGGTTTCTGCTGCTCGCACCCCGGACAAGGCATTAAGGCTGAGTTGGGCTGGTTGGGCCTCAGTGTGTTGCAAAAGATCCATTGTCAATTCCTCAGGACTTTCCAAAAGCTAGTCCAGATCATCCGAGGGAAATTCATCGTCACCCTCCACCACTAATAACAGAAACCGCCCCTTGCAACGGTGGCCCTTGACATACTTCTGGTCACAATAGAAACAAAGACCCTTATCTCGACGATCCGCTATTTCCGCCTTCGGCACATGTTTAAAGCGAGGCCTGGGAGGGGGAGCAGGGAGTAATGGAGGAAGTTTCCGTGCCGGAGAATTATCAGTGGAAGGTCGCGACGGAGGCATAAATGTTTGGGTGACGGGTGATGATTGCCATGAAGGTGGTGGCCGTGGCCGTTGCTGCCTGAGAAGATCCTGGAATTTATCTTCATGCAGTCGGGCCAACCCAGCTGCCTGAGAGAGTGTGGCGGGTTGTTGAGCCATAACCTCCCGTCGCACCTCCGATTTAAGCCCCGAGATGAAGCAGCTCAGTAAAAATGGAGGAGAAAGGCCAACAATGCGATTAGCAAGGGTTTCAAATTCACTCAGATGAGCAGTGACTGATGAAGATTGGGTCAATTTAAACAGCTTACCTCTCGGGTCATCGTAAGCGGTTGGGGCAAAACGGGTTTCAAGCGCCTGAAGGAACTGTGACCAAGAGACGATTTGGCCATTCCGGTACATCCACTGGTACCAAGAAAGAGCCGCCCCATCCAGGTAGAAAGAGGCGACCGTGATGCGTTCTTCCTCCGGCGTCTCATGATACTCGAAAAATTGAGAAATCTTGAAGATCCAGGCATGGGGGTCTAGCCCGTCAAATCGTGGAACATCAAGCTTGAGGAAGTGGCGCTGCGGGGCGGACTCCGCCGATGGGCCCGAAGTGGGACCGAGGGTGTGGGAGCTCGTGGACGAACGATTCTCCAACGCCGCCACGCGATTAGAGACCTCGTCCATCTTGGTGGAGATGGTGTTCTGGAACAGGACGAGCTGGTTGAGGAGTTCTTCGTATTTATCGTCATTGGAACGAGTGGAAGGAGCCATGGGAGGATGAAGGCTCTCAACAAAAGCACCAAATGATGTAGATTGATTTCTCTGTTTCGAGGACAGAGTGCCTCCAAAAGGTTAAAGAGGGAGAAAGGATTTCTGATCAAATATTCATTGCCCCATATGAAAGGATTACAAGGATACATAAGGGAGATACATTCTAACCACTTGCGGGAATAAGGAAAGTTCTGTTAAATCTGTTAAAGGAATTCTAATAATATTCTATCACAGGTTCTAGAACATCAACTTATTTATTCAAAGTTAATAGCTAATAAAGTCTCTTCATTTCTTTGGTTTACTAATAACCCTCTTGGGCCTTGCATTCTGATCCATTTCAGCTTCATTCCTTGTTACTAGGTTTGACTGGACCGCGGCTCCCCTTTCCATATTGGGCTGAGTCATAACAGGGGCACAACAAAGGGCTCGTCTAAAATGCTCATAAAAATATGAGGTGCATCAGTGCACCATGTGGACTGCACCGTTGATTTTTTTAATTAAAAATTTAACGGGTAAGATGATTTACTTGAAACTTGTCAATAAGGTCATGATTTATGGTTAACCAAGTGTTGAAAATTAAAAAAATAGTCTTTCTATAAAAAATTAAAATTGTTTGAAAGTCATTTGCAGAAAGATCGCGAGAACTCGGAAGCAGAGGTTAGGGCGTTAGGCTCACGGTGATTTATAGGTGATGGGATGGTTGGATCAAATTTGGTCGTGGCTCTAATGGAGGATGCGGCCTGTTCTGTTCTCGGTTGGTTGAGGTTCTGTGTTTGGCTAGGTGCGTGTTTGCAGGCGCAGTGAACAGTTTATGGAGGAACAAGTGTGGCTTTTGTGACAAGTGAGAGGAACAGGGCCGATTTTGGGGCTGAAGAACAGGGGTTTGGATCTGTTTTGTATGGCTAGAGGTTGCTGTTTGAAGTGTTGTGATATGAATTAATGGTTGATGCAATGGAGGAGGTTAGGTGCTGTTCTAGGCATGGTTGAACTCCTTCCCAGTACTAACTTGTCCAGTTAAAAAGAAAGTGAAACCCAATTGATTCAATCTTTCAATTTCAACTAAGAGCACGTTGGCTTTGGAATGAAGGACTTGGTAATATGAAAACGAAAGCAACCCAAATTTTTCATCAATAATTGTAACCGATTTAGATTTAGATTAAGCCTTGTGATATTATTATTAAATTTGACTCTGTAAACACCCCTTTAATTATTAAACATTTTGTTAGAGTAAGTGAAAAGAAGTGGTAGCTTAAGCTACAGAATGCATGGCTTGGCTGAGAGGAATGAAAAAATGGGGTTTAGAGGTGAAAGTGCGGAACAATGGACTGAAGATGAAAAACAAATGAAGACTACAATGTAATTTCAGAACAGTTAAAATAGTGAAAGAATAAAATATAAATTTCAAAGTTAAAATATAGCAAACAATAAAACAGGAATGACCTGTTATCAGGGGTCATTTTTATGGAGTTTAGATGCTACAAACATTGTCATGAGCATTGTAGAATCCTCCCACAACACAACGGGTGTCTAAACAGGAGGGGAGCATCAATGCACCCAAAAAATTACCGGTAATAATCGTTTCTTGCAGGTTATATGATTTTTATATTTATTTTGTTATTTAAAATGATTGTTTCTTTATTTAGACCCTAATGTATGAAAATTAGATTTTAGTCCTTCATTCTTATTACTCTTTTCATCTTTTGCCTGAAAGTAAAAAGGTAATCAGAAGAGAAGAGGCCATAGAAGGTGCAGATTCACGCTCAAAATTCCATCGGAGAGAAGAACAGAGCACTGATGGTGTGCTCTTTATAGCATTTGGAAAGGGACGAGGAAAGATTCGGAGTAGGGGGGGGGCATGGGGTATTTTAATAATTAAGATTTAATTGAATTTTATGAATCAATATTTAAATAAAAATTATATATTTAAAATATTTAACATTATAAATAACTAATATAACATTTTTACTGTAAAGGAAATTTTAAATTGAGTTTTCAAATCTTTTGGTGGAAGTTAAATTTTAAATTTAGATTTTAGTAAAGCTTTTTAAATTAGTATTTACCCTAAATTATATTTAATTTGTTTATGTCATTTATAAAAAACATATTTAGAGATAAAAAATAATTATCTAATTACATAACATTAATGGAAAAAAAGAATTGGCAACAATTTTTTTTTTAAATTTCAATTGTCTTCTCCCAGTCCAACACAACATGGAAAAAGCAATTCGAGACGATTGCCACAATAAATATATAATGACATATGCTCCTTAATGTGTTAACGAAAATTGTCTCACATAATCGACTTTATGCTCATGAAAATTTCATGACTTGAATTTGAATCTTAAGATCCTACATTAATAAGTGATATGTAACTTCATTATATTTCTTCATTGGTGATTTATCTTACCTTCAAATGGAGAGAACATTCTCTCACCTAAAAAATTTTTATGATATGATTTTAAAAAATATATAATATTAATATAAATGTATCTAATAATCAATTATCACTAAATTTTATACTTGTTCGATGCACGATTTGTAATATATGTAATGTCTTATTCTTATAGTTTTTATCACTTTTAAGTTTATGAACAACAATATTAAATTGATTTACCGTATTTAAGTTATTATACACATCAATAAATAAAATACTTAAATTTGCTTAAACAATTTTTTTGCCCTTTTAAACTAATACCTTTGTAATATATATATATATATATATATATATATATATATATATATATATATATATATAATATATATATATATATATATATATATATATATATATATATTTTATTATATTAATCATTTAATGTTTGAGGATAACAATATTAAATTGACTGAAGTTATTTAAATTATTATACGTATCAATAAATATGATCCTAAAACTTACTTTGACACAATATTCATTTTATTAATTTTCTTTCTATTCTCTCATCACCTCTTATTAAAATTGTTAAAGTCTCAATCTCACATCGTCTACCTCAATCTTTTTCAATTTCTTTGAGAATGGAATTGGTATTTGGAATTGGAATTAGGATTAATATATGTTTGGAAACTCTTTTTGAATTAGAATTAATTCCATATCACAATTCTATGGAATTAAAAAATAACTAACCTAACCCATTCTCAATTCTTACTCATATCTCAAAAATTAATTTTATGTTAGAATTAAAATCGTGTTTCACTCCAAAAACGAAAAACGTGTTGCGCTTCACTCCATCTTCTTCCTCAAAGACGTGTCTTTGCCTCTCTCTTCTCCACTTATATTGACGAGGTATGAGTCGTAATATCTATTACGCATCTCATCGATATCGCTTGTTCAAAACTATAATCTTGTGTTAGAAGGAGTCATGCCTTCTGGTCCTACCCGATGACATATCAATTTGTGGACTTGATGGCATTGATATTTGTGTCTCTTGTACTTCATTTGTTTATTTATATAATTTTTGTGGTGGAGCGTGTGTGAGAGGAAGAAGATACATTCAAAGTATTCAACACTACATAATTGTATTTGGGACATGTTCTTTCTCGATAATATTTATTAATTTTCGTCTTCATATACCTCCATTCATCCTTAGTTTTGCAACTTAAAATATCTTGGTGCGATCTTGTTATTATCTATAAAATATGAAAATAGATACCTCCTTATTTGTTGTATTTATGTATCAAAAGAATATGATGGTTCACATGTTTTAGATGATACTTACTTTATAAACGCTACTACTCCCCACCCAATTTCTCACAAAAACATATGCTAAGAACGAGATGGTGAGAATATATTTATGTTAGATTTTAGGAAAGTGATTTTTAAATATTTGGGCATATGAGCTTGATTTCAATTGCAAAAATCTTGGTTATTCTTTGAGAAAATTAGCTTGATTTCAATGGACTCTAGTCATAGTATCGTATTGATAAGGTGGTGGATGAAATGTTTATAAAGCTTAAGATTTCTCATATTAAAGTATTCTTTCTGTTGCAGAATTAAGCGTAGTCTCATTAATCCTCACTCACCTCCTCTCCAGTTTATAACATAACCCTGAAAAATGGACAGATGTTTTACTTTAAGTAATGAAAAAATTAGATTCTTGATTCAATAATGATTTGTATGAGATATCTTTTTGCTTGCTTAGATATTGGAAGAGAGAGCTTATAGGTTAAAGTTTCCTTGGATTGGTGTTGTGAATAGATCACAAGCAGACATAAACAAGAATGTTTTACCATTGGTGAAGCTTTTTTTTTTTCTTTACTTTTCTATTTCCTTATGCACATACAAAGAGGTACATGCACACATTGCAGGGAAATAATTTGTCTTCAGATCATTCTTTGCATATTGTGCTTTTGTTTGCTTTCAAACTGTGCATATCATGTTTGCAAATGCTTAATTTACGTTATTTAAACTTCTTTATATCATTAAGTTATTTTATGCATTGCTTTTTAATTGTATTTGTCTTGGTTTTATTTTATAGTTGATGGAGAAAGGTAAATTTTGCAAAAATAAGGATAAGGGCAAGTCATATCTAAAATGGACAAAGGATATGGACCGTGTTCTTACGAGCATTCTAGTTGAACAACATAACTTGGGAAATCAAGTACCTAATGGATGGAAATCAATTGCATATACTGCAGCTATAAATGGCATAAAGGAAAAATGCAACGTTGTAATCACCAAGGACAACATTGTGTCTCGCCTTAAAACTTATTACTAACATGCTTGGCACTAGCGGCTTTGGTTGGGATTGGGATATACAATGATCAAGTTTGGGAAGATTTGTCAAGGTATTAAACTTGCACTTGGTTTCTTTACTTTTATTTTTTATATTAATATTTATATATAAATAGTATTACTTGGTATATTTATTTTCAGTCTCATCCAGGAAGCAAGTAGTTATAGATCAGATTGAAAATTGGGAAGATTTAGCTACTATTTGTGGACAAGATTTACAGGAGATGGTGTTAGTTTGAAACCATGAAAGAGATTGAACAAGAAGAGAATACAAACAATGTCAATTCAAATATTATTGACAATTTTTTAACTCATAACATAACTTTTAAATTTATCACCGATTCATACAAATATATGATTTAAGAGGTAAATGATAAAATTATTTTTCTTGTTTAATAACATAATATAAAAATACTATTTAAAAATCATTAATAACATTTATTAAATTTGAAATGTTATATATATGCATGGGACAAGTTATATTGATTACTTTAATGAATTATTAATTATATTTATTAAATTGATCTAGTCTTTAATTACATCTATCAAACCCACGTCGATGAATTTAGAATTTTATATATATATATATATATATATATATATATATATATATATATATCCAAAAAGAGAAATGTTTTTTGTTGTGAAAGCTTGGATTCATGAAATAAGAGGTAAATGATAAAAAAATCTTAATTATATAACATTTATATATAAATGCATTATGATTAAAAATTACTTAAATGTTTATTTCAAACCCAAAAATATATATATATATATATATATATATATATATATATTTAAAAGAGAAATGTTGTGAAAGGGTGAAATAAAAAAATCTTAATTATATTATATATAAGATCTAAAAATAATGTTTATTTAAAAGATTTATGTATTTATATTTTAATCTTAACAATTCATATAAGATCTAATAACTAAGATTTACTCATCTTATCTCCTACAATAAACACTCTTCTCATCAAATGCACTCCCTATATATATTAATTAAAATTGTTGGGTGGAGTTAATGAATTCTACCCACCCATATATTACATGCCATTTATGACTAATGAAAGCTGCATGGTTTTAAAGATCTTTCATGCCTTTTAATAAATAATTTTGGCTTTGATTATTATGAATCTCTAAAATAAAAGAAATCTTATCCACCATAGGAAAGAACAAATACATGAGGGTTTATTTATTTATTTTTTCAATAAATTGTTATAAGTCATATATTTTACATTTTACTTAACTTATTAATCTGATGGGTCATTTCACGATTTTTTTTATTGTTATTTACCTTGTAAGGTAATTATACTGTAATAAATTTATTAAATATAATACACATATTATTTATTAAAATAATATATTTAAAATTATTAAAATTATATATATAAATTGGTCAAATGGTATTTTAGTGACAGCAATACGTACAAAAATATATAGATAAATATGTTACAATCATACTTTACAATGTAATACAGACAATTTACAATATTATATTGAATCTAGTATATTTGATGTAATATTTATTTAATAAATTAAATACTATGTACACAAATTCTTTTCATGTATGTGAGAAAGGGAGAAACGGCCAGCCGTGTTGCACAAAATTAAACAAAAAATAATGGTTGACATGAAAATTAGTCCCAGCAAAAATAAATAACCAATAAATGTAAAATCTAAGCCATGCACGTTTTTGCAAATAAATAAACTTACTAGGGACTATACTTACTATTTTCCATAATTGCACATGATTACCTCATCAACTGGTAGTGAATACTAAGTAAAAGATCTCTGTCCTTTATTTTTTTCTATAACAAATCAAGGATTTGTCTAAGATGCACCATTAAGTTTGTTAGTGGTGTAAATTGATTCTGACGACTCGACAAACTCGAAAAATCGATTCGAACTAATTAATTTGATTTGGTTCGATTTCGGTAGTCAAGTCAGGATTGGTTCGATTTTCGATTTCCATGATTTAGAATTGGAACCGACTTTATTGGAGTTTTTTTTTAATGTTTTCCTTATGAATCTGAACCAACCTGACCTGACATAACATTGTTTTCATGATTGGGTAGTGGTGGTTTGGGTTTACTAGTTGTGGTCGCAGATCTGGGTAGCTCTAGGTCGTGGCTGGTTTGGTGCTGCTTTATGGTCGACAGAGGCGATGAGGCATGATGGTAGCAGATCTAGGCGCCTCTGGGTCGTAGCTGGTTTAGGCAGGTCTTTGGTCGACAGAGGCGACAGGTCTAGTGGTTCTCGAGTATTTTGGGGGTTGAGGGTGGGGGTGGTGAGGGTGGGGTGAGGGTGGTGGGGATTTTTGTGTGAAAGAAAACATAAAAAAGGCTAACCAGTTATCATAAGTAAAAAGATTGGTGCATCAATGCACCAAAAACTGTAATGGTGCATCATAGCATCCACCAACAATTCAATGGTTGTTTTCACTTGGTGCATCCATGCATGCACCACTTTTCTTTTTAAGGAGCATTGAAGACAAGCCCACAACGGGTGAGAGGCATGGTTCCATGTATAGTTTTATGAACCGGACCAACGATCTATCCGACTGGAAAATCCATTGCACGGTCTCCAGGTCAGTCTGGTTCTTAGCCACAATAATTTTTCTCGATAACCTAGTTAAATCTGGGTGACCCAGTGACATGCCCGAACAATTTGATTTAAACATGATATCTTGAAGATGTTAGATTAAATGTCTTATGTGATGAGTTTGTGACTTATTTTATTAGTTTAATAAGTAATTAAATTAAGTTAATGAGCTAAACTCTTATTAGGTAAAAGGGAAATGACAGTTTGCAATTATAGTAACTACTAATTTGATGAAAGTTAACAGTATTTAAGAAATAGTTTCTGCGCAAAACTTAGGGTCTGTTCCTAGTCGTCATGATTTCTTCTTCTCTCACAATTACTAAAGTAGAAGAAGCATAAAGAAAATATAAATGAATAGAAAATGAGTTTCAAGATCTTTCTAACGCTCTTAGAATATAACCTACTAATTATTCATAGATAAATTTTAATGTTTTCTTACACTCTTATTTATGAGAATCATGAATTCTAAGATCCTTATGTTTTAATAGTAATTTTTTATATTAATAATTTTATAAAATTTATAAACTAATATGTACTATCAAAGTATGATTATGAAATTTATAATTTTTTATTGATGATAATTATTATTTTTTAATTTATATGAACCTTAATTGTGAAAATTTAGAATTTTTTATTATGTTATTTTATTGTACTGTATGAATTAATTTTATGATTTGTTATTAACTTTAGTTATGAATTGTTTAACATAATTATATAATGATTGAATAAATTTTGGTGATAAAGTTCGAACTCGTGGATAAAGCCGTACGAACTCGTGGGATAAAGGCATTACGCATGTGTTGGATAAGGAAAATGTTCATCTTACTGCGTACAGTATCAACACTATTTTTAACATTCGTTATTATTTATGGCCCACCCACGTAATGAAGCGATGTAAATCAATTTCTGTTTTGTTTTTTTTTTAAGTATATGTCCATTAACCAACTTTTCTACGTGATTAATCACTTTTTTGTTTTTCGTTAACTAACTTTTTTCACGAACATAGAAATTACGTGGTAAAATCTTGTGTCATTAACTAACTTTTATTCGTAATTAATCACTTTTTTGTTCTTCATTAACCAATTTTGTTTCTATACTCGTGAAAAAAGTTGGTTAATGAAAAACAAAAAAGTAGTTAATTACGTACAAAAGTTAGTTAATAACACAAAATTTTACCACATAGTTTTTATGTTCCTGAAATAAGTTAGTTAACGAAGAATAAAAAGTGGTTAGCAGCGTAACCACGCAGTGTTTTAATGGGACATATCTTAAAAAAAAAAGACGAAAGCGTGATTTGATCTATTGTCAGTAGACTTGTGAGCGATGTAGTGTTAAAGCGAGTGTAATTCTTGACGCAGCGATAGGATTATCGGAGTTGGATGGATAAATTATCCATTACGCATGATATAAGGCATTACGAATTGACGTGCTTGTCCTCACGTCAATGCTTTTACTGAATGTGGTATAATCACTTTTGTTTTACAGGTATTACGCATGATATATGGCTCTGTCTGACATAGTATTGAAAAATGATGTTTTTATTTTATTTTTAATTTTATATTATTTTTTATTATATTTTTTAATAATTATGATTAAATAAAAAAAATAATATAATTAATGATATAAATAATAATATAAAATAATATGAAATAAAAGTGATATAAATAAATCATAGTTATAAAATATGTGATTGTATGCACATCACGTCTACAGTATATTTGACTGATTTCCGTTGCAAAAGTACGGCGAATCACGTGTCTCCATGGATTGTTTTTTATGTAGTTTGTTATAAATTTATGATGATATTAAGTGAGATTTGTTAATTATTAAAATTATTAAATTTTTAAATTGATTTAATTTTAAATTGTGTGAAAGTTATTTTAAAGAATATATAATATTTGATTTTATGCATAATTTAATTAATTTGAAATGATATTATGTAAAATTTGTTAATTATTAAAGTGATCAAATTTTTAAGTTAATTTAATTATAAATTATATGAAAGTTATTTTTTCAATTATTTATAGAATAAATATTGTGAATGACATAATGACTATTTGTGTATAGATAAATTAAAGTTCATTATTATAAGGCATTTATGGATCGTCCAAAGGTTGATACTTTCCCTTATAATATATAGACATGATTATTGGTAGTGTAAGTACATTATTAGTTTTATTTATATATCTAAAGATAATAAATATTTCAAATTAGTGCATATATCATTACCAAATAATGTTGAATTTATTAACATCATTATGTTTATTGTTATATGTTGATGGACTACTCAAAGGAGAACATTAATATACATTGAATGCTTAAGAAATTTGCTCTCTGAATCTATATAATATGTTAATTAATGACTCAATGTATTAATGTTAGACATGTGATCATTACAGTACCTATTGCTATGCATTCGCATATCTCATTTGTTCCAATTTTTTACGGACTTAATTTCTCTAAATGGAGTGAGCAAATCATGTGTTACCTTGGGTAATTGATTTGTATTTGGTTCTTCGAGTAAAGAAACCAGATGCTATCACTGTTTTAAGCACTGATGAAGAGAAAATTCACTATAAAAATTGAGAAAGATCAAACAAATTGAGTCTGATATACGGATGAATATAGTTAGAAATATTAAGTCAGCTCTTCCTAAAACTGAGAATGCTAAAAAAATGATAAAGTTTGTGGAAGAGCGCTCCCAAACTGTTGACAAATCTCTTGCTGGGACGTTAATGAGTACTTTAACCACCTTGAAATTTGATGGTTCTCGTATTATGCATGAGCAAATCATTGAAATGATAAATATTACAGCAAGGCTTAATTCATTGGGAATGGAACTGAATGATGTGTAGTTCATTCTGAACTCATTACTGCTTGAGTATGATCCATTCAAAATGAACTATAATACCATGAAAGATAAATGTAATGTGCATGAATTGCACAATATATTAGTTCAGGAGAAAATCAAACTTAAGAATCAAGGAAGTCACTCTATTCATTATGTGAACCATATATCAAGGAGGTGGAAAGAAAACTTATGTATGTTTTGAATTGAATTTAATTGAAGTTCCTCATAATTCTTGGTAGGTTGATTCTAGATGTATAACTTATGTTTCTAATATAATGCAAGGATTCCTTACAATCCAAACTATAAGCCCGAATGAGAAGTTCGTCTTGGGGGAATAGAGTGGAAGTTCTAATAGAAGGTGTCGAGACTTACTATTTAATCTTAGACACTGAACAACATTTATATTTATTTGAAACTTTTTATGTACCTAGTATTTATAGGAATTTAGTTTCTTTGTCTAAACTTGATGTTGTTAGATATTCTTTTAAGTTTAGTAATTGATGTTTTAGTTTATATAAGCATACCTATATGTTTGGTTTTGGTATACTTTATGATAATTTATATAAATTGAATCTTGATAATTAATATGTTGAAACTCTTATGACCTTGTATCATAATGTTGACACTAAATATAGTTTAGTGAATGAACGTTCTGCTTACTTGTAGCATACACGTTTGAGTCACATTTCCAAAGAAAGAATGAAAATGTTAGCTAAGAATGACATCCTTCCAGATTTAGATTTTAATAACCTTAATATTGTGTGGATTGTATTAAGGGAAAACAAACAAAACACACAAAGAAATGTGTCACGAGAAGTACTCAGCGTCTTGAAATTGCACACATCGATATATGTGGACCCTTTGATGTCAATTCTTTCGGTAAAGAAAAATATTTTATCACCTTTATTGACGATTATTCATATTATGAATATGTCTATTTGCTGCATAAGAAATCTTAAGCAGTGAATGCCTTAGAAATTTATGTAAATGAAATTGAAAGGCAATTGGACAGAAAGGTAAAGATCGTAAGGTCATATAGAGGTGATGAATATTATGGAAGAATTGATGAAATTGGACAACACCCAAGTCCATTTGTTAAGTTTCTAGAAAAACGTGGCATTTGTGCTTAATACACAATGTTAGGTACACCACAACAAAATGATGTATCAGAAAGGCGTAACCGATCTTAATGGATATAATTAGGAGCATGTTAAGTAACATGTCTTTACCTTTATCATTGTAGATGTATGGTTTAAAAACTGTCGTGTATTTGTTGAACATGGTTCCTAGTAAAACAGTTCCAAAGACACCTTTTGAACTGTGGACAAGTAGGAAACCCAATTTAAGACACCTGGATGTTTGAGAATATCATACAAAAATAAGAATTTATAATTTACATAAAAAAATATTAGATGCAAGAATAATCAGTGAATATTTAATTAATCATCCACAAAAGTCTAAGGAGTATAGACTTTACTGTCCTACTCATAATATAAGAATTGTTGAAACTGAATATGTTCAGTTCATTGAGAATAATAAAATCAATAGGAATAAAACTTTACAAAATATAAAGATTAAGGAAGTTACAATATAAGTTCCTTTAACTTGTACTCGTTATAAAAAATCACCACAACAAATATTAACCCATGATCCACTCACACCTATAAATAGGGTGCTTAACTCCTTAAATACGCATTTCTAAGAGAACTATTATTGTCAATGATATTATACTTCTAAAATTGTCCAACCTTGTTAACTTGACTTAAAAAAGAAAAAAAAAACCAGTCTCTAGGCTCATCGAAGATTCATCACTGATAAACGATAACACAATAGCAACAAAGTAAAAAGTCTATATTTATTTTACTATTTCATTTAGTAAACAGTTTAAAATTAAATTTTTATTTAATTTTTTACACTATCAACAAATAAAAAATAATTATCTATCTATATTATTATAAAGAAAATTGCATCTATTTTTTGTTTTTTTAGAATTACCATTATTGGTTACTCATTTAAAAATTTAAATATAAATATAAAAGAGGTTAAAATTATAATTATATTTTGTTACTCATTTAAAGATTTAAAGATACATATAAAAATGATAAAATTATAAATATATTTTACTTAAGTATTTAAAAAAGATTTAAACAATTTTCATTAATTTTTTATCTTAATAAAAATAAAAATACGAATTAACAAGCATGTAGTGTTGGTTAATACACTAGTATTACTTACTAGTCGTAATAATATTTTTTACTTCCAGTAAAAATTTACTTTTTTTTTTAAAGTAAAAATTTACTTTGAAACAAGTAGCATCTTTAATTATTTTATAAACAGATTGCTTCATATGATTTAGCAAATCAAAATTAAGTCCTAAAACAACCAATCCAAAATCAGAATTTTAGTTATTGTAACTGATTTTTTTTTTTTAGGGTACATTTAACTGATTTTCTACATGGCTAGCATTTTTTTTTTGGTAATAAGCTAACATCTACTTATGAATGCTTAGTCTGTAACATCTCATTTTTTATAAAATATTTTTGTGAATAATGAAATTTTAATTTTTTTAACTCGAATATTTTATTTTACAATAGCTATTACTAATAAAAGAAGATTAGATAAAGTTTATAAGAATTTAATTGATAATAGTTTATAAAACTAGAAATAGGAATTTATTGAAATAAAATTTAGCATTTAATCTTAGCAATAAAGATTAAACGTATTTTATTTAAGAAGATATACATGAAAAAATGCTTAGGAAGAGATAATTATAAAAAAATATTTATGAATTAATTATTATCTTAATATAAAAATATAAAAGTAATTATTACTTTGTTTTTTTTTTAAAAAAAAAGATATTTTGGATAGATGCGTGCACCATTTTTCATTGGTGTCATATGCACCATTTCCCATTGGTGCTAGGCTTTTTGATCAATATGTTCTTTGTGACAAAAATATTTATCAAATTTTTATTATTTTCAAACTATTTATCAAAATGCCCATGTTTTGGCTATGCTGAAATTTTTTATTATTTTTTGTTCTACATAAGATGTGCTAGACGAAATAGCGCATCCAACTAGAATACGTCAACATGATTGACGCATTCCACGTAGATACGCCAACACCTATGACGTTTTTCACGTGGTAACGCCACACGTGATGGCGTATCCATTTAGAATGTGTCAAACGTGTTAGCGTATCAACGTAAGATGCACCAATCGTGTTGACATTTTTCACGTGGAGAAAAAAAAATGTTAAGTTGCATGTGTAGGGCACTTAACCCATTCCACATTGATCTCTTGAGGAATGACACTCAGAGACATAAAATTTACATACCTACTAAAAAATGCATCATAATATTAGGAGAGTTCAATATCAATAAGCTTATTTATAGACTAAGTATTTATTTTTGATTTATAAAATAGTCGATGTGAGATTTTAATGTTAGAAGCCTTATTCAATGTCACTTTCTTTGAATCTTGTACTGCGAGAGAGAAAAACAAGAATGTTTAGATGACTCTTTTGTGGCTGGAGTCTACTTAGTTTCAGACTTGGAAAGCATTCCATCATCGATAATATTTTTTCTGAACTATAATTGGAATGCAGCATTACAAAAGTTCTTCTTCACATTTCTCTCCATTTCAGTGTCTGACTCTCTACCCTCTTGCACATTTTATGTTAACCTCTCTCAAATATGTTACTTTAGTTAATATATCTGTGGCGTTGTGGTGCAAGTGCTCTACTTTCCTTTTCAAAATGGTGGGTTTTTTCTTTTGTGCTTTAAGTGCAATTACGACTACATTTTTTTTTGTCATGGTTATTAGATGGAAGATCCATTCGGTCTGAAGTCTGCACATTATATTTGTGTTTTATTTCTTAAAAACAATTAGATTTGCTTGTTTGCTTCTTGTATTACTTTTCGTTGTTTATGCAACATTTGAAATTACGTGGCATATTATCATTGACATCCATATTTTTTTTTTCTATTACTTCTTTTGGTATAAGTTTTCTTTTATTTCCATCCATGCTTTAAGAAATTAAAGTTAATGCTTACTTGTTTTAATTCAGATAGGAATGGGAATATATCTCAGCACTCCCAAAACTGAAAAGTTTTCTGAAGAAGGTGAAAATGCCTGTCTTAGATATGGTTTATCATCCATGCAAGGGTGGCGTTCAACAATGGAAGACGCTGTGAGTAATCATTGAAAAAATTGCTAGTTTTATAAAATGAATATCTTTAGCATATAAATCCAGAATTCTGTGAAGTGAATAAACGTGAACCACCAATGTGGCAATGTCTAGCCTTAAAAGTATCCAGGGCTGATAAAAATATGCTATGTTGTATCTACCAGCACAAGTTCTGAATTCTGTTTTACACTTAGACTGCTTCCATTTGATAAAAGATATCGATGATGGAATGCTTTCCAAGTCTGAAACTAAGTAGACTCCAGCCACAAAAGAGTCATCTAAACATTTTTGTTTTCCTCACTCGCAGCACAAGATTCAAAGAAAGTGACATTGAATAAGGCTTTCAACACCAAAATCTCACATCAACTATTTTATAAATTAGAAATAAATATTTAGCCTATAAATAAACTTATTGATACTGAATTCTTTTAATATTATGATACATTTTTAGTAGGCATATAAATTTTATGTCTCTGGGCGTCATTCCTCAAGAGATCCACGTAGAATGGGTTAAGTGTCCTACACATGTAATGTAACATTTTTTTTATTTTTTTTTCTTCACGTGAAAAACACACATGTAATGTAACATTTTTTTTATTTTTTTTTCTCCACATGAAAACGGTAACACAGTTGACGCACCCTACGTGGATATGCCAATACGTTTGGCGCATCTTGGGTGGATATGCCATCACATTACCACATGGAAAATGCCATAGGTGTTGGCGTATTCACGTTGGATGCGCTAACACGGTTGACATATCTTAGTTGGATGCGTCATCTCATTTGACGCATCCTACGTAAAATGAAAAATAAAAAAAAATTTCAACGTGGATAAAATAAGAATATTTTGATAAATAATTTAAAAATAATGACAATTTAATAAATAATTTTATCACAAAAAACATATTGATCAAAAAGCCACACGTGATATTTTGGATAGGTGCGTGCACCATTTTTCATTGGTGCCATATGCACCATTTCCCATTGGTGCTATCTGCACCAATGGTTGCCACTCTCTGTGGCTATAAATTGTGAAACGTAGAAGCAGAAAACATAACAAAGAGGGAGAAAAAAAAAGAGAGGGAGATGCTATTGAAAGAGTGATAAAACGTAGGGGAGAAGGAGAAGAAAAAAATAGTAAAAGAAAGAGAAGAAAAGAGAGAGAAGTAGAAAAAGAAAGAGAAGGAAGAGAAAGAAGGAAAAAGGAAGAGAGAGAAAAATAATAAAAGAAGAAGAAAAAAAAAGAGAAACAGAAAAACGATAGAAAAAGAAAAAAGGAAGGAAAAAAGAAAGAAAATATTGTAAGAGATAGGATCTGAATATTTTTTTAAAATAAAATAATGACTTTTAGTATGTTTATATTTTTTAGTTTATTTATTATTTTAATATTTTATACATATTGTTATTCTTGTTAAATTTATTATGCACACGTAATATTATAAAAGTTTGGTATTTGCTTAGTTTTGAAATATTTATGATATTTGACAAAATTTAGAGTTATTATAATTTAAATATTAACTCTTTCATGAGACCAATATAATAAATTAAAATACCACTAAAGGTTTAAGTTAAATAAATATTTTAATTATATTGGATAATAAATACATATATTTGATTTACATGGACTTTATTATATTTACCTTGCCTTGAGAGTAATTTTATGACATTTATTCTGACATATATTTACTTTGGCTTGAGAGTAATTTTATGACTTTTATTTTGACCTTTGCAACAAAAGGATTTTTGTGCAATAAATGCACTATCAGGACCAAGACAAACTATGAACCATGATGAGAACTTGACAAACTATGAATTATGATGAGAACCTGACAAACTATAGACTGTAACATGAACTCTTAAGAGAATTATGAAATTAATTTTTAATCATAGTTGGTCCCTTGAAAAATTGACATTTAAATTTAATGATTCTAAGTTTTGTGAGTTTCATTTAATTGTCATGATTTATTTATATGACAAATTTATGATATATTGGTGGTTTATATTGCTTATGTTTGTGTGTGATGACAAGTAAGTGATTCATGAAAAAAGTTACACCTAATCGTTGACAGGTAGAGAGATAAATTTCCTTTTATGTTACTTGCCTAGTTAGTGTGGTTATGTCTGACTTTGTTGTCACGATGTTAAAGTAACATCAGAGATACGGTGGATTCCTTATGAAAGTGAAGGTCTTCAAGTAAAATATGAGACAAACAGATATGAAAAAAAAAGTAAAGAGAAAGGGTGGATTCCCTATGATGTGAAACTTGCTTGCTGATATTACTGATAATTGATATTTGTTTGTTGATATTTGAAGAATCTGCTGATGTTAATATATAAGGTTATATTGCGTGATTTGTCTTTTATGTTAGAATTGTGTTGTTCTTGTCATACTTTGGTCACCATGTGTTTTAAAATATTTTTATAACTGTTTATTTTTTATTGAAAATTTTTAATTCTCACTCTATTAATGGTGTTTTCAGACTAGCACATGATGTATTATGGTCATCAACATTCAGATCGACTAAGCATAAACTCTTGTTCAAAGAAAGAGAATATAATTGCTAAAAATATGTGTAGTTGTATTTTTGAATAAACTTTACGACTGGTATGAGATTTTAATAGATGTGTATTACAACTTTGTATTATCTTGTATCGAGACTTATTTCCTTTGATATATATTTGAGTTTGATTTTAATTTTTGTCTATAAATTTTTATAGAGTAATTTCATTGATAATATTATTATGGATATGTTTAGAACTATTATTTTATGTAAGGGGGTTACATTTTCGGTATTAGAGCACCGATTTTTGGCATTAGAAAATTATATTTATGTATTGAATTTTTGCCTATGTTGAGTTTCTGCATGATGACTGCTCTTATTATTTTATACATGCCATATAGAATTATAACTACATTAACCTTGCAATATTGAGACTGATCACCTCAATATTGAATTGTTTATGGCTGTGTAGGACTATATGGCATCAGAACACTCGGAAGTATTGAGTTCTCAAAATGATACTCTGACAGGGATATTGTGAGTCATGAAAGGATTGGCTGACGCTGTCAGGGCCCAGACAGAGTCAACCAACTTGATTTTACAATGCATGCAGGAAACTCAAGATAAGAACCATAATCATCTTGGTGAGGGTAATGAAAATTCTACCGGGAAAACTCCTGTGACCAACCTAAACTATCAAGGTTTTTCAGAATTTAGGAAAATCAAACCACCATCTTTTCATATAGATTATGACCTAGCTTTAGCTGAAAAATAAGTTTTGCAACTAGAAAAGATTTTTTCAGTCATGGAAAGCACAAATGCACAAAAGGTAGCCTTTGTCACCTACATGCTAGAAAGGGAGGCAGAACATTGGTGGAAAGGTGTTAGGCACTTACTAGAGTTTAGAGGAACTAAGATCACTTAGGAGGTATTTTTAATCACATTCTTTGATAAGTACTTCCCTGATAATGTAAAAAATGAAAAGGAGACAGAATTCATATAACTTAGACAAGGAAACATGACTATAGGACAATATGTGGCCAAATTTGAATAGCTTTCCAAATTTTTTTCCTACTTGAAAAATAATCCTGATGGCCACTAGAAAGCTACAAAATTTGAGTGGGGTTTAAAGCCTGAGATAAGGGAGAAGGTGTCTACCCTAGAGATAAAAGATTATTTCACTCTAGTGAACAAATGTAGGATAACAGAAAAGAGCTATCTAGATATGGAATTTGAAAGAGAACGTTAGAATTTTCTTAAAAGAAAAAGGGTGGTAGAAGCTCAAAAGAAAAATAATTTTAAGAATGGAATAAATCATGGAAAAGATAAGCAAGTGAAGCCTGGTGGACTTTCACCTGTGTGCAATAAGTGTGGGAAATGTCATGGCTCTAGACCTTACTATGTGTGTTTCTGATGCGAAAAATTAGGACATTTCGCCAAGGATTGTACCACCGAGAAGATGGTGAACAACCCTGTACCCAGACCACAGACTAAAGGAAGAGTTTTCGCTCTAAGTGGAGAAAAGGCAAATCAATCTGATGGGAATTAAAAGTTTCAAATCCAAGTGCAGGTTGTTTCAAGTAGTAAATTCTCGGGAGTCCGAGGTCGATCCACAGGGAATTGATGAAGAAAAATTATTTGAGGTAAGGATCAGATTTGTCACAATACTAAAGGTGATAAAAGTCGTTCATAGATGAAAATGATTTGTTTGGGTTAGGAAATTCACTCTTGGTAATAAATTAAAGACAAGATTATTTTTTTTTATAACTCAATTGAAATCACACATAATGGAGGTTCCAATTAGAAGATTTAACATTCAAAGTTCAATTTAGATTATACATGTAATCATATTATGGTTCCTTTAATTATCCACCAACACTTGTAAATGGTCTCAAGCATCCACTGTGCCAACGTCTTGTCTACAATGAATCAAGTTCTTCAATATACAAGAAGAGTTTCTAAATTGATTGGAAACAACATACAACACATATAATGATCACTTAAAAATATATCATTTAAGCACAAGAAGGAAATTAATCTAACCTCAACTTATTACCAAAAGCTTCACCCTTTCACCCAAGCAAAATGAAAATTAGTTACTCATGAACAAGAAGAAAGAAAGAGATAGGAAGAAAAAGATGAACATAATTTCAATTTAGAACAAAGAAAACTACAATAAAAGAAACAAATAACATAATAGCATAAACTAAACTAAGATCAAAGATGATCTGAATAAGTACCCAAACTCCCTTTTATAGAGCTCAAAGAGTACAAGAAGACAATGGAGTTGTTTGATGATGAGAAGTAAATGCCAAAATAGTTGCTTGATGATGATGAATGAGCTGAAATTATAGAGATTCTTGTCTCTGAAATGTTTCTGCTCTGAGCTCATGACATGCGTCAGAATATAATCAAGTGGTCTTCATAAAAGTTCTAGAAAATTGTTTAAGCTTTCCATAGCCGCCAGTTTTAGCTCATTTGACTATCTACAACCCGAGATATGACCCAATTACTGTACATAGGTCAGACCCAACTTCAACTCCTATGTTCTGACTTCCAAGCCAAATATCACCTTCAAGACATCCAATCTGAATTTTGTGTTCTTCATGAAAGTTGTAGATTTATTTCAAATGACATTAATTTCATTCCCAAAACTCTCCTATAACTCAAAATATGATTTGATGAGTACGCATAGGTCAAGCTGTCTGGTTCAGAACTCTAGATTTTACTTCAACTCTAATTTGAGTAATCCAAACGTGTGTTTCGAGTCTTGAGGCATTCATGAAAGTTGTAGAAATTTGTCTTAACTTTAAAACAAGACCAAAATCACATCCATCAGATATTTGTAACTCAAATTATATTCAGTTTACGAAAAAAGTCAAGCGAGAAGATTATATAATGAATGAAATATATTGCTATCAATGTGGCTCCTACTATCAAGTGAATAGTTATTAGAGAATTATCTTAACTTTCCAATAAGACCAGAATCACATTAATCAGATAATTATAACTCAAATTGTAATCAATTTACTTAAGAATGCAATCACCCAAATTAATGATAATTCAAGCAATAATTTCTTCAATGATTCAATTAAGCTTAATTTCATAAAATGTGACAAAATCAACTTAATTAAGTAAAATTGAACCTTAAGAAGCTTAGTGAGAGGATTATAAATTGAATAAAATATATTATTATCAAATTCCCCCACACTAAACTTTTGCACTCCCGGGTAAAAACACATAAAAAAAAAACTAAGGAACAAAGAAAAACGACATAGACTCAAAAGTTAAAAACTATAAAGGATTAAATGAATCAAGAAGAGCAACCAGTCATTCAAGGGATCAAAACATTAATGAGGTAATATTTCTTCACATCTCAAACCATCAAGTAAGGAAACTTCAGTTGAAAAGAATGAATCAAGAATGATAAATCCTCGCAAGATTCACTCTCAATCCTTCAAGCATTCAAAATGTAAGTATTTCACTCAATTCAACCCATGAAAAATTGCACTACCATAAGCTTGCTTATCTTCTACTTCTTCACTACTCAGAACACATGCACACACAAATCATGAGAATTTTATTCAAGGTTGTAATTAGGTCAAGGTAAAGGAGGGTGGTAATATGGATTTGACAAGTTAAAAACCAAAGAGAATAAAAGAGCATGAGAGCTGAGTTCAATTAACAAGCATGAAAGTTTATCCCAACTCCACCTAATACAAATTCGCTTTATATATTCTTTTCTCTTTTTACCTTGTTGACCATTCTTTACACATTTTTTTTTCATAAATATACACATTTTTTTAATTAACCATTTTTCTCTTTTTTTACCAACCATTTTTGCACACACATCCCTACACTTGTTCAAGAACTCATCCAATGACAAAGCTAATGTTCTCTTATTCCCTAAGGTCAGGTAAGAACATAATTTTTCATTTAAGGCACATAATGAGCTAGAAACAAGGAATAATCAAATAATCTCAAAGGGGTTAAGCAAGGGGAAATAGGTCATTTTTAATGCCTTACGTTGGTAGGAATTCGAGAATTTCCAATAAGTCATAAGAGTGCTTGATATCATATTGGGACAATATGCTGCTGAGCAAGGCTGCCTATTTGTGCACTAATCATTATTGACTATTTGGTTAAAGTAGCTATTTTAAGAAAAATGCCTCAATCATGTTTATGTATGCATGTGAAAATATAGCCTAAAAAAGAATCAAAGCAAGTTCTGGAGTAAGAATTTTATGAGTTAAAATCACACAAGAAAGAAGAGAATAGTACAAATGTTCAATCCATTCATCAATAGGCTCAAAATCTCACAAGAAATATTTCTATCATTCTCAATCCACCAATTCAACATTCATATCCAAGCATGTAATTTTTAAGAAAGAAGACAATTTATGCTATGACCTAAGATATGTTTTTTTCTACTTCTAAAACAATTATTTCTTCAACTAAGATGCGTCTCAAGAGTAAAATTACCTCCAGGGCAAAATTTACTCCTTACTCTGCCATCCTTAATTGGTTTTACTATGAATAGGTTTCTGACAATCATATCAATAAATATACTTCCTCAATTAAAATGTGTCTCAAGAGCAAAATTTATTCCTTACTCTACCATCCTTAATTGATTTAGTAAGTTGCTGGCAATCATATCATACTTCCCAATTTTTTTTAACTATCCTCCCCCCAACCAGATCACAACATTGTCTGCAATGTTAAAATATAGATGAGTAAATGATAGAAGACAGTACCTGTTGGAGAAATCTGACACAAATTTAAACAAAAACAAAGTACGATAAATAAAATCAAAGGTAAAGGAAAGTTATAGACGAATTGTCAGATCTGGCTTTCTTTGTATGCTGCTTCCCTCACTGCTTCCTGCTGACCAATCTATCTGAGTTATTGTTGGATCAGGTTCATAAATAAAAACTTCTAATTTATCAATCAACTCATCAACAATGGAAACAGAGATAAGAAGTTGTCTTGTTGAAGGTGTGATAAATTTTTGCTCCACAGTTTTGTCAAGAAAAAATAAGAAAAGATCAAAGAAATTATTTACATTCAACAAACCTATGGGTTTATCGTGGATGTTCAGTTGTGCCCAAGAGACAATTTGAAAAATTTCTTCCAAAGTATCAAAACCACCTGATAAGGTAATGAATGCATCAGTATTGTCAAGCATTGTCTTGCATTGTCTTCATTCGTGCGTGCATAGATGATACTTGAATTTCTTCTCCAACTGTCTTTCCAGTGATATTCTTTTGAGTTAAAGATCCAAGAATGACACCTAAAACCTGACTGCCTCTTATAAATGCATATAGTGATATAGCCCCCATTAACCTATGACAACCTCCCTCATATACAACATGAATATTTCTCGCAGCAAATGTTCGACCAAGAGTGGTTGCTGCATTTACAAACTCTAAACCCTTCCCATAACTTGACCCACAAAAGACACATATATTTTTAAAGTTACAAACAAAATGTCTCATTTCTATACTCTTCCTCCCTTTGAATGGCTATAAGTTAGAGGAAAGTGGAAAAAATGAAGTGTTTAAATAGGAAAAAGAATGAACAAGCTAATGATAACACCTATAAGGGTAGGTTGGTTGTTGTCAGAAAAGTTTGAAATTAAGAAATACAAAATCTTTTTTTTGTGTGTTTTTTTTTGTTTTGTTTTTTTTTAACTTCAAGAAAACCATCAGGGTAAAGAAGTCTAGAAATCCTTGAAGGACCCTGCTCAAATGATCGTCTGTCCAAAACTAAAATACAACAAAATCATATAAAGATAAAAGAAATATAATAACAAATGAAGACATACCTGTATGTACGGTTTTCATGGCGTATCTTTATACTGCGCGTCATGAGTGCAGTAGTGACATATCTTTGAGTTGCGTGTCACCAGTGTAACATAAGAACTCCACAAGGATTAATTGCCGAACCGACAATAAGAACCTTTGAGTCATTTCTGTTCTGCTTAAGGAATAACATCCCTCTATCTTCCTACAAACCTAATTAAAGGCCTGTATTCTAAGAAGATGGTACCTGACCGCAGCCAGTCAGAACTAACCATAGAGGCCTACTAATTAAAGTAAGTATATAGCTTAGTTAACAATTTTCGTTCACTGTAAAGACGGGACGTTTCTTTCTGTCCATCAGCGCTACAGAGCCTTAGTTCCAAGAACTGGGAATGTAGCCCGCGGCTCTCTACAGAGTACATACTGACATGTGAAGGTCTCTTCCTGAGTCTATGACAGGATGGGTCATCTGTCTGGGACTCCTAATCTAATTAAAGACCAAGTACAACCGTAGTTTCGCCCTCTTTTTTTTTTTCAAATTGTTAGAAACTTGATGAAAGGTGAGTGTATACTCACTTGAGATTGAGATGGAGGTAGTCTACTCTTTCGGCTTTGTGCCAAAGCATTGTTGACCAGTATTAGACCCATTCAAGACCAACGCAACATAGGGCTCCCAAAAGGGACAAGTGACCATAATACGTCTAGCTGCCTCACATATGAGATACAATCTACCTACTTTGTTTTTCAATTAAGAAGGCTGGATCAGGATGCATGCATTTCCACATTCACGTTTTATGTTACCAAAGCCAAACTCAAGATGTATACATACTTTATCTTTTTCTTTCTTTCTTTTTTTTTAAAGAAAATGAAGAAGAAGAAGAAAATATGTACATGTTGTTGTGGATGTGACTCACATCTGCCTTTGGTTCCACTTCTAGAAATGACTTAAACGCCTTCTATGAGTCGAGGATAAGCTTCCCATTCAATTTTCTTATAAATTGACAAACATAGTCTTTTAGAGTCAGATTCGCAAGACTGTCATGCTTTTATTCATCTTTGAAGAGATTCCACAAGTTAAGAAGTTCACGATGCACATAACCACAAGACTGCGTATCAAGAGTCAATAAGATATCATCTAATGACTCCTTACTCAGTTCATTCTTAATGAAATGTTTTTATCTTCTCTGTTTACAGAAACTATCCCTAAAGAACGACATCGCTTGTTATAATTCTATCGTACACATTTGTGACGACTTGTAATCTTTTTACTCTTTTCCTTTTAGAATACGAACTTCTACTAAGACCTAACATGTATGAGTCAAATGAAATTGAAGAGTCACCTGCTAGTCGGACCTTTGCTTCAATTATCCAGCATACATCTTCCGGCATACCCTTGTGCATTAACAATCTTAATCTTTCACATCTAGCTTCACAAATTTTTGTTAGAGCATTTTAAGAAAGAGAAGGAAAATGTTTTCTTAGATTTGAAAGAATGACACCCTATTTTAAAGGAGAAGGAATCGATTATTTTGGGAAACTGAATAAAATAAACCGACTTGAGAGTTACGGAGTACCGTTATTCGCCATTTAACCGAGAACACAAAGAACTGCAAAACAAAATAAAGCCACAAAATTAGAGTAAATTTTTTTCTTAACAAGGATCAAAAAGGGAAATGAGTTCTACCTCAACAACTTGATTTTTCAGAAATGGTTTAAGTCTTTGTCCATTGACCTTAAACACATTAACATTCCTAAGATTCTCATTATCTATGACCCCATAAGGATACAGATGTTTGAAAATAAAAAGGACAGTCTACCTAGATCTCATTTTTTCAGGGAATAGGTGAAGACGAGAATTATAAAACAGAACTTTTTGACCAATTTTAAAAGATTTTCTCAAAATTGATTTGTTATGAAAAACTTTTGTTCTATCTTTATAAATTTTTGAGTTTTTATATGCATTATTTCTCAATTTCTCAAGTTCATTTATTTGTAATTTGCGTAAGCTGCAAGCATCATCAAGATTTAAATTGAAAGCTTTAATGACCCAAAATGATTTATGCTCCAGTTCTACAAGCAAGTGACAAGGTTTTTCATAGACTAACCGATAGGGTGACATGCCTAAAGATATTTTGAAAGCAGTATGGTAAGACCAAAGTGCATCGTTTAATCTTAAAGACCAATCTTTACTATTTGAGTTAACCATTTTTTTCAAAATTTGTTTAATCTCTCTATTTGCTAATTCTACTTGTCCACTTGTCTGAGGGTGATAAGGGGTGACAACTTTATGGGTAATAACATATTTTTTCATTAAAGATTCAAATAGTTTATTGCAAAAATGTGTTCTCCCATCACTGATGATAGCTTGAGGGATTACAAATCGACTTAAGACATTTTCTTTTAAAAATTTAAGAATAGTTTTATGATAATTGTGTCGATATAGAATCGCCTCAATACATTTTGAGACATAATCAACTGCAACCAAAATATACACAAATCCAAATGAAGGTGGAAATGGACCCATGAAATCAATTCCTTAATAATAAAAAATTTCAATGACAAGGATAAGGTTCAGAGGCATCATATTTCTTTTAGAAATAGAACCTAATTTCTGACAATTTTTGCAACTTTTGCAAAAGGTATAACTATCTTTAAATAAATTGGGCCAATAAAATTCACACTGTAAGATTTTCGCAACTGTTTTTTTTAAAGAAAAATGACCTCCACATGCTTCTGAGTGACAAAATTTAATGACATTACTTATCTTACTATTGGGTATACCTCTCTGAAAGATTTAATTAGGACAATATTTGAATAAATATGAGTCATCACAATAGAAAAATTTCACCTCAGTCAAAAACTTTTTTCTGTCTTGGTGTGATCACTGAGGTAGCATCTTTCCTGTTACAAGAAAATTGACTATGTTAACAAACTAAGGCATAGAATTGATAGAAAATAGAAATTCATCAGGAAAAGAATTATTGATATGTGTGCTATCAAAATGTGAGCCTGTTATAAGTCTGGACAAATGATTTGCAACAATATTTTTAGCTCATTCCTTATCTTTTATTGTGATGTTGAATTCTTGAAGCAACAAGATCTACCATATCAATCTAGGTTTAGTATCCTGCTTAGACATTAAATATCTAACAACAACATGATCAGTGAAAACAACAGTAGAAGAATCAATTAAATGAGTTTGAAATTTGTCCAATGCAAAAATTATAGCAAGTAGTTTTTTTTTCAGTAGCGGTATAATTCATTTGTGCACTATTTAAAGTTCTACTTGCGTAACAAATCACATGAGGCTTACATTCTTTTCTTTGACCTAAAACAGCTCCAACAGCAAAATCACTTGCATAACACATTAGTTCAAAAGGCAAAGACCAGTCAAAGGATTGCATAATAGGAGCCGATGTCAGAAGACTAATTAATTTTTCAAAAGATTTTTGGCATTCTTGGGTCCAATCAAATGGTGTATCTTTTATCAGAAGATTGTATAATAGTCTAGATATGACACTAAAGTCCTTAATAAATCTTCAATAGAATCATGCATGTCCTAAAAAAGAACGAACTTCTCTGACTATTTTTGGGGAAGTCAAATGAGCAATTAATTCAACTTTGTCTTTATCAACTTCAATTCCATCAGAAGATATCACATGACCTAACACGATTCCTGAGGTAACCATGTAATGACATTTTTCTTAATTTAAAATAAATCATTTTTCTTCGCAACTTTTAAGAACTTCATCCAAATTATCAAGACAATTTTCAAAAAAAATTCTAAAAATTGTCAGATCATCCATGAAAACCTCTAAATAATGCTCAATCATGTCACTAAAAATACTTAACATGCATCTTTGAAAAGTTTTCGGAGCATTACAAAGGCTGAAAGACATTCTTCTATATGCAAAAGTGCCAAAGGGGCACATAAAAGTGGTTTTTTCTTGATCCTCTAATGCAATTGGTATTTGATTATACCCTAAATAACCATTAAGAAAATAGTAGTAAGGATGTCTTGTTACTCTTTCCGGAATTTGATCAAGAAATGATAAGGAGAAATGATT
Organism: Ormosia emarginata; assembly: GCA_029884605.1. NCBI lineage: Eukaryota > Viridiplantae > Streptophyta > Magnoliopsida > Fabales > Fabaceae > Ormosia > Ormosia emarginata. Next base: position 9,445,159 of record JAQQTP010000076.1, read on the forward strand.
TTAGCTGCATTTAATTTTCTAATATCAATACACATACGCTAACTGGATGAAACTCGCGTAGGTATTAATTCACCTTTTTTATTTTCAACTACTATTATTCCAGATTTCTTAGGCACAACTTGTGTAGGGCTTACCCACTGGCTATCGGAGATAGGGTAGATAATTCCAACATCAAGTAATTTAAGAATGTAACACCCCAAATTTTGTTTTTCTGCATAAATATTAGTTTTATAATTTTTATGATTTTTGAGAATTTTTGTGAATTTTTTTGAGATTGTGATTATTTTAATATTATTTTAGGTTGTTTGTAGGCTTGGGGTGGACCCGAAAAAATAATTTTTTTTAGGGCCAGAAAATTTTGATAACTGTGTCCGATTTCAGGTCTAGTAAAATCTCATGGCCCCACATTAACAGTACAAATTTTTTTAACGCGCTTCAAAACTCAAAGAGTGAGCTATACGTTAGCTAATTTCAAGTTTTAACCTAAATTATCGTTATAACTTAAATATGCTCATAAAATTCTAAACATTAAATTTATTTTCCTTTTTCTACTAAAAAATTATTAAATTAAATTCTTGTTAACTAATTACTAAAGTCTACACTTAGTAATTAATAAAGCGGCTCCTGGCAGGCTTCTAGGCCTTCGGTCCTATGAATGAACTGAATACGCACCAGAATGAAAGAGATTCAGAGATTGTGCAGGTATGAGACTACATAGTTGATGATGGTTTAAAGGAATTGATTAGGCGTAACCATATCAACAAGTTACAACTTCTCTTCGGGAGCTTAGAACATAAGAATTCCATGATTAAGCGTGCTTGACCTGAATCAATTGTGGGATGGGTGACTTCCTGGGAAGTTTCCTAGGATGCGTGTGAGTGAGGATAAAGTATGATGAAAAGACCCGTGTTAGTTTGTGGAGACACTCGTCAATCCTGCAGGCAGTCCCGGGACGTTACAAAGAACTTCAGCTTTGACTACCTCTTTCATGTGTGGATTTAATCTTTTTTGAGGTTGTTGTGATGTTTTAGCATTATCCTCTAAATGTATTCTATGTGTACAAATTAATGGATTAATACCTTTTATATCCTTTAATGTCCATCCAATTGCACTTTTATGTCTTTTAAGTACTTCTAACAACATACCTTCTTGTTCTCCAGTAAGGATTGATGAAATTACTATTGGAAAGCTTTCTTCTTCTCCAAAAAATGTATGCTTCAACCCAACAGGTAATGACTTTAGTTCCAATGTGTGAACTTCTTCATGAGTATTATCATTCATGGGTTTTAGCTCTTCAAATCTCGGCTTTCATCCCTTGTATTCCTTTGCCTGTATACAATCAAGCAAAGAGCATATTTCAGAAATATCACCATCTACTTGCGTACCCGAAACAAATGAATTAATTAAACAAACTTCTAATGAGTCAAAAGAACTCCTTTTTAGAAGATGATCATCTACAATGGCCTCAATTCCGTCAGCTTCCTCATTTTCATCATGGACTTCATGTGGTTGCTTGTATATGTTGAAAACATTAGGCTCTAGTGTCATGTTTTCAAATGTAAGCTTCATCACTCAATTTCTACAATTTATCAAAGTATTAGATATTACTAAAAATGGGCAACCTAAAATAACAGGAATTGACTTAGATCTATTAACCATAGATTCAGTTTTCAAGACAATAAAATCTACATGATAAATGAATTTATCAACTTGTACCAACACATCTTCAACTATTCTTTTTGGAATTTTAATTGATCTATCGGCAAGTAGAAGAGTTACAAAAGTTAGTTTTAACTAGGGGTGTCAAAAAGGGCCAAGCCCGATGGGCCGGCCTGAATAGCCAGACAAAATGGATGGACTGGGTTAGCAAAATGTCAGCCTGAAACTTACATGGCCCGAATGGGCTGAGCCCGAATGGGCCGGGCTAGTCTGCTTTTTTAACACTACATAATGCTAAATGAGTTGGGCTAGGCTAGCAAAATGTCTATCCGAAACTTACATGGCTCGAATGGACCGGCTCAAAAATGGCCCGATCCCGAATGGGCCGGCCCGGCCCGTTTTGACACTCCTAGTTTTAACTCACCAACGTTGAGTTATTGATAAACTGAATATGGAAGTAAATTAATACTAGCACTAAGATCAAGTAAAGCTTGATCAATTTTATGTTCTCCAATAATGTATGAAACCATAGGACAACCGGGGTCTTTATGTTTCAAAACATTATTGCTTTGAATAATGGAACTTACCTGTTCGGTTAAAAAGGCATTCTTTTTTACATTTAATTTCCTTTTAACGTTGCATAAGTCCTTCAAAAATTTAGTATAAGAAGGAACCTGTTTGATAGTATCTAACAATAGAATATTGACATTCACTTGTTTAAAAATTTCAAAAATTTTAGTGTGGTGGTTCAATTTCCTTGGTTTGCTTAATGCTTGAGGAAATGGGGGTGGATGAGACGAGAGTTTGGTCTCATTTTGGTCAGATGACTTATCAACCTCTTCCTTATCTTAGGAAATTGATTCACCATCTTTCTCACATAGTTCAGAAATTTCTTTTTCAATAACTTTTTCACTCCTAAGAGTTATCACAGAATTGACTTGATTTATTTGTTGGTTTTCTGAACTACCCTTATTTAGACTATATTGACCTTTGGGATTCGGTTAAGGTTGAGAAGGAAATTTTCCTTTCTCGTGAATAGTGAGTGCAGAAGTAAGTTTGGAAAGAATGTCTTTTATGTCAATCATGGTTTGAGTGTTTTGTTTATTGACGACCTCTTACTTTTTTATGAATGCATTCAATGTTCTTTTAAGGTTTTCCCTATATGGTGGGACATAAGGTGCATATCCTTGAGAATTTTGAGAATGTTGTTGTTCCTGAGGAGGCGGTAGTTGCATAAATTGTGTTTGATTATTATTCCTCCAACTGAAGTTCAAGTGATTTCTCCATCCTGAATTGTAAGAATTTGAAAAAGAAGAGGTGAATAACTTTTTAAAATTGTTCATTGTATTTACTTGCTCATGCACAACTTCTTTAAAAATAAGAATATTTGAACATTCATTTGTTGAGTGTCCTAATTCATCACAAATGCACAAATTTCTTCATTTTGCACAAATTTGACTTCTTTTATTTTTCCTAATTCCATGGATTCAACCTTTCTAGTCAAACTAGTGTACCTAACATTTAGATCTTATTCTTGACTAAGATGATATTTTCCTTTACCAGCATTTGCAAGGTTATATCTAATTGAATTTTCAGAAGGATTAGTACTATGCCAAGATTGAGAATTTTCAGCCGAATAGTTTAAATAATCTAAAGTTTCTTCTGGTTCTTTATCAAGAAACTCGCCATTACACATCCTTTCCACAAATTGTTTGGTTTCAGGTGTTAAATCTTTATAAAAGAAGCTTATAACCATTTTTCAAAACCATGATGTGGGTAAGAATTTAACAAATCTTTAAAACGTTCATAACTTTGAAAATATACTTCATTTGAATTTTGGGAAAAAAAATTAGATTTGTCTTTTCAAAGCATTGGTTTTATGTGTTAGAAAAAATTTCTTTAAAGACTCATCTTGCATTTCTTACCATGTGCTAATCGATCTTGGTTTCAAAGCGTTAAGCCAAGTTTTTGTTTTATCTTTTAAAGAAAAATGAAACAATTTAATCTTAACATTCTCTTCAGTGCAATTTTGATCATTGAAAGCAATACAGACTTCTTCAAATTCTTTTAGATGTAAATATGAGCTTTCAGATTCTAAACTATGAAAATTAAGAAGTAAAGAAATCATACTCGGCTTAAATATAAAATTATTAGCAGTGAGTGGAAGGACAAAACTTGATGGACTAGAATTTCGAGGTGGTTGCAAATATACACACATAGTTCGCAACAGTTGATTTTCCTGTTCATCATGTACACTTTCATTTTCAGCTCGTTGTGTTTGATTTTTATGTTCAACATATGCACTTTCAATTTCAGCTATTGTGTCAATTGTGTGTGATTGTGATTCAAACAAATTAATATATAAAGTATCAGGATTAATTTTAACCAAACGATCAGAATTTAAATCACGATACCAATTAAGATAAATAAATGACGTAAAATAAAAATAATGTATAAGTTAGTAAATCAAAAAATAAAAATAAATGACATAAATAAATAAGTCAAAAAACAAAAATAAATGACATAAATTAAAAAGTTAGATAATGTAAATAAATGACATAAATATAGAGTTAGTAAGTTAGAAAGTGTAAATAAATAAAATAAAAATAAAAAGCGTAAATAAATGACATAAATAAATAAAAAAATTAAAAAGCGTAAATAAATGACATAAATATAAAAGTTAGGAAGTTAGAAAGTATAAATAAATGACATAAATATAAAAGTTAATTTAAAAAAATTAATAAGTTAGTAAGTTAATTAGTAAGCTAGTTAGTAAATTAAAAAAATTAAAAGAGTAGAGGAAGAATATATCTGATAATGAAGTTTACTTACAGAAAGAGAACATCAATAAATTAAAACTTCAAATCAAGTCCCCGGCAACAATGCCAAAAACTTGATGGGAATTAAAAGTTTCAAACCCAAGTGCAGATTGTTTCAAGTAGTAAATTCTCAAGAGTCCAAGGTTGATCTACTGGGAATTGATGAAGAAAAAATTATTTGAGGAAAGGAGCAGATTTGTCACAATACTAAAGGTGATAAAAGATGTTTACAAATGAAAAAAATTTGCTTGGGTTAGGAGATCCACTCTCGATAATAAATTAAAGACATGATTATTTCTTTTTATAACTTAATTGAAATCACACATAATGGAGGTTTCAATCGAAAGATTTAACAGTAAGTTCAATTTAGATTATACATGTAATCATATTATGGTTTCTTTAATTATCCACCAACACTTGTAAATGGTCTCAAGCATCCACTGTGCCAACATCTTGTTTACAATGAATCAAGTTCTTCAATATACAAGAAGGGTTTCTAAATTGATTAGAAACAACATACAACACATATAATGATCACTTAAAAATATATCATTTAAGCACAAGAAGGAAATTAATCTAACCTTAACTTATTACTAAAAGCTTCACCATTTCACCCAAACAAAATGAAAATTAATTACTTATGAACAAGAAGAAAGAAAGATATAGGAAGAAAATGATGAACATAATTTCAATTTAGAACAAAGAAAACTATAACATGAGAAACAAATAACACAATAGTATAAACTAAACTAAGATCAAAGATGATTTGAATGAGCACCCAAGCTCCCTTTTATAGAGCTCAAGGAGTGCAAGAAGACAATGTAGTTGTTTGATGATGAGAAGTAAATACCAAAATAGTTGCTTGATGATGATGAATGAGCTGAAATTATAGAGATTCTTGTCTCCGAAATGTTTCAGCTCTGAGCTCATGACATGCATCAGAATATGATCAAGTCGTCTTCATGAAAGTTCTAGGAAATTATTTTAGCTTTCCATAGCCGCTGGTTTCAACTCATTTTCCACATACAGCCCGAGATATGACCCAATTACTGTACATAAGTCAGACCTAACTTCAACTTCTCTGTTTTGACTTCCAAGCCCAATATCACATTCAAGACATCCGATCTGAATTTTGTATTTTTCATGAAAGTTGTAGATTTAGGTCTTAACTTTCAAATGACACCAGTTTCATTCCCAAAGCTCTCCTATGACTCAAAATACGATCTGATGAGTACGCATAGGTTAAGATGTCAGGTTCAGAACTCTAGATTTTACTTCAACTCTAATTTGAGCCATCCAAACGTGTGTTCCGGGTCTTGAGGTCTTCATGAAAGTTGTAGAAATTTGTCTTAGCTTTAAAACAAGACTAAAATCACATCCATCGGATATTTGTAACTCAAATTATATCCATTTTACTGAAAAATCCAAGTGAGAAGATTATACGATAAATGACATATATTGCTATCAATGCGGCTCTTGCTATCAAGTGAATAGTTATTAGAGAATTATCTTAACTTTTCAACAAAACCAGAATCATATTAATCAAATAATTGCAACTCAAATTGTAATCAATATACTTAAGAATGCAATCACCTAAATTAATGATAATTCAAACAATAATTTCTTCAATGATCCAATTAAGCTCAATTTCATAAAATGTGACAAAATCAACTTAATTAAGCTAAATTGAATCTTAAAAAACCTAGTGAGATGATTATAAATTGAATAAAATACATTGTTATCTCAATCCCAAACATGATTCAAGGTAAATGTTTTCTTAAAAATACTCTATTAATTGCATTATTTGATTCAGGAGCTACACACCTTGATATCTATTGATTGTGTGAAGAAGTTGAATTTTCCTATAACTTCCTTGATTTATAATATGTTAGTTTGAACTCCCACAGGGGGAAAAGTTTCCACTTCTCAAGCTTGTTTAAAATGTCCCATTTTAATTGAAGGAAAAACTTCCACTTTGAACTTTGTTTGTTTACATTTGACTGGTATTGATATCATAATTGGAATGGACTAGTTGTCTACTAATGATATTATTTTAGACTGTTCCAAAAAACTAGCCTATTTTCCTAATGATTCACCCAAGGAACCGAAGTCTACTAATATCCTATTCCTTAATGCCACTCAGGCAGAGAAGTGTCTCTTAGAAGGAGATCAGGGATTCCTTCTCTTGTTTTCTTCAAATTCAGAGGTTGGATAAGAAATAAACAACATACCTATAGTAAGAGAATTTCCAGAAGTATATCCCCAAGAGATAATGAACTTAACACCTTAAAAGGAAGTTGAATTTTCCATTAATCTAGTTGCAGAAACATGACCTTTATCTTTTACACCTTATAGAATGTCTATTTTGGAACTAAGTGAATAGAAGAAACAAATAGAGAAACTATTAGACAAAGGTTTTATCAGACTCAGTGTATCACCGTAGGGTGCACTTGTTCTATTAGTCAAGAAGAAAGATGAAAGTATGAGGTTATGTATAGATTATAGGCAACTGAACAAAGTCACAATTAAAAACAAGTACCCACTCCCTAAAATAGATGACCTATTGGATCAATTGTTAGGAGCCATAGTATTCTCAAAGATAGACTTGAGATCAGGGTATCATCAGATAGGAGTAAAACTAGAAGATGTACCCAAGACAACCTTTAGGACCAGATATGAGCATTATGAATACCTTGTGATGCCTTTTGGACTTACTAATGCTCCTGTAATATTCATAGATTACATGAATAGGATTTTTAGACCTTACCTTGACCAGTTTATAGTAGTCTTTATAGATGACATACTCATATATTCTAAGACTAAGAAGGAGCATGAACAACAGCTTAGAATAGTGCTACAAATCCTAAAGGAGAAGCAGTTGTATGCCAAGTTAGAAATGTGTGAATTTTGGTTGAGTGAAGTGAAATTCTTAGGTCATGTGATTACTCAGGGAGGCGTAACTATGGATCATAGTAAAGTTGAAGCAGTAGTTTAGTGGGAAAGACCAAAGACAATTACTGAGATTAGGAGTTTTTTGGGATTGGTTGGATATTATAGAAGATTCATTAAGAGATTCTCCCAACTAGTTTTACCTTTGACTAGGTTAACCAGAAAGAATCACCCTTTTGAGTGGGATTTAGCTTGTGAAACAAGTTTTCAGGAGCTAAAGAACAGACTTACCTCCAGTACAGTCTTAATAATTCTTGATCCTAGACAAAGCTTTATAGTGTATTGTGATGCATCTAATAAGGGTTTGAGATGTGTTTTGATGCAACACGGCAGAGTTGTAGCTTATGCGTCCAGACAACTTAGACCATATGAAGAAAATTACCCAACCCATGACTTAGAATTAGCAGCAGTAGTTTTTTATTTAAAAATTTGGAGGCATTATCTATATGAAGTTAAGTTTGAGGTATATAGTGATCATAAGAGTTTAAGGTATCTTTTTGACTAAAAGGAGTTAAATATGAGACAATGTAGATGGATTGAATTCTTAAAGGACTATGATTTTGAATTGAAATATCATGCTGGTAAAAACTAATGTAGTGGCCGATGCCTTGAGTAGGAAGTCCTTGCACATGTCCTCAATAATGATAAAGGAACAAAAGTTGTTAGAAGATTTCAGGGACTTGAAGATTTCAGTGTCCTTGCAACCTCACTGCTTGTATGCCAGTGAACTAAGAATAAAGTGTGATTTAAGCAACCAAATAAGACAAGCCCAAGAAAATGATGAGTTTTTGCAGTCTCTCAAAAGAAGAATTCTAGTAGAACAACTTGAACATTTTCATGTTGATGAAAAAAGGGTTATGATGTACGAAGGAAGATTATGTGTGCCCAATGATGAAGAATTAAGAAAGACTATTTTATCCGAGGCACATTGCAGTAAGTATACTATTCATCCTAGTACAACCAAAATGTATCAAGATCTTAGGAAATTGTTTTGGTGGAATGGGATGAAAAGTGACATAGCTAGTTTTGTAACTAAATGTCTAGTTTGCTAAAATGTTAAAATAGAACACTAAAAGCCTGGTGGATTACTACAACCCTTGAATATCCTTGAATGGAAATAAGATGACATATCAATAGATTTTGTGTTAGGATTACCTAGGACTCCATCGAGTTATGATGCAGTATGGGTAATTATTGACAAGTTAACTAAGTCAGCCCACATTTTTCCTATTAGGATTAGTTGCCAATTGTACAAATTAGCTCAGGATTACATTCGAGAAATTGTAAGGTTGCATGGTGTACCAACTAGCATAGTTTCAGACAGAGACCCAAGATTTACTTCAAAATTCTGGGTAACCTTACAAGAAGCTTTAGGTACTAAGTTTTGTTTTAGTACATCTTATCATCATCAAACAGATGGTCAGACTGAAAGAACCATTCAGACTCTGGAAGATATACGTAGAGCTTATGTGTTAGAATTTCAAGGAAGTTGGAATACTCATCTACCATTGATAGAGTTTGCGTATAACAATAATTACCATTTCAACATAGGAATGACACCATTTGAAACTCTGTATGGTAGAAAGTGTAGATTACCTTTGTGTTAGTTAGAAACAAGGAAAAAGAGTTTAGCAGGACCTGATATAGTGCAACAAACCACGGAAAAGATCAAATTTATCAATGAAAAATTATTTGCTGCTCAGAGTAGACAGAAAAGTTATGCTGATAAAAGAAGAAGACTTCTGGATTTGAAGAAGGGGAACATATCTTCCTCAGAGTCACTCCTACTACTGGAATTGGCAGAACTCTTAAAACCAAAAAGTTGAATTCTAGATTCATTGGTCCATTCCAAATTCTTAAAAAGGTAGGACCTATTGCCTATCAAATTGTACTTCCCCCAAATCTTTCAAATCTTCATGATGTCTTTCATGTATCCTAACTCAGAAAATATTGTTTTGACCCTTCACACATCATAGAACATAAAACAATGCAAGTAAGAGATGATTGGACTTATAGCACAAAACTTGTACGAATCATGGATAGATATGTCAAACACTTGAGAGAGAAAAAAGTTCCTTTAGTTAAAGTGATTTGGGAAGGACTGTCACTAGAAGAGGCAACATGAGAATTAGAAGATCATATGCAAAAGTCTTATCCAGAGTTATTTCGACCAGGTTAGTGAATTTTGGAGACAAAATTCCAAAATAGAGGGAAGAAATATAACATCCTATTTTTTATAAAATATTGTTGTGAAGAATGAAATTTTAATTTCTTTAACTTGAAGATTTTGTTTTATAATAGCTGTTATTAATAAAAGAAGATTAGATAAAGTTTGTAAGAATTTAATTGATAATAGTTTATAAAATTAGAACTAGGAATTTATTGAAATAAAAATTTAGTATTTAATTTTAGTAATAAAGATTAAAAATATTTTATTTAAGAAGATATACATAAAAATATATTTAAAAAGAGATAATTATAAGAAGATATTTATAAATTAATTATTATCTTAATATAAAAATTTAAAAGTAATTATTAATTTGATTTTTTTAAAAAAAGATATTTTGGATAGGTGCTACGTGCACTATGTTTCATTGGTGCCATATGCACCATTTCCCATCGGTGCTACGTACACCAATGGTTGCCACTCTCTGTGGCTATAAATTGTGAAACGTAGAAGCAGAAAACATAACAAAGAGGGAGAGAAAAAAAAGAGAAGGAGATGCTGTTGAAAGAGTGATAAAATGTAGGGGAGAAGGAGAAGAAAAAAAATAGTAAAAGAAAGAGAAGAAAAGAGAGAAACGTAGAAAAAGGAAGAGGAAGAAGAGAAAGAAAGAAGGAAAGAAGGAAAAAGGAAGAGAGAGAAAAAGAAGAAAATAAGAAAAGAAGAAGAAAGAAAAAGAGAAACAAAAAAAGAAAGAGAAAGACGGCCTAGAAAGAGAAATGGAAAGAAAGAAAAAAAGGATTTTTGATCAATGTGCCTTCAGTGGAAAAATTATTTACTGAATTATCATTATTTTTAAATTATTTATCAAAATGTCACTGTTTTGGCCACGTTGAATTTTTTTTTATTTTTCATTCCACGTAGGATACGTCAGAAGAGATGGCGCATCCAACTAGGATACGCCAACGCGCTTGGCGTATCCTATGTGGATACGCCAACACGTTTGGCGTATCCAACTAGGATACAACTAGGATACGCCATGCCACACGTGATGGCGTATCCACGTGGGATACGCCAAACATGTTGGCATATCCTAGTTGAATGCCACGTGGAGAAAAAATAAAAAATATTACGTGACATGTGCAGGATGATGTATCCATGTAAAAAACACCATGTAGGATGGCGTATCCATGCCACGTGGACAAAAAAAAATTAAAAAAATGTCACGTTGGGTGTGCTTCTAGGGCACTTAACCCATTTCACGTGGATCTCGCACTCCTCTTAAAGGCACATACATTTCACATGCCTATTTGAGAGTGCACCATAACCTTGGAAGACATCAATATTTATAGGCCAAGTGTTTGCTTTTGATCCTAAAGTAGTCGATGTGAGACTTTGGTATTAGCAAGGCAAAACAACTAAGTAAGGCAACAATGTACTTTTATTCGATGTGAGACTTTGGTAAATGAAACAAACATCTTTTATTCAAAATTAACATGGACTTCACTATAATCAAATTCCTCTAATAATTTAGTAATGCATAATTATATAATAGTAAAATAAAAAAAATTATTAGGTGGCATGTGTTGAAAATGATGGAAGAATTCAGATTCTTCCCAATTTTCTTACCCTTCTCTTTCTTGGCTCCACGTTTCTTTTTTGTGCTCTTTTTGTTGTTATATTCCATAGAGTCAACCTCATTATTCTCATTCTCATTCTCAATTTGAGTTGGAGTTGCTGAAGCCTTGGGCTTGTGCGTTGAAGCACCAGGTTTTTTGCTTTTGTGCCCCGCCAACATTACTTCAAGAACACCAATTTCATCATCATCATCAAAATCTACTGATACACCAGCCTCCTCCCCTTTCTTCACATGTGGGGCATCAAAAAATTCATCATCATTGTCATCATCATTTGGCTCAACCTCATTTCTAGTCTCCCCCTCTGCAACATTAAGACCATCAACAGCTTACCGTTGGCAACTTGATATTCTGTTGTTTGAATCTCTTTCTCCCAAGTTTTCTAGCGCCTCATCTGTAACACCCCAAATTTCCTAAGTTTTCGACAATAATTTTGACAGTTAATAGAATTTTACTGTTTAGTAATTTCTGGATACTGTAAAATTATTTTGATTATTCCGTCAGCATATTTGATCGTTTTGAGTAATTTACTCCGTGTCAGGAAAATAAAAATTTTTGGGCCGGGGAAAACTTTACGTAATTTAATTTTTACCGTTAGGTTTTAATTATTTTACGTAATCTGATTTGATATTTGTGTGTTTTCTAATATTTGTGATTTTTGTGGATGATTATGAAATTTTTTATTGTTTGTGGGCCTAGGGGGTGTATGTGGGCCCAGGTGGGTCCCACAAAGTGAAAATTTTTCTACACATAAAAAAATTTGTACTGTTTAGACGGAGACAAGGGATCTTACTAAACCTGAATCCGAAAACAGTTTTAGAAAATTTCTTGTACTGTGTTTGGTATTGTATTTAATTATCGGGCGATAAAAATACAGTAAATATATTCTTTCGTGGGGTTTTAGCAGATAAAAATAAATATTATACTGTTAAATCAATATTGGTGGTTTGGATATTCACCATTGATTTAATCAACGATGGAGATTTGATCTTAAAAGTGAATAAGATCATTTATAACCATTAGATGAAGATTAAATCAAGGGTAGAGATTTAGTCTTATAAAATGGCTATGATCATTTATAATCATTGGATGTGGATTTAATCAACGGTGTAGAATTAGTCATATAAAGTAGCTATGACCATTTGTAGCCATTGGATATGGATTTAATCTACGGTAGAGATTTGGTTTTAAAAAGTAGCAAAGACCATTTATGACCATTGGATTTGGATTTAAGCAATGGTGGAGATTTGGTCTTCTAAAATGGCTATGATTAATTATGACCCTTGGATTAAAAGTAAGAAGGAGTAATCTTGACCCTTTATTTTTGGAGATGCATCTAATGGCTAGAATTTCAAGGAGAAAGATCCAATGACCTAGATTAAGTCTTCTAATAAAAAATCTACCTAAATCCTAACCATTGAATTAATCAATGGTCTAAAATGCTCTAAATGGTGGCTTGAAAAAGATGACAACATTATTGCATGCAAAATGGAGGGGGGACGGTTTTATGCTTCTTATGAAGCTAAAGGAAAAGTTTCAATGTATTATTAGTTGCTTTAGTCAATTATGCTTTGCTTTAGTCAATTATGTTCCTTTATTGTTTTGTTTGCATCCTTACTACTTTGAGGGGGGGGACGGTTTTGGAGATGCAAAGGAAAGGGGGGACAATTTTGAGTAGGCTTTTTAGGCCAAAGAAAAAGATGAAGACAATAATCTATCACCTTTTCCCATTATTACAAGTTGCATGCAAAATAACTTAGCAAAAATATTCTCTTCTTTCTCTCCAAGTGAAGCTATGGTCATACACTCCAAAGAAGACCAAAATTGTTGTTTTCTATCATTTGTATCATAATTGCCTTTCTATTCATGATCTTCTCCAAAACAAAACACAAAAACTCCATTCCCTTCTCCTAAACACACCATTCGGCCAAGACACTTAAAACTACCATCCAATCTCTTTTAATTTCATCCAACCATAGATCTTGAATCTGCATGATATTCTAAGCAATTTTCATGTTGGAGACCTTCTCTAAATCACTCATCTTCAACCTTCTTCAAGCTAAAGATTGAAACTCTTAGAAAATTTTCTTTCTTTTCTCTCCTTGGTGGTTTCGGCCATGACTCCTAAGTATGGCTTCCATCACTCAATAATTTTTACCAACCTTATTTCTTGAATCCTTACCTTATTCTAAGCAACTTTCATGTTGGAAACTTTCTCCAAATCATTCATTTTCAAGGAGTTTTTCCAAGAGCAAGTTCTAAGGTTTTTGAGGTGAAGTGTAAGGAAACTTCATTTCTTCTCTTCTTTTTCATGATCTAAACCATATTTGATCCATGGTTCCTCTTAATCAAGCTTAGTATACTAATTTCTATGTATTTTGTTTTGAATTTGAGAAGCCCTTGGTGGTGAAGGACTTGGAAAGAGAAGCAAAACAAGGAGCTTTTGAGGATCTTCAAGAGGTAAGAGGGAGATCCACCTCACCAACCAAGTATGGTGGTGAGAGATGGTATTATATTTGGTGGATGGTGAATCCATGTGAGGATTTATATCCATGGTCTTGTAATTTATTTGTGGGTGTTTATGTGTCTTAATTATTTGCCTATGCTTGATATGCTATGCATGATTTTATGGCTTTGATGGTATGCTTATATTATGCATGATGAGTATATAGCATGCTTATAGTATTTATGATGAAATATGTATGTGTATGCCATGATGTGTTGATAAAAAGGAAATCAATTTTTGACTCCAATGGCCAAGGAAAGGGCTACGGTTTTGATGCCCATAATTAGAGATTCGTGTTGAAATTTTTCAAGAATAAGGAAATTGATTTGTTTAATGAAAATTATGAAGTGGAGAAAATGAATTTTCTTGGTTCTAAAGGCTATGGGATTTTCGGCCAAGACACCGCAACATAGATGTTTATAACTTAATATTTTCATGGAAGAATAAAATTGGATGATTTGAAGAATATGGAAAATAAACAAAGGGTTTGTTTTTCAAGAGAACAAGAACACATTTTTGAAGGGAATTTTTATTGATTTTTTTTTGTGTAAAGAGTTTCTAAATGTTTACTAATCATGATTTCGAAAAAGAGACGAACAAACGTTGATTTTAAGAATTTACAAAGAAAGTGAAAAAGGATTTGTAAAGAAAGTGAAAATGGATTTGCAAAGAAAGTGAAAAATGAAAATGAACAAATGATTTGATTTCAAAGACTATGAGTCTTACGGTTTTGTTAAAGAATTTTTAATGGTTTTGTTTGTGTAAAACCATATCAATTTAGAAGGAAAGATATTTGATGGTTTCAATGGCTAACTACCACGGTTTTTGAGGGCTTGTAATGCCTTGATTTTTATGGAACAAAGTGATATTTTATAAAACGAAGTGTTTTGTCACTCGAAAGATTTGACAGTTTTCAATGAACACGTTCACGGTTTTTGAAGACTTACGGATACCTTGATTTTATAACGAAATGATTTTCGCACAAGAATTTGGAAAGGGAATTAAAGCGTTTATCACTTGAGAAATCAAGTTTTTGTAAACGAAAATGTTTTCGAACTTCAATTTATTTTGAAGAAGGTTGTGTTTGGAAATGATTTGGGAAAAATGAAGAATATAATGGTGTTTTGAAAATTTACTAACGTATAACTGATTTTCGAGTTTTGAAGTACGTTAGGGAATTTTAAGATTTGAAACATTGATTTATATCAATGGAAAAGTGATTTTTGTGGATTATATTTTGGAAAAGGATTTCTTGAGTAAAGAAATGTGGAAAAAGATTTTCTTGAGTAAGAAAATGTGTTAAATAAAGTATAAAGTCATATTATTTTGAGAAAAGTGGAAATGAAATTTTTGAAGAGTGAGAAATATTTTCTGTAATAGAATTGTGGTGAAAAATTATTTACGTATCTTAAAAACGTAATTTTTAAAGTACGTGATTTGAATTACAGTAAAGTATTTCTAAGTGTTTGGAAATACAGTAAAATATTTCTACACAATTTGAAATATGATAAAATATTTCTACGCGATTGGAGATGCGTTGAAATATTTTTAAGCGATTTGAATTACTTTTAAATATTTTGAGAATGATGAAAAAATTTTAAATATTTTGCGCGACTGAAATATTGTTGAAAAATCACTACGTGATTTGAATAATGAGAGAATATTTTTATGTGATTTTGAAAATGGCGGAAAACTACTATGAGATTTAGAAAGTGTTTTAAATATTTTGAGAATGATGGAAAATGATTTACGCGACTTAAAAGAATGATTTTTAAGTTACGCGATTTTGAAAAACAATGAAAAATCGTTACGCGATTTGAGAAACGTATATTTTTATACGATTGAGAAAAACGTTGAAAAATTAAATACATGATTTAAAAGTGCAACAGAAGAGTTGCAGCATTTTGAAAACGTAACAGAAAGGTTACGAAATTTTGTAAACGTAACAAAAGTGTTACGGTATTGTGAAAATGTAAAAGAAGTGTTATGGTATTGTGAAAACATAACAGAAACGTTTTTGAATTGTGAAAACGTAACAGAAATGTTACGCGATTGTGAAAATACGGCAAAAGTGTTTTATGACCATAAAAATATGATAACATGATGATTACTGCCAAAACAGTGTATGAACACTGTATGAGAAAATGACAAGTTTTGCCTGTGATTGGCATTTGGTGCATTATACATGCATTGAAAAAATATGCGTTGAGGCATATGGAGGCATATGGTTACATTGAACAAATGAAATTGAAAAGATTTGGCCTTGTGGTTGGACTTGTACTGATATATTCGTGCATTGTATAAAGTATAGCTAATAGCTATTTTGGCCCTTGTGGTTGGACTTGCACTGAGATATTAGTGCATTGTATAAAATATATTTTGAAAAATTATGAGTTAAACCTGTGATTGGTATTCTATCTATGATTTGGTATTTGGTGCATTACACATGCATTGGAATGGTCCGATGGACTGGATATGGCTAATTGCCTAGGAGAAACGTACACTTCTTGAGTGGGTGCGATATGCGTAGTATAAGTCACTAGTTGACCTTGGGGGCATCGGGGTGCGGGTTGCCTACAGTGGGCAGTGAGTAGCTCTACTGTAACTGTGAGTTAGACCGACGCGACACACCGATGATCCTGACTGAGACACTATTCTTAATCAAGATTTGATAAAGACTGTCGTGTATATGCTAGATGTGCAAAAATCAAAATGAGGATTATAGCACGTGGTCTGAGGCATGTGGTACCGACAGATCTTTTCGATCATTTCTCCGACCTGAGTTTTAGCTCCATGGAGTAGGAACATTGAGTCTAAATGCACATGCATTTTATGAGTACATCTACATCTACATGATATAATAATTGAGGAATATTGGATGATGATGATGATAATCATATTGATGGCATTATTGTGATTATTGTGTGATGATAATAATGTTAATGGCATGATGATGATAGTTGATTAATGTTGAGTGCATTATTGAAATTCTGGTATGATATACCTGTATGATATGTTGTTTGTGTTATTTCGTCTACCTATGTTGGTATTGGCGTAGGTGATCTCACCTCTTTGTATGTTGTGTTGTTGTGCTTGTATTGGTAAAAACTATATAATAGATGGAACGAGTTGTCTTAGACATACGGGTGATAAATACTCTGAGATCGGAGACAACATCAGAGAATGACCATTCCAGATTTGATAGCGTGCAGTGTTGACATAGAACAGATGTCTGATGCATCCAGATGGATACAAGAAGGAATAAGTATGTTAAGTTTTCTCGTTAGTGTTGTACCGTGCTGTTAAGTAGGACCCGTCATAGGGTTTACTACTGTTAAAAAAAAAGAGTCTGTTAGTTTTATATTTCTCTTTAAATTGTTAAATATTAATTGGTGTCAATATTGTATACTAAATATATTTTCAGTAATAATTATGAATTTCAGTAAGTTTATGTTTCAGTAAAGAAGAAATTTTAAAACTCACATTTTATAACTCAAACCTTGTGCGAACTTCTTTTCAGATTATGAGTCGGGAGTCAGACATGTGATACCCTTGGAGAGGGTGTTACATCATCTGCACGTGACTCAAATGAAATTGGAAAATCGTAGACCAGATCTAACGGAAAAGAATGCTTATATGTGATACTTGTTTTTACGAGGATATATCTTTCACAATTACTAGTTTATATTTAGTCATGTGTTCTCTTTATTTGAAATATAAATATAAAAACAACTTATTATATCTATTATTCTAAATAAATGAGACAAGTAGATAAATATTAATTACTAATTGTTAACGGGTACTAGTACATACAAGAGAAACCTCCTATGAAACATACAAGAAATTTGAATAAGAACTGAGGTATTCCTTACCTTAGCCTTTGCCTCAGCTAATAGCCATGGTGAGAACGTTGTACAGAATTTGCATTACAGCTAGAGCAAAATTGAATATGTGAAGCTGAAAGATCCTATCTTTTGGTACTAAAGAAACCTTACCGGCCTGCATGCAAATCAAGCTCACATCTAGTTAAGACTCTTAGGCAACAAATTAAAATTGGTTACCCCTTCAATCCTAACACTCTCAGTATCTAGTTCCTTAAATCTCTCATTATAGGAATTAAATTATTAATTAATTACATGAAGAAGTATTTTTATATACTTTGCCTCTGTAAGAATCAACAACTGCAGCATCATTATTATCTGAATTCTTTTACTATTATATAATTATGCATTACTAAATTATTAGAGGAATTTGATTATAGTGAAGTCCATGTTGATTTTGAATAAAAGATGTTTGTTTCATTTATCAAAGTCTCACATAGAATAAAAGTACATTGTTACTTTACTTAGTTGCTTTGCCTTGCTAATACCAAAGTCTCACATCGACTACTTTAGGATCAGAAGCAAACACTTGGCCTATAAATATTGATATCTTCCAAGGTTATGGTGCACTCTCAAATAGGCATGTGAAATATATGTGTCTTTGGGAGGAGTGCGAGATTCACGTGAAATGGGTTAAGTGCCCTAGAAGCACACCCAACGTGACATTTTTTTTAATTTTTTTTGTCCACGTGGTGTGGATACGCTATCCTACATGGCGTTTTTTACATGGATACGTCATCCTACACATGCCACGTAATAATTTTTTTTCTCCACGTGGCATCCAACTAGGATACACCAACACGGTTGGCGTATCCACGTGGGATACACCAAGCGCGGTGGTAAATCCTAGTTGGATGCGCCATCTCCTCTGACGTATCCTACGTGGAACGAAAAGCAATAAAAAATTTCAACGTGGCCAAAACAGTGACATTTTGATAAATAGTTTGAAAATGATGACAATTCAGTAAATAATTTTCTCATTGAGGGCACATTGGTCAAAAACCGGAAAAAGAAGATATTGCAAGATATAAGATTTGTACATTTTCTTAAAATAAAACCATAATTTTTAGTATGTTTATATTTTTTCGTTTATTTATTATTTTAATATTTTGTACATATTGTTATTTTAGTTGAATTTATTATGCACATGTAATATTATAAAAGCTTGATATTTGTTTAGTTTTGAAATATTTATAATATTTGATAAAATTTAGAATTATTATAATTTAAATGTTAATTCTTTCATGTGACTAATATAATAAATTAAAATATCACTCAAGACTTAAGTTAAATAAATATTTTAATTATATTAGGTAATAAATACATATATTTGATTTACATGAACTTTGTTATATTTATTTTGACTTAAGAGTAATTTTATGACTTTTATTCTGACATATATTTAGGTTAGCTTGGGAGTAATTTTATGATCTTTATTTTGACCTTTGCGACAAAAGGACTTTTGTGCAATAAATACACTATCAGGACCAAGACAAAATATGGACTATGATGAAAACCTGACAAATTATGAATTGTAACGTGAACTCTTAAGAGAATTATGAAATTAATTTTAAATCATAGTTGGTCCCTTGAAAAATTGACATTTAAATTTAATGATTCTAAGTTTTGTGAGTTTCATTTAATTGTCATGATTTATTTATATGACAAATTTATGATATATTGGTGGTTTATATTACTTATGTTTGTGTGTGATGCCAAGCAAGTGATTCATGAAAAAAGTTGCACCTAACCGTTGAGAGGTAGATGGATGAATTTCCTTTTATGTCACCTGCCTGGTTAGTGTGAGTATCTTTGACTTTGTTGTCATAGTGTGAGTATCTTTGACTTTGTTGTCACGATGTTAAAGTAACATCAGAGATATGATGGATTCTCTATGAAAGTGAAGGACTTCGAGTAAAATGTGAGACAAGCAGACATGAAAATAAAAAGTAAAGAGAAATGGTGGATTCCCTGTGATGGGAAACTTGCTTGCTGATATTGTTGATAATTGGTATTTATTTGTTGATATTTGAAGAATTTGTTGATGTTAATATATAAGGTTGTATTGCGTGATTTGTCTGTTATGTTAAAATTGTGTTGTTCTTGTCATATTTTGATTGTCATGTGATTTTCTGTATATTTTATACAATTAAAATTCACCGTGTATTTTTAAATATTTTTATAACTATTAATTTCCTACTGAGAATTTTTAATTCTCACTCTATTCATGATATTTTTAAACTAACACATGATGTATTATGATCATCAACATTCAGATCAATTAAGCGTAGACTCTTGTTTCAAAAGAAGAGAATATAATTGCTAAAAATATGTGTAATTGTATTTCTAAATAAATTTTACGACTGATGTGAGATTTTAATTTGTTAAATTATTGATGTGTATTATAACTTTTTATTATCTTGTATCGAGACTTATTTCCTTTTATATATATTTGAGTTTGATTTTAATTTCTGTTGTAAATTTTTATAGAATAATTTCATTGATAATATTATTATGAATATGTTTAGAAGTATTATTTTATGTAAGGGGGTTACATAGTGCAATCTGGAAAGAATTCAATCAGTTTCTCAAGGTCAATCCCTTATTACCTTCTGTTTTGTTTTGTCTTTTTTGTACATAATCCCTTTATTACCTGTATTAGTGACGGAGCATACGCAAATTTTTTAAGAATGTTTCCTCAAATGGAGGAAAACAATTCAGATTGTTTGCCGTATGCAAAGCAGAAGTACATCATTGGCTTTTTCTATAAAGCTATAAATCTTGAAGAGGGTATGACGAGGACAAGTAGGGTCCTATCTGAGCTCTGTGATTTTGTATATGTACAACGAAAACTATTTCGGTCAAATATTATACAATAACTATTGGACATGATGCTGTGGCAGTGATGTCTAAACCTCCTGAGAGATCGAGTACCTCAGCAATTCATAGATTTTAAACCAATTCCCTATAGCTAAACATTATTGGAGAGGTACATGGTTCCAGAAACCAATACTGCCATCCCAATCCTGACAAGATCGTGAGGAAAATGCAAAAATTGATATCTTTCAAACCGAAGGGCAACTGGGCTCATCTCTGTCTGTACTGATTGAACGGATGTCAGCTGGAATGAGAGATCGAACCAGACTGATTGATGAATTTCTACAGAGAGAGGATTTCAGTTGGACTGCTTGAGACAGGGCCTTGATTATGTTGAATGTGAAGAACAATGTTCAGTGAAAACTCAGTCATAGTGATCAGTACTGCTTCCAAAAGTTGAAGAGCGGGGCGCTGATCCAGGCATTTGTTGGGGGGACCAGGAGTAAACCCCTTCTTTTGGTGTTAAATCAACGTTAGGGCCATCAGCAAGTGGTGAATATGGCTTTGTCACTTTATTTTTCAGCATTCCCTGAATTTCAATGCAAAAGAATTTATCTCACACAACGGAGTAATATTGTGCGTAAACATTGGAAACAATAGATGCATAAGCATGCTTATGCTTTTGTTGAGAGTAATAAAGTTTTCCAGCGTCATTTAGACATGGTCAGTTATCAATCAATTGCGGGATACCACCAATAATAGCTAGAGATTATACAAATGAATGTTTAATGAAACGCAATAAGAAAAAGAAGCATACCTTCGATACGCCTGGGCCATAAGTGTTCAATGCGTGCTCAATTGAAGAGTAGACTTCAAGTGCTTGATGGGATTCAGGGGTGCATTTTATAATGCGTACATTTTCTTTCGTGTCCAATGATCTAGACTGCAAATATAAAATGAGCCGTGAAGGGAGAGCTTTTGGGTTGTCTTTTTTTCCATGTGTCAGTTCCATCGTACCAAGGTCATCCCACAGTATATCCCACAGTATTGAACATGGATCCCTTGCGGGGCTGAACTTCCTCTGAGCAATAATATTGGATGGTTGCTGACAATGACAAATGATTGTTAAGTAACAGTGGATTGAAGAAAATGGGTTTTTATTCCTTGTTCTCAATCATGAATACTCACTTGCAATAGTATGACTCTTCTATGAGTGACCATGAGGATTTTCGCCTTCGGAAGCATGAAGTGATCTTCATAAGCATCTGATAAGGCAAACTTTCCCCGAACTTTGAACAGATCAACCTGGCCAAAAAAAGAACCTGATTCTGCCAACTGCAGTATGACCTTCATGACAGAATTAAAGCAATTGTTAAAAAATTGAGCACCCATAAGAATGTTAAAACGCATAAAAGAACCAAAAAAGGAAATAAGGAACATTTCTCATATTGGACAATTTGATAATGCAACATAGCCAGTTAATTAGACTAAAAAATAGTTTCATAAAAATGGCCATCCACATCTCTTTTTTTTTGTGGATAAAAGAAGAAATTTACTGAGACTATGAGTAAAAGTTACGAAGAGAAAGGAGGATAAGGAATCCTCCTAAACAAAACAACAAAACAGAACACAACCAAGAAAAAAGAGAAAATCAATGGAACAAGGCTTCCCAATCCCTCAACATATCCGTTAGTGAAATCCCTTTAAAAAGGCCGTGTGCTATACACCAAATAGATGCCAAACACCTTATCATATCCCAAATCAAGTGATGCGCTAAAAAAACCTCCTTAAAAATACCAGAATTCCTCTCCAACCAAATACACCAAATTGTTGCATAGATTGCACATTGCCACAAAAATTTTGCCTCTTTACTTCTACCAAAACCATGAAAGCTAATCATCAAGAATTGATTCAGGGACGTAGGACACACCCAACATTCATCGAATATGCCGAATAAAGTGTTCCCTAAAGAAACCACTACAGAACAATGTAAGAATAGGTAAGGAATAGATTCTGAGCAAGCAACACACATTTCACAGATATCAGGGAAAGGGCCTAATGTGGCCTACGAACCTGCAACATGTCATTAGTATTAATTTTATTAAGTACCGCAGTCCAAATAAAAGACTTGACCTCAAAGGGAGCTTTGGAATTCCACAAAGGTTTATCAAGAAGAAAAGTAACTCTATTCAATGAATCATTGAGGAATTTAAAAAAAAAATTACTCTCACTTGCGGCTCAATATCTCCTGGAAATGCATCATTTAAAATTCAAGGATAACAGTTATTGAAGCTCAAAATAGGTGAAGTAAAAAAAAAGTTGTAGGTGTATTTACCAAAGTTTATGATAAATGTAATGAAATTAGTTAATATAGTTGAATGACGGGTGAATATTAACATAATAAAAAAAGGTGACAGTCTGACAAGAAATGTATGGACATAGACTACGGAAGTTTGGCATTATAGTTATTATCTGTTTCAGGGTCATAGCCAACGTAAAAAATGGTCAGTAAACCAGGCAATGAATAAGACGAATTGAACCCCAAAACTCTAATAAGCAACAAAGCAATAGCCTGAAGCATGATGCTCAATGACATCATCTCATACAATCCTAGCTTTCAGCCCATAAACATATCTGTCAAAAAGTAGTATAGTTTAGAACTGAATTGTACAATTAAAACTGTCGAATATAAAACCATTCACGAGTCTTCACCTAACACCTTAGGCTTTGGGATGATTGGTCCTTGACATGGTATTAGAGCCTCTATGACCAAGTGGTTAGGAGTTCAATCCTTGCCGCCCCCATTCTTCTAAATAAGAAGTTAAATTTAAGCACAAGGTAGGGTGTGCCCGTGCATTGTTCATGCTTCAAGCCCAAAAGTCTCTTGAATATAAAACCATTCATGAGCCTTCATGTAACAACTTCACTTTTAGGGGAGTTGGTTATTGACAAAAACATTTGTTTCTTCAAAGTGAAAAGAAGGTAATATCTCTTCTTTAGTCTTCCTAAGCATGGTTTTAAACAGCTCTGCTCAGGATTTCAATGAGAATTAACTTTCTTTGTTTCAATACATATCATTTGCAATATTATAATTAAAAGCTCAAATGTTTAAATAACAAAATGAACTTCAGGTCTGTGATCTATAGCAAGTTGAACCTATGGTACCTGTCCTTGGGCTTTGTACTCATCATATAGTAGAAGCAAATTATCACCACTTATAACACGAGGCAGTCTCCTCCGGAGAAGTTGTTCATCAGATGTTATAGCAGATGCAATTTTCATTCTCATAGCGTTGGCACCTTCGGTTGTTTTTGACAGAAGATCCAGAACTCCACTCACTGGTTGTGCAGCCGCACCAATAATACCCTTCCCAACACCCTGAACAAAACCCTCAACACCAGAAGTTTTTGCTCCTTCAAGAGGTTTTGTTAAAATGCCAGTTACCCCTCTGAATAAACCTTTAGCTAATGCTCCACCTCCCTCTCTAATAACATCACCAAAATCCTCCACACCTTTGTTTTCCTGTCACACAAAGTTATAATAAACATAGCTATCAGCATCCTATCAAACCACTACACATAATCTGAGATTTTTAAAACTGAAAAAATAGGAATAACAAAAATAAGGTGGGGAAAGCACTAGCTAAGGAAAGCAATGCCATATTCCCAGGCAGCTACTTACAAGCTTTAACTTTTAGGTTTAGTGGTTGGAGTACATCTTTGAGAACTTCTGTTTTATTAGTTATTATTAAATTCAGTACAATGTACTGTTGAGTTTTTTCTTTGCACACAATCAAACAACTAAGTGCCCTTTAATGTGTTTGTGAGTGTGTGGGGGGGGGGGTATTTAAAAAATAACAGGACCATTATTGAACCATTACTTAACAGGTTGAGATTTTTTGTCAAATTGGTTCTTTGACACTTTTAATTCAAATAGGCAGGCACACTACAATACATGCATAAAGCTCGATCCAAATACAGGGGCTTGACTATATCCTATTATGGAATCATCAGGATTCATATTAGATATGCAAATTGCTTATTATTTTCATTTAAGTTGATTATAAGCAGAAATAAATATCCATGTAATATATTTATTTTGGATCCGTTGACAATGGGAAATCAAATCAATCTTAAACAAATCCATATTTTTTTATTGAGTAAATTTCTCACAAATCCACCGTTTGATTGAAACTTCGGGCCATGCTTACTTACTCACATTCAAATTAATCCAATCTTGTTTCATATTTCCATCGAGATATCTTATAATTTTTCAAAAGAAAAGAAGATATTGACCATATTTCATTTAAATTTTCTAAAATTTGGCATGCAAGATCAGCATGATAATCACTTATAACGCAACAGCTGAATTAACTAAATCACTTTCCATTAGGGGTGGCCAATGGGCAGATTAGATCTGTTAAATTTCTTTTAAGAAAGTCCACCCTGCCCATTATCCATATAATTTAATCATAAATTAAATTTGCGTGACGGTGGCGGTGGCCATGATAGATGGATTTGGCTTTTATTTAGTCTGGGCAGATCCAATGAGCACTCGTTATTGTAACTGCTATTTTCTATAAGCTATTATATGTTGCAAGTGTTTCACAACTTACAACAGTGTCAATGGATTCCAAACCCGCATAAAAAGTCCTGCAGTCAGCCTTTTTGTTTTTCAAGGGGTTTCATGATGCTGGATCACAATAATCGAAACATAATTGTTTGCGTGAACAGTTGGGTTTATTTTAGTATGAGGTTAACAACCCAGTGGCAGCCCCATCCATGTAAAATGCATCTTAAAAGAATAGCAGCCAGATTGCAGTTAACAACTTAACATGTTTTTATTCAAAGATTAATATTCTAGGGACATTATGTCTATCAGATTTAACACGAGAATCAAGGAAAAATTGCACAAAAGAACAGTCTTTATACAAACCTGTCTCTGCCGACTTTGAATGAACTTCTTATCCATAGACAATGCAGCCACACCTTTACTCATATGTCCAAGTGCACTGCTTGCATTGCCCAATATATCAACACCCGAGAGCAGCTGAAGTGGTTGGCCTAGAAGATCCTTCCGGATATTTGAGATAGCCATGCTAATCATAGAACTCTGCCTCATGCTCATGTTCTCGTGAAACCTCTGGTTTATCCTGACCTGGTTGAGGAGTACACATTTACTTGTATTAGCACTATTTCACTATATTCTCCAAATCCTAAAACTCAGTAAACAAAAGGCATATCATCTCAAAATTTCTTGAGTCAAGAATCCTCAGCATTTCTAGATATATCTCTGATGCTAAATTGCAGAGAAGATACCATCAAGTGTAAGAAATTGAGATGTATTGCATAATTAGTCATACATGTATGCCATTACATCTATACTTCATCTCTTTCTCTGTCTCAATTTCTCTTTACATGCATAAATAATATAATATTTTACGAGCCTAGCACTTGGTTGGTATTCTCTTAGCAAAATTTAATCACTTTGTGAAACTTAGATAATGTGCTCCTAGTTTGAAAACAAATGAGATCTAAGGCTGATGTGCTCCTAAGTTTGAAAACAAATGAGATCTAAGGCTGACTATTTACCTTTAGCAAGAAGCTACAAGAGATTTTAAGAGCGATTCTTCAAAATATCGGAAATTACAGAAATAAATTAAAATACTTACAGGCATATTTTCCGTGTTACCCAATGCAGTCATTAAGGATGCCCAGAACCCAAGCACACCCCTTGGTCTTTGACTTGGCGACATAGCCATTGACACTCTGAATCGAACTTCCGAAATATTAAGCACACTGTAATTCAAGATAATGTCATATCCAGTTTCAAGGAACCCAACAAAGATAACCACACAATTCCAAGAGAGATTCTTGCATACCCGATTTGAATGATTGGATCAACTGATGCAGCAGTTGTTTGAGAATCATACAGCCTACTGAGCTTCACCTGCTGGATCATTTCATGAAGGCGCCAAATAATAGGTTCATGAATGTTTATCAAAAAGGCAGCAGAATTTTCTGGCCCCTGCTTACAATAAACCAGTCAAAACATGATAACATAATCATAAAACAAATCAGAATCTCATAATCCATAAATAAGTTAAACATTGACGTAATTTTTTGCTGAATAGTAATTATAACATGGTGATGCTCACATGAAGACCAATATATGGATAGACACAAAGATCCAATGATCCATTTGACTGCATTGTCACTGAACATTTCAGGATATAATCGGTTTCTGCCACAGCTCTCTGTGGCCTGAAGAGAACTGGCATCGGAGTTAACGGCAATTGATTGTCCACTTGTAACCCACACATTCTGAGTTTAAACCTGGAACACAATAGAAATTGTTTATTCAATATTAAATGATTGTGGATAACTGGATAACCAGACCCCCAAAAAAAAAATCATATAGTTAATTTAAATCTTCAGGCAAGTGCCCAAGTTGTATTAGTTGACTGGATAGTGGGTTTAAACTGTATTTTCACCGGGAAGCTCGACAAAATAACTCATGAAAGACAAATAACCAACTTCTAAGTTCCAAGTTCCAACCGAATTCAAAGATACAACTTATTATAGTATATAGAAATATATTGAGTTACAGCTTATTTTGTATGCATATTAATAGTAATTGTTAGTTAGGTTGTTAGGCTGTTTACTGTTATTTCAGTTAATCAGCTACTGCTAACAGAGTTCTATACCATACTCTAGACTCTGTTGTATAAGTTCCAGAACCTAAGTTAGGTTCTGGTGATTAATTCAGTTTACTCAGTTTTCAATCTCTCTCTCTCTGTCTCTCTCTCTACTTTCTCACATTTAACTTCAGTTTCTATCACTTTCTCTGCTCACTGAAATCTAATACAACTTGTTGCAATATCTTCTCTGATTTAGAGAGATATTGTCTGCAGGTATTTCCTATTTATTTTCTGTTTATTTTCCTGTATATTATTTCCCTGTATATTGTAGATTCCTTTCCTTATTTACTGTGGGAATCCGTGTGCTATTTTTTAGGAGGAAAATGATGTTCTTACATCATTTTTCATCCTACACCCATTTTCACACCCATCTTGGATGGATGTGATTAAGTGAGAGAAAATGATAGGAAAATTAAGTATAATGAATGATATTGGGAGGAGTGTGAAAAAAGGTGTATGCACTGTTTGTGATAAGAAAATCAGAGTTGTTTTTAGGAATGCTATCTTAGGAATGTATATATTTGGTGTAAGGATCTGTAATTAGGTTGTAATCAGTGTAAATCCCCTAAATCAAGGGATTACAGCTTACAACAGGGAGATATTTTGTTTCCTAAATTGGTGCTAGGACCTCTGTATATAAACTACTTGATTGATTCAATGAATTTTAACTTTAGACCCTATTTTTCCAGATGGTATCAGAGCAGTTCCAATCTGGGACTGCTCCTGCTTTCTGCTGAACCCCTTCCGAAATCAGTTGGCCTTCATTGCCAACAACTCTCTCCTCGTTTCCTCCCTTTCAGATTGGCCTTCATTGCAGATCTCTTTCTTCTGCCAGTCGCATCCACTGGTTTATCCCGGCGTAAACCTCAGACTAAGACCATAATCACGTGGTGTGGGTCCTGTCCTTTAAGATGTTGAACGAAGAGGAGAGACTGGACAAAGTCGACGGAAAAGAAACAGGAGATGCCCAATCTCAACAGCCCGAAGAATTGCAGAATATCCACTCTGCGTATAGGCTGAATGGGAAGAATTACCTAAAGTGGTCCCAACTTGTTCGCACAGAGCTGAAGGGAAAAGGGAAGTTGAGTCACCTCACAGGTATTGGACCTAACAAGGGAAGTCCTAAGTTCGCAGCATGGGATGAAGAAGACTCCATGATCATGGCTTGGCTATGGAATTCGATGATTCCAGAAATTAGTGACACTTGCATGTCCTCAAAACTGCTAAGGAGATTTGGGATGCAGTGGAACAAACCTATTCCAAAGCCAAAGATGCTGCTCAAGTATTATGATGTAAAGGTGAAAACAGTAGCGGCAAAACAAGGGAACAAAATTGTTACTGAATATGCTAATCAACCAAGTCTCTATGGATGGAGCTAGATCATTATAGAGTTCAAAACTAAATATCCTGCTGATGCAGCGGCTCTCAGGGAGTTTATTGAGCAAGACAGAGTCTACGACTTTCTCGTTGGCATGAATCTTGAGTTTGATCAAATCAGAATTCCAATTCTGGGGAAACAAGAAATTCCATGTCTCAATGAAGTGGTAGCTATGGTACGAAGTGAAGAGAGCAGAAGGAGTTTAATGTTGGATACCCCAACTATAGAGAGTTCAGCCATGGTGATTGAACATATTAAACATGATCCAGCAAATGTGGAGAAGAAGAAGGATGGATTATGGTGCACCTATTGCAACAAGGCACGCCACACCCGGGAGAAGTGCTAGAAACTGAATGGAAAGCCTCCTAGTTGTGAATGGGGACAAAAAGGGGAACCTTCGCGGAAGAGTGGATATGCTCATCTTTCTGTTGCTGAACAAAAAGAAGAGAACAAGCCTGAATCCACCAGTCTTAACCGGGAAGAGATAGATAGGGTGAGAGCTTTCATTACCAGCCTGGAAAAACCAACAGGTACTTGAATTTTGGCGTATTCAGGTAAGCTTCCATTATCATTTGGATTAAATGCCTCAAAAACACCTTCCATCCAGTTCTGGATACTGGATTCAGGCGCCATAGACCACATGACACCCTTATCCAAACACTTCTCCACATATTCACCTTGTCCCAGCAATAAGAAAATTGCCACAGCCGATGGTACTCTTGTAACTATAGCTGGCCTAGGCAATATCCAAATAAACTCATCAATAACCTTGAAAAATGTGCTCCATGTCCCAAAATTATCCACCAATCTTGTCTCTATACAAAAACTTACAAAAGATTTATTTTGTAATGTGATTTTTCACAGCAATCATTGTGTATTTCAAGACAAGGGTTCAGGGAGGGCGATTGGACGTGCTAGAGAATGGAATGACCTTTACTACCTTGAAGAACCAAATCTGTCTACCATGGTCAGGAACAATCTACCCCATTCCTTCACGTTCGAGTCTATGCTATCCAACAAGGAACTGTCGGTTAGGACATCCTTCTTTTAGGGTTGTCAAAGTTTTGTTTCCTTTCTTTTTTACTAAATTAGATGTTGAGAATCTTTATTGTGAGGTGTGTGAGCTTGCTAAACACAAACATGCACCCTTTCCAATAAGTAATAACAGAAGCACATTTCCCTTTTATCTTATTCATTCAGATGTAGAGTCCCTCTACTGTTCCAAATGTGTCTGGTGCTTGATGGTTTGTGATCTTCATTGATGATTGTACTTGGGTTACTTGGATTTTATTACTCAAACATAAGTTTGAAGTAAGCACTGTTTTCCCAAAT